>JAMPIT010000701.1:0-312669 GCA_026261815.1 Monarcha castaneiventris obscurior | reverse complement strand
AGCCCTTGTAGCACGTGCAGTTTCTGCACAAGCTGGTCGTCAGCATCCTGGTGGTCGTTTTTGATGAAGGCTTATAAGCCTTCCTTGGGCTTGAACTTTTCACCCCTGCTTCCTGCCCATGCTCTATAAGATTGTGTACTCAAATAGTGAAAATATTATAAAAGCTATACACTTTTAATAATTGTTTCCGGTTATACCACAACTGGGGACCATATATCATTCACACGTTACAGTCGTGGGTGTTGCAAAGAGCTTTTTATCACTCCTGAGGCTACGCGAGTGTTTTTTAAGTGGGAGGGGGAGAATGTGAGGAATCGGTGGGGAGGGTTTTGGGGGTATTTTGGAGGTGGCAGGGGAAGGACCATGGGGGAATTGGGGCAGGGGATGTGAGCGGGTGGGAATGTGGGGGAGTCGCACAATTTGAGGGGGTTCAGATTTTGGGTATACGTGGAAATGGAAGGGGTCAGGTTTGAGGGGGCCACACAGCTTGGGGGGGACTCAGAATGGGGGGTTGTGCAATTTGGAGGGTCATGGGAATGGGGGCCAGATGTTGGGTGGTTTGGACTTGGGGGGATTGTAAGACTTATGTGGGCACCAAATGGGCGGAGGGGTCACAGGAGTTGGGTGAGCTCAGAACGGGGGACTCAGAGTGGCAGGGGCTGAGATTAGGGGTGTGACATGACTTGAGGGTGTCGTAGGAGTGGGGGAGTCACACAGCCCTGGGGGAGCAGATTAGACAGTCACATGATGGGAGTCTGTTTTTGGGGAATCGCATGACTTGGGCAGGTCAGATTTTGGGGGTCACAATTTGTAGGGGCTCAGATTTCAGGGTCAACACTTGGGGGGATTGTGGGAATGGGGTTCAGATTTTGGGGGGGTTCCATGAGTTGGGGGTCTCTGTCTTGGGGTCAGATTTCTGGGGGGCCACACGACTGGGGGGCTTACTATTTGAGGGAGGTCATATTTGGGAGGTCTTGGACTGGGGAGTCACATGACTTGGGAAGGTCTGAGACTCCCAAAAGCCCCCTGGCACCCCGCCAAACACTTCACTGGGATCTCCCAAGCCCTCCTCTGGGACCCCTCTAACCTTCTCCGGCAGCCCTCAGCCACCCCCAGACCCCCCAGACTCCCTCAAAACCCTCCACCCTCCCCTTCCGAACCCTGCATGAACTTCCCCCCTGGGACCATCCCGCTAAGTCCACCCAGACTCTGCCTGAGACCCCCAGTCCCCCTCTGGTGCCTCCAAGCACCCCCTTGAACCCCCAACCCTCCCCCTCCTGAACCTCCCAAATGCCCTTGGGGCCACTCAAGCACCTTCTGGAACACTTCAAAAAGCCCCTGAGACCCCCAAATCCAATGGGAACCCTCAACCTCCCTCCACGATCCCCCAACCCCCTCACCTGGAACGACTGCAGCCCCTCCCACTTGAGACACCCGAAACGCCCCAGGGACCCCCAATCCCAAGCTCATCCGTGATGGAGCTGCATGGCGTGGGGACCCTTGTCCCAGGGACCTGAGCCCACCTGTCCCTGTGTGCTGAAGCCACCCAAGAACTGCATGGGGAGAGCAGCTTGGGTTCTAAGCACACACAGAATTGTGTGAATGGAGATTTCCAGCGTGGTGGGAAAGGCAGCACAGGAGCTGAGAACTGGCGCAGGATTGAGCTCTGAGGGGAGTGGGCAAAGAGGGAACCACCCAAAGCAATGGTGCAAGGACTTGCTGAGGTCATGGCAGTGTTAAGGAACCGATCCAGTGTGACACTGCCGAGTCCCTCTGGGAGAACTCCCAAGGCCACCAATTTTAACTGCTGGGACTGTGTGGGAATCCAGAGTGCAGGGAATATTTCTCTGCCTGTTTTAGAGAGAAAAACCCCCCTGGACAGCATGGTTTTTGACCTTTATCCATGGAGAAAACTCCCTACCATCTGGGAAGAACTAAAATCTACACAGATGTGAACTAGGTGATAGAATATGATGTAAGGATGTCACAGGGTGAAGAATTTAGAAGTTTTAGGTTTATTAATGTAGTAAATAGATAAATAGAAAAAGTTCCAAGATGGAGGAACCCTTGTAGTTTTTATCTCCTTCTGTCTTCTTCTAGTCCTCCATATTCTGCAGCAAAGGTAGTTTAGGATGATTGGATGGAAAATGCCGCAGTTCCGGCCTGCGTGTCGGAGTGATTTACTGAGCATTGGATGAAAAGTAAAAATATCTGTCGTTTCAATTTTTAATTGGATAATTTACCTATAAAAAGGCTTTGGAATCTTGATAAGCAGCCATTTTCTCGCCTTCTCCTGTCATGTTCTGTTCTACTGTGTCTTTCTAAGCTGATAACACTGGAATAAACAACTATCTGAAGAAGCAGTTACTGCGAGTTTGCCTCGTCCGTCTATCAAGCTCCTTGCAAGGACTTTAAGAACTTTAAAGGGCCTCTCCCAGCAAGAGAGGCTGATTTATGGCACTAGCAGTGTCAGGACTGGAGCCCCTTCACAGCAGAGGCAGTGCCAGTGACCCAAAGTGTCCCTGCTCACACAGTCACACCAGGTTTCCTCACTGCTTCAACCCCAGGTTTGCCACGGCAGAGTTTCACAAGTCTTGTTCCACAAAGCCATTTATTCACTGTGAAATAACACAGAAACAGCTCCAGCTGCTGCATCCTAGCAGGACCCCAAACAAAGCACCCCTGAGCTCATGTCATTTCTCCTGCCATTTCCCCTTTTTTATTCATGTTTCCCAACATTTTCCCCTCAAGTTACCCTCTTCCTCTCATGCCTCCCGCCCTTCTGTCCCCTCACATTTCCCATCATTTTTGGCCTCATGTTTCCTGCCTTTTTTCCCCTTATGTTTCACACCCATGTTTCCTCCCACTTCCCATCTTTTTCCCCTCACATTTCCTGCCTTTTCTCTCTCACATTTCCACCCCTTTTCCCCATCACAATTCTCGCCCCCCCCACACCCCCCACCCATTTTTTCCCCCTCACACTTCCTCCCCTTCTGTACCCACACATTTCCCATCAATTTTTCCCTCATACTTCCCACCTTTTCTCCCCTCTGTTTCACACCCTTTATTCCTCTCATTTCCCATCCTTTCCTCTCAAGTTTACTATCCATTTTCTCCCCTAATGTTTCCTGCCCTTTTCTCCCCTCATGTTCCCAACTGTTTCGTCCCCGCATGTTTCCCACCCTTTTGTGCCCTCACATTTCCCATCCGTTCCTCCTCACATTTCCCACCTGCAATTCTCGCTTTTCCTCCCAAAGTCTGCTAGCTTTATCATAATTGCTTCCATATTGTTTCAAAAACGGTGCACTATACTCATAGATAGTGCTGTGTAATGGTTTAGCATAGCTGGGAGTTGTAGTTAAAGAAGGCTCCATCTGCCACGGAAGTGATTCTTTGCAAAGAGGTGCTTACAGCTTCCTCTAGACCCAACAGAACCAATCAACTGGCTAGGCTGAATATTGGCAACTTTTTTAAGCCACTTAGAGAGCTTGACACGCCTCTGTGATCCACATTTTAAGAACGAACAAACCCTGGGAAAGCCTCTCTTGCTTCTGGTGGTCGAACAGGTAACTGGTGGGGGGCCGGGCTGGGCCTGGCCGGGTCGGCCGGGGGTGGCTTGGCTGAGATGCTCACTGGACACCCCCCAGAGGCCAGGCCGGCCCTCACCCCTAGTGCGGCTAAAATTCATCTGAGGCTGCTGCCCGGCAAGATCATGTGACCAAGAGATAATAAAAATTCCAGCTGCAAGGCCCAGGTAGCTCTCTTAGTGCTGTACAATTCTTCCAGACCAGATGAAGCCTGTAGACATCAATCCTCTCCCGGGTCAGAGGAAAGGGAAAGGTGAAGGCACGTGAAGAAAACACTATAAAGATGCCCAAGTCAGTGAGGAAGGAAGAGCTGAAACCCCGAGAGAGGAGAATGAGGAGATGCTTCAATCCTAGAAGCTGAAATTCTGTTGTAAAGCTATGGTGATGGACTATGATATATCGGAATAGCCATTGTAATTTCATGAAAGCATGGGGGGGTAGAGCGTTCAAACTGCAACCATGAGCAAAAATACTTGTGCTGGAATAAGCAAATGCTGAAGTAGCTGTAACTTGCTGTGAACAAAAGTACCTGTGCTGAAATAGGCAAATGTTAAGGTAGCTGTGATTTGATAAGAAACTTGAGCAGAGATCCCACAAAAGAAAAGGACCTCTGTTCCTAGAGATGAAGATACTCCCAGAGATGGTGTTCATATGCCTCTCACGCACTTTGATAAGTGAAGAGAACTTTTGTTTCTGAACAGCTCATCCTTAAAAATAGTACCCCATTAGCTAAAGAAACCCTTGAAAGCAGTTGTGGGGAAAGCTGTAAGTCGGGGGAAGGGACTTTCACATGCAAGCAGAGAACCATCCCGGGCGGATGCCTTGCTGTGACATTGAAGCTACAAGAGACTGTTTCTTGTGGAGATGTCTCCATAGCATGAGCAAGAGAGACTCCTCTCCCAAAGTGAACTGAAAAAGAGAAATTATTGTATAGGTGGTGAAACTGACTAGAAAATCTCAAGGGCTGTGGTTTTTTTTGTTGTCAGTAGAAAGCAGGAGAGGTGGAGGGAAGAGAGGTGTTCTGAAGGTTTAGTCTGACTTTTTTTTTCCCCTCTTTTAGGTCTGTTAATAAACTTCTTTATATTCTTTAAGTTTTGTGCTTGCTTTGCTTTTCCTCCTAATGCTTATCTCACAGAAAGGACATTGTTGGGGTTTAGGATTTTAGCCTGTTTTTTTTTTCTCTTAAAGAATTTTACCCCATACTAGTTGCCAGGGGACAAACCCCTGGATACTTAAAAGAAACAAAAGACCTAGCCACAGGGGCGGGGTCGGACTGGCCACCCTTTTGTCACCTGGGGGGTTGAGACACCTGGGGGGCTGCCTGGGTGCTCAGCCTTCAGTCTGGGAGCTGCCTGCCTTCGGTGTGGACGTCTCGGACAGCACGGCAAGCTTCTGCTTCTTCGGCTGTTTGTTTTCTACAGACAAACCCCGGGATTTCTAAGCCTGCTCTTCTCCCTGCCCCGTCTGGGAACGGAGCTGTTGCCGTCCGGCTCCGCCTCGGCTCGGAGTTTTGTAGCTTGTGCACCCTGCCGACTGAGAGACCTGCCGGGTTTCCCTGCTGCAGCACCGGAGCTTGATACATCTCACTGCCACCCGGGATCTGCGCTCGCCCCTGCTGTTCCAGCCTGGTGGTGCAGTCATTATCACTCCTGTAATCAATTTCAGTGGATTGTTTATTTTATTTATAAAGCTTATATACATACAGCTAATATATATAATATATATTCATAATATATATAATTTATATACATGAGATAATAGACATAATTATATATATTATTTACTCATATAATTTTCATATATTATATATATTTATAATAGATATAATTTATAGATATGGTTGACTTAAATTATATATAGAAGGTAATTAACTTTCTAGAACAACATAGAGTTTGGAATGGTCTGTGGCTGGGCTTGGATCCAGCCACACCGAGTCCTCTCTGAAGATTTTAGACAGGCAGGTCTGAGTGCCCAGGATCCTTCTCTCTGGCCCGCAGTATTTCAAATCCTGTGACAGAGGCAGAGCCCACATAAGCCCCCGTGTCTGCACACAAGGGGCCATCGCAAGGCCCGGGAAGACGAGCAGATGCATGGGGGGGGCTGTGGCCGTGCGCAGGGATGCAGCCCACCACAGCTTCTCTTACCTTTCTGCTGACAGATGAACTTGAAGTGGGCGCAGAGAACATCCAGCACCATGAAGCAGCCCTTTCGGTCTTGAATGGCTTGCATGGATGTGCCAGCAGCTTCCCCAGGACTGGGATCTGGATCTCTCCACAGGCAGCACCTCTGTCCTCATTTTGACCAGCCTGGGGGAGGCGGGCAGAAAAACAGAGGTGCTGAGGGCCAGTGGCTGAGCCATTTGGCAGGAGCCAGGAGGGGACTGGCCTCGACCCCAGGGTCATTCTAGACCACCTCACACAATGCCCAGGGGCTGGGAGGAATGGGTCCCTACTGGTCAGGGCAATGGCGGAGTCAGCGGTCACGGAAACGCCGGTTTGCGCTTTGAGAAGGACCTTAGAAAGCCAGGGCATCCTGTCCACACCTCATCATTCAGCAGGTGTTTGTGTCCCTGACAAGCCTTATGTGAAGGTCCCTCTCTGCTCAGCGGCACCAGCAGCACAGCAAGCGCAGGGAGAATCCTGATCTTTGCTTCTTCCTTGGAGACTTCAGGATGAAGCTGGTCTGAGCTGCCAGGGAACGGATGGTGGGATCCTTGTCTCCTGCTTGCAGTCTGTCAAGGTCTACGACAGAAAGAGAGCCCAGATGAGCCCTGTGTGTGCAGAGACCCCTCAGCTCCCCTGAGCCCTGGCTCCCTACTCACCCCAGAGGATCTCAGCCACGGTGTCCTCACTCTGCTGTGGCAGGTGCCGTGCAGCCAGCCCTGGGCACAGAGCTCTGTCAGTCCCTGCTCCCCAGCGTGCTCCCAGCAGCGTGGCCTCTGGCCCTGCCTGACCCCCCTCAGCAGCCTGGGGCTGGCACTGGGCAAGGCGGCCACTAAAGCCAGCTGTGTCGGCAGGGGGGCACAGGGAGGTCGAGGCCCTGCCCGTGGCAGCCCCAGGGTTGGGGGAACAGGGCCAGGCTGCCCAAAGAGGGACCCTGGGGGCTGGGACTCACCAATGAACCTGAGGGCTGCCTCTCGCATGGGGGCCTGAGGGCTCCACAGGTAGGGCTGGCTCTCCAACACAAACTCTTCAGCCCTGCTGCTGTCCTTGGCCAGCTGGAGGGATCAAAATGGTGTCGGCATTACTCAGATGCCCCCAGTTGGCCAGAGCAGCCCCTCCTGCCAGCACCTCCGTGGCTCAGAGCCCTCCCTCACGCTGGGGGCATGGAAGGCACATGGGCCTGGAGGAGGCTCCTGTTCTCTAGACAGGAGCAAGGGTGCAGCTCCAGGCTGGGTGCTCTGGGCCGCAGCAGCCCAGGGGAGGCCCGGCTGCAGAGCTCACAGCACTGGCACGATGTGGTGGGCAGCCCTGGCCCAGCCTGGGGCTCGTCCTCACCAAGCACTCGCCCATCCTCCACGTCTGCTTTGTCTGCGCCAGCTGCTTGAGCTCTTCCCATTTGAGGAGCTCTGCTATAGCCAAGACGGCTTCTGCGGCGGCCTGCAGGACAGAAGCTGTGAGGTGGCACCAGGCCACCAGGGAAGGAGACCTGGGCTTTGTTCCTGGGGTGACCGTGCCCTTAGGAAGCTGGGACATGCCCTATCCAAAGCATCCGGGGGTCTCTTGGGGACAGCCCTGGGCAGCAGGGATTGAGGTGCAAAGCCCTGCAGGGACAGCTGGGGGGACAGCTGAGAAGCCTTTGGGAACACACATGTCCAAGCCTCGGTGGTGCCAGGCTGCTGCTGAGCCCTGCTGGAGCAGGCACAGCAGGGCTTGGAAATGGCTGTTCCAGCTTGTCCGGCCCTGCTGGTGCTGGTTCCCAGGGGCTGCACTGGGGGAATGCTGCCCTCTGCCAGCAGCCCTTGCCGCAATGACCAGGTCCCCCAGGGGTGTCAGCCACCCCTCTCTGGGTCCATGCTCAGCCTGGACTTCGCTACCTTGGCTACACTGGGGGCTTGGTCACTCATGCGAAGCAGGAGCCGGACCAGGGCCTTCCATGTATATTTCTTCATGAGCCCCTTGTCCTTCCACAGCGTTTTGGCCAGCAGGTCTCTGAAGAAGCAGATGGAGAGCTCCCGCACACGGTCTTCCTTCTGGTAGGGAGGAGGAAAGGTGAGCTTTGCACACTGCGGCTCCCTGCCTGCGGCCAGGAGGGGCTGAGCTGAGGTGGCCGAGGCGAGGGGTGATGCTCTGGGGTCACAGCCCAGAGCGGGCAGGATCAGCGCTGGGCAGCAAGGCCCAGAATCCATCCCAGGAGGGCCTAGGGGAATGCCCCCACATCAGCCTTACCGCATCAAAGAGGCACCAGAGCTTTGGCACCACCATCACAGCCACGGTGCTGGCCTCTCTCTTCTTCAGGTGCCCCAGCACATTTTGAAAGATGTCCATGACCATCACTGAAATGTCCCCAGACTGATGCCACAGGAATTTCAGCAACTCAGGCAGGAGACCCTTCATTTTTCTTGCCTGTAAAAAAGACAATTTCCATTCTGTGAGAACTTCTGTGCCTGGTCAGCTCCCCAGGAAGCCACCAGGCCACGCCATGGTAGACAGGGTGTTTGGAGCAGTCACCCCAGCACCTGACTCCCAGCCCAGGCCAAGTCACCACCTTCCCCGAGGCCTCAGAGCCCAGGTGCCACATATCTGCCCCTGATAGCAGCCTGCTCACCGTCTCAGCTCTCTCCGACAGAGTCACGAGGGCCCTGAGCACCAGAGAGACCATTTCTGGTTTTGGACAGCTCAGAAGATTCAGGTCTTGGTACAGTGGAGCCAGTTCCTCTTCTTGCACATCATCAGAGGCCAGCATCTGGAAGAAAGCAGCAGAGAGCCCGGGCAGAGCTGGCAGGGCTCCCCTGGCGCAGCTCTTGCTCTCCACCGGCAGCTGAGGGTAAGGGCACGTGGGCTTTTCCTGATGACTCACAGCCAAAAAAGTGAGGCAGGACTTCTCCTGCTGCGTGAAGATGTCCTTATGCCGATCCTGCAGCTTGATGTGCAGCTCCTTCAAAACCTTCTCCAGAGTCTGGCGCACAGAGAACAATGCCTTCCAAAGACAGACTTCGTCTCTGCAAGGCAGAGTTCTGTCAGCAGGGCTGTCTCAGCCACTGCAGTATGGCCTTGGGCAGCCCTGCAGGACTTGGGGTGCCCAGGGGCCCAGCCCAGGCAGGTGGACACGGATGACGGGGTGCTCCCGGTGGGGCTGGGAGCAGTGTTCCGGCTCTGGGCTGGCCCAGCCGGCTTTGGCTGCTGTGGGCCTGGGCTGGGAAGCGTGGTGCGATGGAGGGCACCACTCGCTTTGGGGGGTGCTGCAGTGTTCCTTGTGTCCGGCAGCCAGAGAGTCTCGGGGTCCCTCTCCCCACAGGGAACAAGCCCTCTGGGCAGTCAGGGCCCGTACCTGAATATGGGAGCGACCTTCAGAGCTGCTGTGACAACCCGCCGAGGCCACTTATTGGCCATCAGGACAAGCAGTGTGGGAAAGATGTGAGCGGTTGCTGCATTTGTTTCATCATAGAATGCAAAGATGTGTCTCACAACTTTTGGCACCTGGAAGGAACACAGGTGAGGGTGGTGCTTGGGGAACAAGCACCACAACCTTGGGGATCCCCAAGAAGAAGATCAGAAGAAGGGCCAGGGGGACGCCGCAGGGACCCATGTGCGGGTGACAATCTTTCTATGTAATATGTGTGTGTGTCTTTCTCATTGCCTCTCTCTCTCTATCTCCCATTTACTCTTAAATTAAATCCGTACTATCGACGTTGGCATATGGTCTTGTTTGCAGCCTAATTTTGGCTGAGGCATCTTTTAATGGCCAGATCCTACCATTATTTGGGTGACAGAAGTGGGATCCTAGCCCCCTCACTGCTGCCTCAAGGTGGTTTCAGGCACCCCCCAACCCTGGCTTTGGGAGGGAGGGAGGCAGGAACCTGACAGGGCTCAAGGGCAAGGCAATCCAGCCACAGGCCACTTACATCCATCAGCCACAGCTGAGGGGATTCCATGGCCACCTCCAGAAACTTCTTGGGTGCTTTCTTGTCCAGGAGGCTGGAGCGTCCCAAGATCTCGATGGCCACAAGGATGATGCCTGTCCTCTCAGCTGGCTTGAGGTATCTCCCAAAAGCCTGTGGCAGGAAGGAAGGGAATGGAGGCCAGTGCTAGCCAGTGCCCAAAGGGTTCTGCTCGGCTGGGCAGCGCAAGCAGCCCTGGCCAGAGGTACCAGGCAATGCTGGCAGCAGTGCCCACAGTCCCTATGCAGGGGAGGATGAGGAGGGCTGGGCTCTCAGGCATGGGGTGCGGGCCCTATGGAGACCCAGGGCTCCCTGGTGGCCAGCAGGGCTGGAGCTGCTACTGCTGCTGCTGGGACACCGCAGTGTTCCCAGCTCGGGGACAGCAGGAAGCCTCTCGCCAGGGCCAGCCCCGCTGATTCCGTGCCCCTTTGCACACACCAATCCCCTGCTGATGCCACGGATGAGAGGCCTAGCAAGGGGGAGGGCTGGTTACCTGAATTCTCCAGGTGCTGCGTGTACGCAGCAGGGAGGTGATCTCAGATTCCCAGTATGCTGGGAGCTGGGCATGAACCGATGGCGGTGTGGCACCTAAAGAGAGGGGAAAGACGGACGTGTCGCTGAGACACAGCTGCTGTGCCAGCAGCTGACCCAACCCTGACAAGCGTTGGGATGCAGGAATGGCTGGGGAGCAGTCGGTCACGGGAGGAGGTGGGGGGCACTGGTGGAAAGGGGGACCTGCCTCCAGTGTCTGTTCCCAGTGGGGCTGGCCCGGGATGCTCCGAGCCCCTGGAGCTCTGCATGCAGCTCCCAGTTACACTGTGGCTGCAGTACTGCTCAGGGGGAAGGGCTCGCAGGGCTGGAGTGTGGCAGGGCAGGACACAAGCTCTGCAGGGGACATGGGGAAGGAGTGCAGTGGGGCTGAGTCCTGCGGGGAGGAGCAGCTCAGCTACACGGGAGCATCAAGAGCCGGGCAGAGAGTGTGGGGCAGGAGCGGAGGTGACAGCAGCACTGGGGTCATGGTGGCACCTGCACCACACAACAAGGGGCCTTTGCAAAGCCCGGGAAGACAAGCAGGAGTATCTGGGGATGTGGCCGTGCACGGGGGACGCAGCCCACCACAGCTTCCCTTACATTTCTGCTCAGAGAGGAATGTGAAGAGGGAGCAGAGAATATCCAGCGCCATCAAGCTGGTTTCTTCTTTCCTGAATAACTTGAAAAACAGATGGCCCAGCAGCTTCCCCAGGACTGGGATCTGAATCTGTCCACTGGCAGGACTGCAGTCCTCATTTTGGCCAGCCTGGGGGAGGCAGGCAGAAGAGCAGAAGGGCTCAGGGTGGGCAGCTGAGGCCTTGCAGACACCTCGGAGCTGTGGCTGTGCACAGGGCACAGGGATGGGGAGATGGCCTGGCTGGAGGGTGCCAGTCCTTACCTGCACAGTGGGAGAGTCAGCCAACAAATGGCTCAGCAGCCTGACCCTGCCCATGACCCTCTCCTGTACAGCCCCTGTGTCATAAAACCAGTAGTCCAGCAGAACCTGGGAAGAGAGAAGCTGCTGGTGAGTCCTGTGAGCAGACGCCCACTCCAGCAGCAGCAGTAGCGGCAGGGCCGCGCTCCAGAGACCAACTTGCACCATCCCTCCAGGCTTCCTGTGCCCTCAGGCAAAGCCTGCAGGGGGGCTCCTGCCCCTGGGGGCCTTGGCAGGCCTGGCACAAAGGCCAAAAGCTGGTGGGCAGCAAGGAAAGCAGGGGCTGCCCTCTGCTCCCTGTGCTCCAGCAGCACCTGGGCCCAGCCCCTGCTTCCCCAGGCCAGCTGGGAACCCTCCCCGCAGTGCGCTCTGCCTGTACGGCGCTGGGGGAGTGTCCTGGTTCTGGCTGGGACAGGGTTCATTTGGCAGGAGCCAGGGCAAGACTGGACACAACCCTGGGCTCCTTCCCCTCCAGAGTGGGGAATAGCCCTGAGACTCCCCACTCTGTGTACAGGCCAGACCTCCAAGATGTCCTGCAGCATCTTGCTGGTTTTGGAGGCAGGAGAGCTGAACACCATCACCTCCAGCATGGTGTCCATGGCATGCAAAGTCTGCAAGGATGAGAGAGAGCAGTGGCTGTGATTCTGCTGTCTCTACCACCCCCAGGAGACTGGTCTGAACTGCCAATGTGAGGGGAGGGACACAGGAGCAGGCCGTGTGCTTGGGGCAGAGCAGCCGGCATTGCTGGATGTGACTGGAGGGATGAAGGGATGAGGGTAGGAAAGCGAAGCTGAGACCGTGGCCTGCCTTGGATCTTTGGTCCTTAGGCAGCATGGGGTGGCAGGAGCAGCCCAGAAGGACTGGGGGCCCCTCCAGTTCACCCAGCACTTACCTGAGCATAGAGGGATGCTTCCAGGGTCCGCATTTCCCCACTTGGACGAAGAAAAAAGATGCTGTCGAAGCAGAGTCTTAAGAGTTTTCTGTTCTCCAGCACCGTCCCCAGCGTGCTGCAAAGAGAGAGGGGCCCAGCTGGACACTGGTGCTGGGAGCAGCGCCTCAAGGTCTCCTGCAGCACTGGGGCAGGGCTTCCAGGAGGGACGGGCAGGTGGGCACAGAGCGCTGGGCAGGGGTCTGCAGGCATGACGGGCCGGTACCTCAGTCCGGCGAGGGCGAGCATGGCCAGCCGCCGCACCTCCGTACAAATCTCGTTCTTGGGCTCCAATTGCAGCAGCACCTGCAGAGCACAGCTGGGCTGGAACCTGGCAGCTGCCAGCACCCAGTGCCACCAGAGTCTTGCCCTGCCCAAGCTCTGTCCTCACACGCTGCTGGGGCTCCTTGCTGCCTTCCCCAGAGCGTGGGGTGCCCCCTCACCTGGATCATCTCTCCCAGCTTGTATCTGTGGCAGAAATCACCCAGGTCCTTGGAGAAGCCAGAGTCCTTGGCAGCTCTGCACAGGGTGCAGATGCTGTCAAGGAACTTCAGCTTCAGATCCTTGTCCTGGAGCTGGAGTACAGAGAAAACAGGGCAGCATGAAGTGAGAACACCCAGCCAGCAGGACCAGAACTCTTGGGTGCAGTGCCCTGTGGGAGCAGCTGCTGTGCAGAGCCAGCACCCCTTGCTGGGCACTGCTGCCATCCAGCGGGCCGTGGGTACCTGTTTCGGGCTGCGGGCAAAGGCCCGGATGAAGTCCATGGCTTTCTGTGCATACGTGGCATCTAACAGAGGGGGCGAGAAAGGAAAGCTGCAGAGGGTGCAGCGACAGCAGAGAGCAGAGGAAGGAGATCTGCCCTCTGCCCAGGCCACGCCGGCTCCCCTGGCATGGCCTTCCTGTGCGGCTCCCGACTGCAGGGTGCCCAGCAGAGGAGCTGCCCTGCTGGAGCACGGCATGGCAGGGCAATGCCCAGGGCCCCGGGCTGAGGACCGCACTGGCAGAGGGGCAGGACACGTCCAGCATCCCACAGCACCCCTGCCTCTTGCCGGCCACTGACCGTCGCTGCCCACGCCCCAGAGCAGCAGCTGGGGCCTCTCTGTTCTCCCCCTCCTTGGTGCAGGCTGTTCTGGGGCTGGCGTCCTGCCCCGAGGAGCTCTGGCACTCTGGCATCGCTCCCACCCCTGCAATCCCTGCTGCCCGTGTGTGGCAAAACCTGATCCCAGCCCTGCCCTGTCCCACAGGGCCCCTCACTCACAGGGCCGCAATGGCTGCACCATGGTCACCTCAGCGGGCTCCGCTGCAGAGCTGCTCTCCTGAGGAGCCGTGTGCTCCTCCCAGGCCACCCTGGGCCGTCTTGGGGGTCTCTTCTCCATTCTGTGGAATAGAGAAGAAGTTCTGGGAATAGGCAAGGGGAAAGGTTTGGTAAAATACCTTCCTCCCTGCTGCAGGGCAAGACGCGGGCTAAAACCAGCAGGCTTGTGGCCAGCTGAGTGCTCCCGTCCTGTCCCGTCGCTGTCCTGCCGGACACTGCAGCCCAGGCGCTGGTTCCATATCAACAAACCCTGTGAACCGTTGCTAGGGGTAGGTGGTGGGTCACAGGGGGCCCTTTGTGACATCCCAGTTTCCCCCAGTATGGTGCTCCCACTGAAACACTCCAAACCATGTGCTGCTGCCTTCTCCCACTCCCCCTCCCCTTCCCCCTGCTGCGGGATGGAGAGGAGAACTGCAGGCACAAAAGTGAAAGGTCACAGGTTGAGTTAAGAACAACTGACTAAAACCAGCAATGAAATAAAGCAAGAGCCCTGAGCTGCCAAAGGATGGATGGATGACAAAGGAGACCAAGGCCTGTGATGACAGCGAGGTGGATGGGCCCGGAGACACCCAGCATGAGTGGACAACTCAAGAGGAAAAGCAAGACTTGTGGGCAGGAAATATGATGGGAAAAAAGAGCTGGACCAGGAGTGGAGAAAAGAGTGGAAAATGTGAGGGGAAAAGGGCATGAAACATGAGGGGAAATAGGTCGGGAAATGTGAGGTAAAAAATGGGAAAGGTGAGGGGAAGAAAGGGCGGGAAACGTGAGGGGAAATAATGGCAGGAAAGGTGCAGGGAAAAAAGGTCAGGCAAAGTGAGGGGAAAAGAGAAAATGGCAGGACAAATGACATGAGCCCAGCAGTCCTATCTTCAGAGTCCTGCTCGGATGCAGCACCCCTAGCTGTTTCTGTGTTATTTCACCATGAATAAATGGCTTTGTGGAACAAGACATCTGAGACTCTGCCATGGTAAACCTGGGGCTGAAGCAGTGAGGAAACCTGGTGTGAGTGTGTGAGTGGGGACTGTGGGGACTCAAGTGGGGACGCATGGAGTCACTGGAGCTGCTGCTGTGAAGGGGCTCCAGTCCCAGCAGTTAAAATCGGTGGCCTTGGGAGTTCTCCCAGAGGGACTCGGCAATGTCACACTGGATCAGTTCCTTAACACTGCCATGGCCACAGCAAGTCCTTGCACCATTGCTTTGGGTGGTTCCCCGTCTTGGCCCACAAAGCTCAGAGCTTGTTCCTGCCCCAGTTATCAGCTCCTGTTCTGCCTTTCCCACTGAGCTGGAGATCTCCGTGTCCAATTGTGCGTGCCTGGAAGTCCAGCTGCTCTCCCCGCGCAGTTCTCGGGTGGTGCCAGCACAAAGTGGGTTCGCTTGTGCGCTGATGGCTCTGGCAGCCCACAGCAGTGACCCTGACCTGGAGAATCCAAAGGCGTGTCACATTCTTACCACCTTTCTTCCCGAGGAAGGGAATCGCCTCTTGGCAAGAACTGATGGGCGGGAAAGGGATTACAATGGGGAGATGGAAAATCGTAAGAGTTTTATTCTTGAAAAGGGATTTCAGTGAAAGTCAGAAGGCAGAAGGCCAGCTGGGCTGAGCAGGGCTCTCGTGTCAGAGATCAGGCAGAAAAGGAAGGTGTGTGCCCAAGGGCGGTCGGGGGATGCGGCAGGGACACGGAGACGCCCCTGGACTTGACTCTGGGGGGGGGGGCGTGGTGTGGCTGGAGTGGGCGTGGCCTGAGAATGGGCGTGGCCAGGCGGGCAGTGTCGCCTGGCACGTCGGCGCGGGTCCTCCCCCCCAGTAGGCGGCGCTAGGGAGCGGCAGAGGCGCGGTCAGCTGGCGGCAGGGCCTGGCTGGGGTCGGGGGGATCGGGGTAGTTTTGGGGCAGTCTGGGGGGATTTGAGGGGTGGAGAGGGGTTCTGAGGGGTAGGTCAGGATGGGGATAAGGGAGAAGGGGGGTGTGGGGTGCTTTGGGGTGGGAAGACAAGGATTTGGGGGGATTCGGTGGATGGCACGGGCCTGGGTGAGGGAGGGGAGGGGGCATTGAGGGGATTTGGGGGTATTGGGAGGAATTTGGGGTGTGAATGGGGGATTTTTGGTGTGAGAAGGGGAATTTTGTGGTGCAGATAGGAAATGTGGGGGCTTGGGGGCAGGATTTGGGGTGCAAAAGGAACTTCTCGAGGCAAAAAAGTGGGAGGAAGGAGAAAATATGGATTGTGGGGAAAGGGGGGAGAGGGGTAGAAAGCGGAGTTTGTGGGGTTTGGGGGGAGGGTTGGGTTTTGGGCGGTTCCCAGTTCCCCCAGTTTCTCGCCACTCCCACGGAGGAGGAGGTGGAGGAGGAAGAGAAGGAGAAGAAGAAGGCCCCCTGGGGGTGGCAGAATTGGGGGTGATTTGGGGTGAAGGGGGGGTTTGAGGTAGTTTTATGGTTCGGGGGTCCCCAACATCGCCCTGTGCTCCCCCCCAGGCCATCACCTTCCCCCCAAGTGGGGCCTAGAGGAGACATTGGAGGGGTCTGGGGCCGCCACTGAGAGGGGGTGGTTGTGGGCAGACTGGGAGTCCCCAGGGGAAATTGGTGTCAGAATTGGGGGGCTCACCGAGGGGGTTTTTGGGTGAGGATTGGGGGATACCCCCCTTTTCTAGGGTGTGTTGTGAGGTGTTGTGTGTGGGGAAGGAAAACAAAGAAAACTTGTAATAGGAGAACAAGGAGCTTTTCCTTAGGAAGAAAGGACTATTCAGTCAAGGCAGCAGAGATGTAAAATGTAACATGTAGCAGAAGCACAATAGTTTTGCAGAAGAAATTGTTATAGAAGCACTTGTCTTAGGGAAGAAAGGCTGATGTTGCTATTTGGGAGTTGATCACATATATTATTTGTTAGGAGTCATATGAACAGTTATACTCTTGGTTATCCAGGCTCATGCTACTCTAACCTGAGAGTGGAAATATTATAAAAGCAATATACAGTTTTAATAAATGTTTCCTGTGATACTATGATGGGGGACCATGCATCATTCATACGTTGCAAATGGCTCCCTGAACAGCGACTTAGAATCTCCTAAAATGATCCTAGACCTGCAACATTTCCGGGCTGTACCAATGCTGGGCTTCAAAGACTGCTGAAAACAGTCCTACAGTATGCCAAGTTGTGCTAGCAAGTGCTTTACAACCCGTGCGGCAACAGTTTTCAACAGTTCTGTTGTATCATTATATGGATGATATACTGCTAGCAGCAGATGACTGTTGTATTGCAAAACTGTTTTGCCTTTTTGCATCTTTCTTTTGACAAATTTGGTCTTCGTATTGCAGCAAACAAGGTTCAAACTGTCCCACCCTGGAAATACATAGGGTTTCTATTATTTGAACAGAAAATTGTTCCTCAGCTCATTGTGCTGAGGACCTCTATTAAAACACTAAGTGATTTGCAAGAATGATTAGGAACTCTTAATTGGCTCAGACCTACCCTTGGTATCTCCACTGAAGAACTGCCACCCTTATTTAATTTTCCTAAGGGAGACACAGATTTAACATGTCCTCGTGAACTCAATCCAGAAGCCAGTGAAGCATTGCAACTTGTGACACATAAAATTCAGGCATTCTTTGTATCCAGACGACAAGCAGAGTTCCCACTGAGACTTTTCCTTATCCTGGCTGAATTCCAACCATATGCACTAATAGCACAGTGGTTTGATGATAAACAACAATTGTGCATGCTAGAGTGGGAATTTTTACCTCACACATTTTCAAAAACAGTAACCAGATTACTTGACATGATTGTTAGACTTGTTTCCACAGGACAAAAACGATGCCAGAGCCTAAGTGGGGAAGATCCTTCTCACATCCACATTCCTTTGCGTGCAGGATATGTTTTGGAAATCATTATCTTAACAGACTGCCCTGACAGACTTTTTGGGAAGTATTGTTAATTCTTTGCCAAAAAGTAAACTTTTTCAATCTTTAAAAGACCTTTCTTTACAGTCGTGTTTTCTAACACCATCACAACCCCTGCCTGCAACAAAGACAGTCTTCATCGATGGCGCTGGGAAAACTCAGAAAGCAGTTGTTGCCTGGAAGAATTCCGCAGGGGATTGGGAAAACTCTGTGATTTTTCAGCCAGGGTCAACACAGCTGGTAGAATTAGCAGCCACCATAGAGGGTTTTTGATTGTTTCAAATGAACCTTTCAACCTAATATCAGGTTCCTTATATGTAGCTGGCATTATAAGCTGTACTGAACATTCCTTTTTAAAGCAAGTGCACAACAAGAATTTGTTGATTCTGTTGTCTACTCTGTATGATTATGTTCGATGCCGATCTCGTTGTTTTTATGTGTCTTGGTTTGACAGACAGGTGTCTGCTAAGGAAGGCAGGAGTCCCCCTTGGAATTGAAAATGTAAGCCCCTTCCCTCTGAATTATTATAATGTTGAAATTCAGGGGCTTTCAGGCAATTATATGAGAAATAGGAATAACAGTTCTTTACTAGTGTGTGTAACAAGGCAATAATACAGAAATACTGGCTTAACCTGACAGAGTCGGGATACGACCTGACACCCTGCCGGCCAGGGTGGTGGTAGCAGTCCGATTAAGTAATGGCTGCAGTCCTCTTTGAAGTGGTTCTGTTGAAGTGGTGATCCTGTAGAAAGGTCTGGTCCTCCTCTGAAGGTCCAGTGGTGGTCATGTAGCTCTTGTCGTAGTGCTGTATCGCATCAGTGGGTTATTGGGTGCTCTCTTAGTGAGTCTATTCTTCCATTGTCCTTCAATAATACCTGCCATTTCATTAGTTTGATTTATAACCTGTAGCTGAGGGATAAGGTAGGCCATGGTACCTTGGCCAGTCCAGTTACCTGGCAATTGTTTTAATGCTGTTCCATTCCCACAAAGCCACCAAGATCCATCAGGAAGATCGCAGCTGGTATTCATTCTCAAGGTCTCATTTCTGGTATGTCCGTCAAAAAGATACTTTTTCCACATTCGCTGAGTGACATTGACCCACCCAGCTATGTTACAGGAAAAGTTGCTGAGATTTGTTCCAGAATTGTTCAGCCCTATATATGTGAGTGACTTGTTGATAAGTAGTAATTGGAAAAGGGGCTCTCCCAAGGAAGATCCTGCCTATCTGCATTGAGCACTAGCATTGTGTAAGTTATAGGGGTTCAAATCTGACCAATTGCTTGATGGTACCCCTATTAAGGGAAGGTTCCATTGTTGCACCTCTCCGCAAAGCCAGCAATCCTTGAGTCCTGTATAATAAGCTATTGTTTCTATTAGTGTTACATAGGTGTTAACATCAAAGGCAGTGAGAGTATAATCAATGAAAAAGACGGTGAAATACAATATGGATTTCATGGTTTACAAGTGAATTTCAATTTTAGTCCATGTGGCAGGTTCGGTTTGGTAACCGGGCAGAAACACCAATTAGTGTAGTGGTTTAAGGGTTAACTTGGGCACTAGCCCCCCCCGATGTCTTTTCTGTGAGAATAACATTAGGAGGAAAGCAAAGCAGGCACAAAACTTGAAGAAAATAAAGAAATTTATTAACACCCAGATGTAAAAACAACAGAACAAACTTTCAGAGCCTCCCCCACTTTTCCCCTTCCCCAAAATCAGGATTGCAGTCCTAGGAAAGGGGGAGAAAGGGGCTTCCCTCCCTGCTTCGCACAGTTTTACAAACGGCTACCCCTTTTGCAGGTTTGCTTACAATTAACAATCTCTGCTGCGGCGTAACACATCTCTTTTCCATGAGCCCTTTTACAGCTCTCACGACTGCTAAAAACATAGGCCTTCACATGGGGCTATTTGCTAATTTAAGAATGAACCATTTCCCATTTGGGCTTGAACATAAGGCTTTCTCTCGCCACCAAGCTATTAAAAGCCTCTCCCTGCTTTTACGTATATAGCCTACCATGGGCACTCCAGCTGTTTTACAAGCCACTCTGGAAAAAGAAAACGTCCATTCCCCCACTCACTTTACATGGATTAAAGAGATAAACTGTTTGCAATATTACAGTCCGTACCACGGCAAGGCAGGGAGATTTTTAAGCTTCCCGCGCGAGCTCACACAGCGCCACCCCTCCACCTCCCGTTCCTCCCTTCTCCCCCGAACGGGAACTCCAAATGTAAAATTTAGGGAAGCATGATTCGTTTAGAGGGCTGTCTATCAATTTCTGACCAACCCACGACAGTCCATCATCCCCAACATGTTTGTCATCCAGGGTTTAGCTGGTGATTTCTTCAGTCGGGTGTAGTGAATCCAAGTAGGTCTTTCCTGTACTCAAATGGATGTCAAGGTAGTCAGGAGCACTGGGAACAGTCTGTCCCACTTTTCTTGCAGAGGATCACCTGTAAAATTCTTAACATACAGCCAGTCACCAGTAATACTGTATTTTCCTGGCTCCGTGGGGTCCTGCTTGCCCCCGCAGATGCCTGGGCAAGTTCAGGATTACAGTCAATGAAAAATGAGTCAGGAAGGGTATCTGCTTGCATTCTGGCATGATTTATTCATGTTCACTGTCAAAGGATGCAGAGGCAAATACGAGAACAAGGGCAAACTCAGGGCCTTTCCAGGGGCTGGGGAAAGGCGGGATCAGGGAGCGGGGACCAATGGGAGAGCTCTGGGGGAGCGACGAGGCCGACAGACAACCACGGAATTCAAATCGGGACAGATCATCCCAAAGAGCAATGCACCCCAGGGGAGCCCCTCCAGTCACCCCAACATAATATCTGTTCACTGGCCACAACACACCAGGATTAATTGTATGCTATTTATGATCTGGCTCCTTAGGTTGATTCTCAAACCCAGTACTAAACTTCTGGTGCAATTGTTTGTTTATAGCTTTTAAATATTCATAGATCTATTGATTTCCAACTTGAGCCAAATTATTATCACAAGTAGCACTTAATGCATAAGGTCTGCCATAAAGAACTTCGAATGGGCAAACTTTTTCTTTAGACCTAGGTTTTATTCTGAGTCTGATAATGACAGTAGGTAAAGTTTGATACCAATGTAAATTTGTTTCTTCACCAATTTTAGCTATCTCTTGTTTGATCATATGATTCATTTTTTCTCCTTGACCACTAGCTTGTGGTCTGTAGGGTGTGTGAAGCTGCCATTGGATTCCTAATGCTTTGCTGACAGTTTGTACAATTTGTGCACAAAAATGTGGCCCTCTATCAGAGGATATTTCTCTAGGTATACCAAATCTACGTATGATCTCCTACCTAGTACATTCAACAGTACTTTTATTACTTCTCTAGCTTTAATTGTCCTACAAGGGAACGCTTCTGGCCAGCCAGAGAAGGTATCAGTAAGTACCAGCAAATATGGAAAAACCCCCCTTTCTTGGGAGTTCAGAAAAGTTTATCTGCCATAAATCTCCAGGAAAAGCTCCTCTGCTAGTAACTCCTTGTTCTAGCCTAGCTGTTGTGTTTGGATTATTCTTCAAACGAGTCACACATTGTGATGTTTCTTCTTTAGCAATGTCTTGCAAGCCTGGGCCTGCAATTTGTTCCCTTAGGTATTGGTGTAAGGGTTCTGCTCCTCAGTGAGTCTTACCATGTTCAGATTCCACATAATGTCTCATCGACTTTCCTGGTATTATTTGTTGACCTGTTTCTAATTGTTCCCAACCATTCTCTAAAAGTTTTCCTTTATTTTCATTAATCTGTTTATAATCAGAGGGTTGGTATTTGACAGGCTGCTCAGTTGATGCTACAGTCGGTATTAAAGCTGCCACAATCGGTTCATTTCTTTTGGCAGTGATTTCAGCTTCATCATCTGCAAATTTGTTACCTGCTTCCTGGAGAGTGCTACCTTTGGAGGGCCCTTGGCAATGTATAATTGCCACTTGGAAAGGGAGTTTTACCCCCTTGATGAGCCTGAGGATTTTGGCTGCATATTTGACGATCTTCTTTTGTGCAGTCAGCAGTCTTCTTTCCCTCCATATGGCTCTGTGGGCATGAACAATTCCAGAAGCATATTTGGAATCAGTCCCAATATTAACTTTCTTTCGTTTGCCAGTTCTAATGCTCGAGTGAGGGCTATCGGCTCAGCCTTTTGTGCTGAGGTTCCTGTTGGTAATGGCTTTGACTCGATTACCTCCGAGACTGTAGTCACAGCGTACCCTGCCATTCGCACTCCCTGTCTCCCAACACTGCTGCCATCAGTGAACCAGTTCATGGCATCTGGGAGCGGCTCCTCCTTTAGGTCTGGGTGGCTGGAGTACACAGCTTCAATGGTCTCTAGGCAGTTGTGTACTACAGGATCAGTTTCAGACTTGCCTTGCAGAAAAGAGGCAGGATTAACAATATTGAATTTCAATATCATCAGATTTGGCCAGGACTGCTTGGTAATTTAGGAACCTTGAAGGAGACAGCCAAGGGTTCCCTTTCTGTTCTAAAAGAGCTGACACAGTGTGTGACACTAAGACAGTCATCTTTTGTCCTAGTGTAAACTTCCATGCCTCTTCAATGTTCACGGTCACTGCTGCTACTGCCCTAACGCAGGCAGGCCAGCCCTTGCTCACAGTATGGAGTGGTTTAGAAAATGAGGCTACTGCCTTTTGGAAGGACCCAGGTGGTGTGCCAGAACTCCTAATGCTATTCCCCGTCTCTCATGTGAAAATAACCAAAATGGCTTACTCACATCAGGAAGCCCCAAAGCATGGGCCCTCATAAGTTCACGCTTCCATTCCTCAAACGCCCTGTTCACTTCAGGGGTCCATATTACAGTATCTTTTGAGATTTTCGCCAATTCTTATAAAGGTTTTATGATCAATCCATAGTCGTATATCCACAGTTGGCACTAACCTGTCATTCCAAGGAAAGCACGGAGTTCTCTTACTGATTGGGGTCTAGGCGTCTGGCAAATTGCTTCCTTCTGGGCAGTTCCCAAGGACTGCTGTCCTCTGGAGACCTCATATCAGAGCCAGGTCACTTGTGGCTGTACCAGCTGGGTTTCTGTTGAGATGCTTGATAACCATTCAGTCCAAGAAAATTCAAAAGGCTCACTGTCCATTCAAAACAGTCTTTAGTAGTTTCAGTAGCAATTAACAAATCATCTACATAGTTGGCTTGGGGGGACTTTATGATGTGTATCCCCTATCACTGCCCTATTGCCCAGAAATTAATTTTGTGCTTTTTCTGTGCCTTTAAACTGAGCCTGAGAAGGGAGAGAGAGAAAAAAAAAACCAGCAAACTTTTCAAAGCAATTTGTTCAAGGAGAGATACACTGCTCGTTTTTGGCTCTGGCAGAAAAAGGGGAAGAAACACCCTTGGTGCTTCTCAGCCAGATTTTTTTGAACTCCGTTCTTTTTTTTTTTCTGAGAGGGAGAGAGAGGCAGAGAGTTGAACTTTGTTTTCTTGGGACTTTGTTGTTTTTTTTTTTCCCTTCTTTTTCTTCTGGACTGTTTTGGCAATATCAGGACACAGCAGGGGAGTTCTCCACAGGCACCCGTAGGTGGGCCCACACCAGCTCTGAGAAGGAGAGACCACACCTACAGAAGGACTCTAAAATCTTCCCAGGTTTCCTCTCTATAGCGAGGGGTTTTACTATTTAGCATTATTATTGTCCTGTGTGTTTGTTAATAAATAGGTTTTATCTCTTTCACTTTCCTTCGAGGAAAAAGTATTTTTTCCCGAACCTGGTGGGGGGTGGGGTGATTTCTATCTAACCTGTTTTCTATCAGAGGATATTTTCCTCCAAATTTGTCCAAACCGGGACAATAGCGTAGGAGTGTTCCGTCCCCAGGCAGAGACTGCCATTGCTCTAATTCTTTGGCCAGCTGATTCCCAAAAATTGTGGGACTGTTTTTGAACCCCTGAGGTAACACCGTCCAGGTCAGTTGGTTTTTCCTGCCTGTGCTAGGGTTCTCCCATTCAAAAGCAAATATATTTTTACTTTCTTCTGCCAGTGGCAGACAGAAGAAAGCGTCTTTAAGATCTATCTCTGAAAACCAAATAAAATCATCTCGAAGTTTAGTTAGCAAGGTATAGGGATTTGCAACAACTGTGTGGATACTTTTAGCAATCCCATTAACTGCCCGTAAATCTTGCACTAGTCTATAAGTTCCATTAGGTTTCTTTACCGGTAATACAGGGTCTGGCCATTTTGATCTTCCTGGGGTATCAGTATCCCATACTCCTGGGTGCCCCTGATCCAATATTTGCTTTAAATAGTTATTATTGTTTGTTGCTCCTGTGTCAACTGTCAGTCCTAATGCTAAGACCAATTTGTCTTCAGGTACCCTAAATTTCACTTTTCCTTCTCTAAACTCAATTGTCACCTCTAAATTTTCAAGCAAAGCCCTGCCTAGCAGAGATTTGTGTGAGTTAGGTGTATTCCCATCTTCTTCCTGATTTTATATTTAAGTGGTTTCAGGAAGAATGCATTTTCCGGCTGGCCAGTGGCTTCTATCACTTGAATATATTTTTCACTTTTAGGTATCAATGCTTGATTCAAGACTAAACTTGTGGCTCCAGTAGCTACTAAAAATTCAACTTCTTTGTTATCATTCCCTAGCTGTATTTTAACCAGCGGGTCCGCTAGGGTAAGATCTGCCATCTCTGTCATTCATTACCATCTAGAGTGGCTACAATAGTTTCTTGTACTTTGTCTGCTAACTCCGGGCACTGGCATTTCCAGTGTTCTTCGATCTTACAGTATGCACATTGATTTGGCCCCAACTTAGTCTGCGGCTGGTTGGAACCTCCTCTGCCTCTGGTATTTCCACCCCTGCCTCTGCCTCATCCACGCCCACATCCTCTCCCCTGGTGCTGATCCAGAGCTGCCACTATGGCTGTAGTGAGTTCTCTCCTCTTTTGTTTATCCCTATTATTGTACACCCTCCATGCTTCTCCCATTACTATTTCCAAGTCTCTTTTTACAGGCTCTTTCAGCTTCTGAAGTTTCTGCCTGATAGCTGGGCTAGATTGCCCTAACATCAGGGAAACTAACTGTTGCTTTCCCATATCTGATGAGGGATCTAGGGTTGTGTATTTACACACAGCTGCTCAGAGCCTGTCCACAAAGTCAGTGGGAGACTCATGCTGTGCCTGTTTAACATTTTATGTTACCGACCAATTTACTGCTTTTGGAATGGCATTTTCTAATCCAAATTTGAGTAATTCCTGGTTATCTAGTTAAAATCGCATCGTTGCCTGCATCATTCGGGTCCCACAAAGGGTTTACGATAGGAAACAACTGGTCCACTGTACCTTGTAAGGTTCCACTAGCAATTTGTCCCTGCACATGTGCTCTGGCCATCTTTACCACAAACTCTTTTTCTGTTTCTGTTAGCTCTGTCAACATTTTATCAGTATCAGCCCAATCTGGGTCTTGATTCCTGACTATTAACTCAAACCTTTTTGCTACTTTGCTAGGGTCTTCTCTATAATTCCAGACCTCTTCCCGCCAGCTATTCATTCAGGTCACTAGTAGAAAAGGGGACCTTCACCCACACAGCTTCTCCTGTGGGACCCACCACTTGCTTTAAGGGGGTGACCAAAAGCAAAGCTTTCTTGGTTTTACACCTTGTTATGTGCTGTCACTGAGGTCCCTGGACTTGTGCCCTCACCAGGTTCATCTATCTCATCCTCACTACCACTTGGGCCTTATTGAGAGGGAGGAGCGGCTGGTGGGGAGTGTACAGCTGGCCCAGGGTAACTCGGCTATAAGTTTTGGACATCTGTAACACTGCCTTCCACATGCTTTTCTGCCAACTTCAGACATCTCTGCCCGATACTACATGCTGAACAACATCTCTTTATTTTCCGCCTGTTATCGCTTTCCAAAGCTAGGACCAAAGGACCCTGTGTGGCCAAATTAATGCCACATTCATTCTGCCACTCAGGGTAAAAAGCATGTTTGCATATATCAACTGATCCCTTTTTTCTTCCATTCCTAAGAGCAACATCAACTGTAACAGTGTATTGTAATTTAAAGTTCCACTAGGGGCCCACTTTTCACCACTTCCCAATTTATACGTAGACCACCATTGGTTATAGTATTTAATCAGATTACCTTTCTTCAAATTACCCCCTGGGATTCCTCCCAAATCTTTCCAATGTGTTAAAATACATCTTAGTGGACTCTTTTTAATAACAGCTTTACTTCCTGTGTTACCCGTTCCTCATGCTGTCCAAATTTCCACGCATATCAGTATGTATTAGTACTTCTTCTCCTTTCTTTCTCTTTATTCCCCGTATACTACACTGAACACACACTGGGCATCTCTGAGCTGCCTGGCACCAAAATTCTCTTTTACAGTACCAACAAGCAATGGAAGCAAAAGGATTACATGTTCACACAATCCACAAGGAATTGGGGGATGATAGGACATAAAATGAGTTTCCTAAAACACACAAGGGAAACAACTAGCACCCTTACAACACAAAATATACAAAATAACAAATACCACAAATGCTGCAATCAACCCCAAAATTCCAAGGCCAAGGCCACTACCAAAAGTCATTAGATTTCTTCTGGGGATTCTAAACCTTTGTATCAACTTCAGGAATTTCACCGGTGATACAGCGCCCTACGTGTAACGTCTGCCACTTCTTACGGGAGTTACTTAACAAAGACCAGAAACAAAATTCAAGAACAACCAACAAATACCTCAAATTTCTTGCAGTCAGTCCTTGTCTACCCCTGCAGAGAGCCGGTGAAGCGCAGAGTTCCTCCGAGAAATTCTCGGGGTGTGCCAAGAGAGTCCCCAACTCCAACAGATCTTGCAGCCAGGCAGAGAGCCCCGTCTGGCTGTGGTCGCCAGACTGATGCCCAAAAACTCGGCATGAAAACAATACTCCGTAGTATAAGGCCTAGAGAGCAGGTGTTTGTTTATTTGATGCTGGGAGTGAGGGGGATAGCTCCCCCACAAACTCACTCATCCATTCTTCGCACATTGCAACCTTTTATACTTTTTTTACTTAATGTGCGCATTATATGTTCCTAACCTTCATATTGCAACACATTTTCTAATCACATCATGATGTGAGCCCTTGTAGCACGTGCAGTTTCTGCACAAGCTGGTCGTCAGCATCCTGGTGGTCGTTTTTGATGAAGGCTTATAAGCCTTCCTTGGGCTTGAACTTTTCACCCCTGCTTCCTGCCCATGCTCTATAAGATTGTGTACTCAAATAGTGAAAATATTATAAAAGCTATACACTTTTAATAATTGTTTCCGGTTATACCACAACTGGGGACCATATATCATTCACACGTTACAGTCGTGGGTGTTGCAAAGAGCTTTTTATCACTCCTGAGGCTACGCGAGTGTTTTTTAAGTGGGAGGGGGAGAATGTGAGGAATCGGTGGGGAGGGTTTTGGGGGTATTTTGGAGGTGGCAGGGGAAGGACCATGGGGGAATTGGGGCAGGGGATGTGAGCGGGTGGGAATGTGGGGGAGTCGCACAATTTGAGGGGGTTCAGATTTTGGGTATACGTGGAAATGGAAGGGGTCAGGTTTGAGGGGGCCACACAGCTTGGGGGGGACTCAGAATGGGGGGTTGTGCAATTTGGAGGGTCATGGGAATGGGGGCCAGATGTTGGGTGGTTTGGACTTGGGGGGATTGTAAGACTTATGTGGGCACCAAATGGGCGGAGGGGTCACAGGAGTTGGGTGAGCTCAGAACGGGGGACTCAGAGTGGCAGGGGCTGAGATTAGGGGTGTGACATGACTTGAGGGTGTCGTAGGAGTGGGGGAGTCACACAGCCCTGGGGGAGCAGATTAGACAGTCACATGATGGGAGTCTGTTTTTGGGGAATCGCATGACTTGGGCAGGTCAGATTTTGGGGGTCACAATTTGTAGGGGCTCAGATTTCAGGGTCAACACTTGGGGGGATTGTGGGAATGGGGTTCAGATTTTGGGGGGGTTCCATGAGTTGGGGGTCTCTGTCTTGGGGTCAGATTTCTGGGGGGCCACACGACTGGGGGGCTTACTATTTGAGGGAGGTCATATTTGGGAGGTCTTGGACTGGGGAGTCACATGACTTGGGAAGGTCTGAGACTCCCAAAAGCCCCCTGGCACCCCGCCAAACACTTCACTGGGATCTCCCAAGCCCTCCTCTGGGACCCCTCTAACCTTCTCCGGCAGCCCTCAGCCACCCCCAGACCCCCCAGACTCCCTCAAAACCCTCCACCCTCCCCTTCCGAACCCTGCATGAACTTCCCCCCTGGGACCATCCCGCTAAGTCCACCCAGACTCTGCCTGAGACCCCCAGTCCCCCTCTGGTGCCTCCAAGCACCCCCTTGAACCCCCAACCCTCCCCCTCCTGAACCTCCCAAATGCCCTTGGGGCCACTCAAGCACCTTCTGGAACACTTCAAAAAGCCCCTGAGACCCCCAAATCCAATGGGAACCCTCAACCTCCCTCCACGATCCCCCAACCCCCTCACCTGGAACGACTGCAGCCCCTCCCACTTGAGACACCCGAAACGCCCCAGGGACCCCCAATCCCAAGCTCATCCGTGATGGAGCTGCATGGCGTGGGGACCCTTGTCCCAGGGACCTGAGCCCACCTGTCCCTGTGTGCTGAAGCCACCCAAGAACTGCATGGGGAGAGCAGCTTGGGTTCTAAGCACACACAGAATTGTGTGAATGGAGATTTCCAGCGTGGTGGGAAAGGCAGCACAGGAGCTGAGAACTGGCGCAGGATTGAGCTCTGAGGGGAGTGGGCAAAGAGGGAACCACCCAAAGCAATGGTGCAAGGACTTGCTGAGGTCATGGCAGTGTTAAGGAACCGATCCAGTGTGACACTGCCGAGTCCCTCTGGGAGAACTCCCAAGGCCACCAATTTTAACTGCTGGGACTGTGTGGGAATCCAGAGTGCAGGGAATATTTCTCTGCCTGTTTTAGAGAGAAAAACCCCCCTGGACAGCATGGTTTTTGACCTTTATCCATGGAGAAAACTCCCTACCATCTGGGAAGAACTAAAATCTACACAGATGTGAACTAGGTGATAGAATATGATGTAAGGATGTCACAGGGTGAAGAATTTAGAAGTTTTAGGTTTATTAATGTAGTAAATAGATAAATAGTAAAAGTTCCAAGATGGAGGAACCCTTGTAGTTTTTATCTCCTTCTGTCTTCTTCTAGTCCTCCATATTCTGCAGCAAAGGTAGTTTAGGATGATTGGATGGAAAATGCCGCAGTTCCGGCCTGCGTGTCGGAGTGATTTACTGAGCATTGGATGAAAAGTAAAAATATCTGTCGTTTCAATTTTTAATTGGATAATTTACCTATAAAAAGGCTTTGGAATCTTGATAAGCAGCCATTTTCTCGCCTTCTCCTGTCATGTTCTGTTCTACTGTGTCTTTCTAAGCTGATAACACTGGAATAAACAACTATCTGAAGAAGCAGTTACTGCGAGTTTGCCTCGTCCGTCTATCAAGCTCCTTGCAAGGACTTTAAGAACTTTAAAGGGCCTCTCCCAGCAAGAGAGGCTGATTTATGGCACTAGCAGTGTCAGGACTGGAGCCCCTTCACAGCAGAGGCAGTGCCAGTGACCCAAAGTGTCCCTGCTCACACAGTCACACCAGGTTTCCTCACTGCTTCAACCCCAGGTTTGCCACGGCAGAGTTTCACAAGTCTTGTTCCACAAAGCCATTTATTCACTGTGCAGTATTACAGAAACAGCTTGAGCTGCTGCATCCTAGCAGGACCCCAAACAAAGCACCCCTGGGCTCATGTCATTTGTCTTGCCATTTTCCCTTTTTTATTTATGTTTGCTACCCTTTTCTCCTGAAGTTACCCTTTTCCTCTCATGCTTCCTGCCCTTCTGTCCCCTCACATTTCCCATCATTTTTGGCCTCATGTTTCCTGCCTTTTTTCCCCTTATGTTTCACACCCATGTTTCCTCCCACTTCCCATCTTTTTCTCCTCATGTTTCCTGCTTTTTCTCTTTCACATTTCCTGCTCTTTTCCCCCTCACTTTTCTTGCTCTTTTCTCCCCTCATGTTTTCACCCCGCCATTTCCTGCCTTTTTTCCCTCCTCACACTTCCTGCCCTTCTGTACCGACACATTTCCCATCATTTTTTCCCTCATGCTTCTCACCTTTTCTCCCCTCTGTTTCACACCCTTTCTTCCTCTCATTTCCCATCCTTTCCTCTCAAGTTTTCTATCCTTTTTCTCCTCTAATGTTTCCTGCCCTTTTCTCCCCTCATGTTCCCAACTGTTTCGTCCCCGCATGTTTCCCACCCTTTTGTGCCCTCACATTTCCCATCCGTTCCTCCTCACATTTCCCACCTGCAATTCTCGCTTTTCCTCCCAAAGTCTGCTAGCTTTATCATAATTGCTTCCATATTGTTTCAAAAACGGTGCACTATACTCATAGATAGTGCTGTGTAATGGTTTAGCATAGCTGGGAGTTGTAGTTAAAGAAGGCTCCATCTGCCACGGAAGTGATTCTTTGCAAAGAGGTGCTTACAGCTTCCTCTAGACCCAACAGAACCAATCAACTGGCTAGGCTGAATATTGGCAACTTTTTTAAGCCACTTAGAGAGCTTGACACGCCTCTGTGATCCACATTTTAAGAACGAACAAACCCTGGGAAAGCCTCTCTTGCTTCTGGTGGTCGAACAGGTAACTGGTGGGGGGCCGGGCTGGGCCTGGCCGGGTCGGCCGGGGGTGGCTTGGCTGAGATGCTCACTGGACACCCCCCAGAGGCCAGGCCGGCCCTCACCCCTAGTGCGGCTAAAATTCATCTGAGGCTGCTGCCCGGCAAGATCATGTGACCAAGAGATAATAAAAATTCCAGCTGCAAGGCCCAGGTAGCTCTCTTAGTGCTGTACAATTCTTCCAGACCAGATGAAGCCTGTAGACATCAATCCTCTCCCGGGTCAGAGGAAAGGGAAAGGTGAAGGCACGTGAAGAAAACACTATAAAGATGCCCAAGTCAGTGAGGAAGGAAGAGCTGAAACCCCGAGAGAGGAGAATGAGGAGATGCTTCAATCCTAGAAGCTGAAATTCTCTTGTAAAGCTATGGTGATGGACTATGATATATCGGAATAGCCATTGTAATTTCATGAAAGCATGGGGGGGTAGAGCGTTCAAACTGCAACCATGAGCAAAAATACTTGTGCTGGAATAAGCAAATGCTGAAGTAGCTGTAACTTGCTGTGAACAAAAGTACCTGTGCTGAAATAGGCAAATGTTAAGGTAGCTGTGATTTGATAAGAAACTTGAGCAGAGATCCCACAAAAGAAAAGGACCTCTGTTCCTAGAGATGAAGATACTCCCAGAGATGGTGTTCATATGCCTCTCACGCACTTTGATAAGTGAAGAGAACTTTTGTTTCTGAACAGCTCATCCTTAAAAATAGTACCCCATTAGCTAAAGAAACCCTTGAAAGCAGTTGTGGGGAAAGCTGTAAGTCGGGGGAAGGGACTTTCACATGCAAGCAGAGAACCATCCCGGGCGGATGCCTTGCTGTGACATTGAAGCTACAAGAGACTGTTTCTTGTGGAGATGTCTCCATAGCATGAGCAAGAGAGACTCCTCTCCCAAAGTGAACTGAAAAAGAGAAATTATTGTATAGGTGGTGAAACTGACTAGAAAATCTCAAGGGCTGTGGTTTTTTTTGTTGTCAGTAGAAAGCAGGAGAGGTGGAGGGAAGAGAGGTGTTCTGAAGGTTTAGTCTGACTTTTTTTTTCCCCTCTTTTAGGTCTGTTAATAAACTTCTTTATATTCTTTAAGTTTTGTGCTTGCTTTGCTTTTCCTCCTAATGCTTATCTCACAGAAAGGACATTGTTGGGGTTTAGGATTTTAGCCTGTTTTTTTTTTCTCTTAAAGAATTTTACCCCATACTAGTTGCCAGGGGACAAACCCCTGGATACTTAAAAGAAACAAAAGACCTAGCCACAGGGGCGGGGTCGGACTGGCCACCCTTTTGTCACCTGGGGGGTTGAGACACCTGGGGGGCTGCCTGGGTGCTCAGCCTTCAGTCTGGGAGCTGCCTGCCTTCGGTGTGGACGTCTCGGACAGCACGGCAAGCTTCTGCTTCTTCGGCTGTTTGTTTTCTACAGACAAACCCCGGGATTTCTAAGCCTGCTCTTCTCCCTGCCCCGTCTGGGAACGGAGCTGTTGCCGTCCGGCTCCGCCTCGGCTCGGAGTTTTGTAGCTTGTGCACCCTGCCGACTGAGAGACCTGCCGGGTTTCCCTGCTGCAGCACCGGAGCTTGATACATCTCACTGCCACCCGGGATCTGCGCTCGCCCCTGCTGTTCCAGCCTGCTGCTCCTGAGGATCCAGCCAGACACCAGGACTGGCTGCCCAGGGGTTTGTGAGGCTTTTCATCCATCCCTTCCTGGGACCCCGCCATTCCCGGTGCTGCCCGAGCTCGCTCCGGAGCGCCCCCTGCAGCCGCGGGGGAACCATCGCACCCACCCTGCTCACCGGGAGCCGCCCCGGAGGAACTGCACCCAGGAGAAAAGTGCCCGAGGCCGAGAGAGGCCGGCACTGGGTTTGTGCTGCTGTTTGCTGTCACTGCCACAGTTATATCTGTTTGTTTGTGTTGTTATACATATATATATATTAGTAAAGAACTGTTATTCCTATCCCTCATATCTTTGCCTGAAAGCCCCTTATTTTCAAATTTATAATAATTCGGAGGGAAGAGGGTTGCATTTTCCATTTCAGGGGAGGCTCCTGCCTTTCCTGTCTGACACCTGTCTTTCAAACCAAGACAGACATCAAGGAGGTAATGCATAATTTGACCTAAAACTACTACAGTGGTGCAGTCATTATCACTTCTGTAATCGATTTCAATAGATTGTTTATTTTATTTGTAAAGCTTATAGATACATATAGCTAGTATATGTAATATATATTCATAATATATATAATACATATACATGACATAATAGATATAATTTATAGATGTTATTTTCTCAATTTTCATATATTATATATATTTATATTACATATAATTTATAGATATGGTTTACTTATACAAATTACATGTAAAATGTAATTTGCTTCCTAGAACAGTACAGAGTTTGGAAAGGTCTGTGGCTGGGCTTGGATCCAGCCACACCGAGTCCTCTCTGAAGATTTTAGACAGGCAGGTCTGAGTACCCAGGATCCTTCTCTCTGGCCCGCAGTATTTCAAATCCTGTGACAGAGGCAGAGCCCACATAAGCCCCCGTGTCTGCACACAAGGGGCCATCGCAAGGCCCGGGAAGACGAGCAGATGCATGGGGGGGCTGTGGCCCTGCGCAGGGATGCAGCCCACCACAGCTTCTCTTACCTTTCTGCTGACAGATGAACTTGAAGTGGGCGCAGAGAACATCCAGAGCCATAAAGCAGCCCTTTCAGTCTTGAATGGCTTGCATGGATGTGCCAGCAGCTTCCCCAGGACTGGGATCTGGATCTCTCCACAGGCAGCACCTCTGTCCTCATTTTGACCAGCCTGGGGGAGAAGGGCAGAAAAACAGAGGTGCTGAGGGCTGGCGGCTGAGACATTTGGCAGGAGCCAGGAGGGGACTGGCCATGATCCCGGGGTTATTCTAGACCACCTCACACAATGCCCAGGGGCTGGGGGGAATGGGTCCCTACTGGTCAGGGCAATGGCGGAGTCAGCGGTCATGGAAACGCCGGTTTGCGCTTTGAGAAGGACCTTAGAAAGCCAGGGCATCCTTTCCACACCTCATCATTCAGCAGGTGTTTGTGTCCCTGACAAGCCTTATGTGAAGGCCCCTCTCTGCTCAGCGGCACCAGCAGCACAGCGAGCGCAGGGAGAATCCTGATCTTCGTGGCTTCCTTGGAGACTTTAGGATGAAGCTGGTCTGAGCTGCCAGGTGACTGATGGTGGAATCCTTGTCTCGTGCTTGCAATCTGTCAAGTTCTAGGACAGAACGAGAGCCCAGATGAGCCCTGTGTGAGCAGAGACCCCTCAGCTCCCCTGAGCCCTGGCTCCCCACTCACCCCAGAGCACATCAGTCACGGTGTCCTCACTCTGCTGTGGCAGGTGCCGCGCAGCCAGCCCTGGGCACAGAGATCCGTCAGTCCCTGCTCCCCAGCGTGCTCCCAGCAGCGTGGCCGCCGGCCCTGCCTGACCCCCCCTCAGCAGCCTGGGGCTGGCACTGGGCAATGCAGCCACCAAAGCCAGCTGTGTTGGCAGGGGGACACAGGGAGGTCGAGGCCCTGCCCATGGCAGCCCCAGGGCTGGAGAGGACGGGGCCAGGCTGCCCAAAGAGGGACCCTGGGGGCTGGGACTCACCAATGAACCTGAGGGCCGCCTCTCGCATGGGGGCCTGAGGGCTCCGCAGGTAGGGCTGGCTCTCCCATACAAATCGTTCAGCCCTGCTGCTGTCCTTGGCCAGCTGAAGGGATCAAAAGCATGTGGGCATTACTCAGATGCCCCCAGCTGTCCAGAGCAGCCCCTCTTGCCAGCATTCCTGTGGCTCAGAGCCCTCCCTCATGCTGGGGGCATGGAGGGCACATGGGCCTGGAGGAGGCTCCTGTTCTCTAGACAGGAGCAAGGGTGCAGCTTCAGGCTGGGTGCTCTGGGCCGCAGCAGCCCAGGGGAGGCCCGGCTGCACAGCTCACAGCCCCGGCATGATGTGGTTGGCATCCCTCACCCAGCCTGGGGTTCGTCCTCACCAAGCACTCGCCCATCCTCCACGTCTGCTCTGTCTGCGCCATCTGCTTGAGCTCTTTCCATTTGAGAAGCTCTGCTATAGCCAGGACGGCTTTCCCAGATGCCTGCAGGACAAGGGGGGAAGTGTCACCATGGCACCAGGGAAGGAGACCTAGGCTTTGTTCCTGGGGTGACCGTGCCCTTAGGAAGCAGGGACGTGCCCTCGCCAAAGCATCCAGGGGTCTCTTGGGGACAGCCCTGGGCAGCAGGGATTGAGGTGCAAAGCCCTGCAGGGACAGCTGGGGGGACAGCTGAGAAGCCTCTGGGGACACATGTGTCCAGGCCTTGGTGGTGCCAGGCTGCTGCTGAGCCCTGCTGGAGCAGGCAGAGCAGGGCTTGGAAATGGCTGTTCCAGCTTGTCCGGCCCTGCTGGCGCTGGTTCCCAGGGGCTGCACTGGGGGAATGCTGCTCGCTGCCGGCAGCCCTTGCCCCAGTGCCCGAGGCCCCAAGGGGTGTTAGCCACCCCTCTCTGGGTCAGTGCTCAGCCTGGACATCGGTACCTTGGCCACGCTGGGGGCCTGGTCACTCATGTGAAGCAGGAGCCGGACCAGGGCTTTCCAGGCGTTTTTCTTCATGACCTTCTTGTCCTTCCACACTGTTTTGCCCAGCAGGTCTCTGAAGAGGCAGATGGAGTGCTCCCGCACATAGTCGTCCTCCTGGTAGGAAGGAGGAGAGGTGAGCTCTGCACACTTTTACTTCCTGTCCGTGGCCAGAAGGGGCTGAGCTGAGGTGCCTGAGGCAAGGGGTGATGCTCTGGGGTCACAGCCCAGAGTGGGCAGGATCAGCGCTGGGCTGCAAGGCCCGGAATCCATCCCTGGAAAGCCCAGGGGAGTGGGGCCTGCTCTCAGTGCTGCTCGCAGGGCTTGGCTGCAGGGCAGCTGTCATTGTCCAGGGCCCTGCTACGGGGCTGAGGCTCCCACATCAGCCTTACCGCGTCAAAGAGGTGCCAGAGCCTCTGCACCACTTTCACAGCCATGGCGCTGGCCTCTCTCTTCTTCAGGTGCCCCAGCACGTTTTGAAAGATGTCCATGACCATCACTGTAATGTCCCCAGACTGATGCCACAGGAATTTCAGCAATTCAGACAGGAGACCCTTCATTTTTCTTGCCTGCATAAAAGACAGTTTCCATGCAGTGAGAACTTCTGATCCTGGTCAGCTCCCCAGGAAGCCACCAGGCCACACCATGTCAGGCAGTGTGTTTGGAGCAGTCACCCCAGCACCTGACTCCCAGCCCAGGCCAAGTCACCACCTTCCCCAAGGCCTCAGAGTCCAGGTGCCACATATCTGCCCCTGATAGCAGCCTGCTCACCGTCTCAGCTCTCTCCGACAGAGTCACGAGGGCCCTGAGCACCAGAGAGACCATTTCCATTCTTGGCGACCTCAGAAGACTCAGGGCTTTGTACAATGGACCCACTTTGTTGTCTACAATATCATCAGAGGCCAGCATCTGGACGAAAGAAGCAGAGAGCCCGGGCAGAGCTGGCAGGGCTTCCCTGGAGCTGCTCCTGCTCCACTGGCAGCTGAGGGTAAGGGCACGTGGGCTTTTCCTGATGACTCACAGCCAAGAAAGCGAGGCAGGACTTCTGCTGCCGAGAGATATTCTTATGCCAGTCCCAGAGTTTCACGTGCAGCTCCTTCAAAACCTCCTCCAGAGTCTGGCGCATGGAGAATATCACCTTCCACAGACAGAGTTTGTCGCTGCAAGGCAGAGTGCTGTCAGCAGGGCTGACTCGTCCACTGCAATGTGGCCTGGGCCAGCCCTGCAGGGCTTGGGGTGCCCAGGGGCCCAGCCCAGGCAGGTGGACACGGCGGACGGGGTGTTCCCGGTGGGGCTGGGAGCAGTGTTCTGGCTCTGGGCTGGCCCAGCCGGCTTTGGCTGCTGTGGGCCTGGGCTGGGAAGCGTGGTGCGATGGAGGGCACCACTCGCTTTGGGGGGTGCTGCAGTGTTCCTTGTGTCAGGCAGCCAGAGAGTCTTGGGGTCCCTCTCCCCACAGGGAACAAGCCCTTCGGGCAGTCAGGGCCAGTACCTGAATATTGGCGCGACCTCCAGAGCTGTCGCAACGACTCGCCGAGGCCACTTATTGGCCATCAGGTCAAGCAGTGTGGGAAAGCTGTGAGTGGTTGTTGTGATTTTCTCATCACAGTACTCAAAGATGTGGCTCACGACTTTTGGCACCTGGAGGGAACACAGGTGAAGGTGGTGCTTGGGGAACAAGCACCACAACCTTCCTGATCTTCACAACCGAGAAGATCAGGAGAAGAAGGGCCAGTGGGGATGCCGCAAGGACCCATGTGCGGGTGACAATCTTTCTGTGTAATCTCTGTGTGTCTGCCTCTCTTTTTCATTGCCCCTCTCTATCTCCCATTTACTCTTAAATTAAATCCGTACTATTGACCTTTGCATATGGTCATGTTAGCATCTTAATTTTGGCCAAGGCATCTTTTAATGGCCAGACCCTACCATTATTTGGGTGACAGAAGCGGGATACTAACACTCTTTCTGCTGCCTCAAGGTGGTTTCAGACACCCCCCAACCCTGGCTTTGGGAGGGAGGGAGGCAGGAACCTGACAGGGCTCAAGGGCAGGGCAATCCAGCCACAGGCCACTTACATCCATCAGCCACAGCTCAGGGGATTCCATGGCCACCTCCAGAAACTCCTTGGGTGCTTTCTTGTCCAGGAGGCTGGAGCGTCCCAAGATCTCAATGGCCGCAAGGACAATGCCTGTCCTCTCAGCTGGCTTGAGGTATCTTCCAAAGGCCTGTGGCAGGAAGGAAGGGAGCAGAGCCCAGTGCTAGCCAGTGCCCAAAGGGTTCTGCTCGGCTGGGCAGCACAAGCTGGCAGCAGTGGCCACAGGAAAGCTGGCAGCAGTGCCCACAGTCCCTATGCAGGGGAGGATGAGGAGGGCTGGGCTCTCAGGCATGGGGTGCGGGCCCTATGGAGACCCAGGGCTCCCTGGTGGCCAGCAGGGCTGGAGCTGCTACTGCTGCTGCTGGGACACCGCAGTGTTCCCAGCTCGGGGACAGCAGGAAGCCTCTCGCCAGGGCCAGCCCCGCTGATTCCGTGCCCCTTTGCACACACCAATCCCCTGCTGATGCCACGGATGAGAGGCCTAGCAAGGGGGAGGGCTGGTTACCTGAATTCTCCAGGTGCTGCGTGTACGCAGCAGGGAGGTGATCTCAGATTCCCAGTATGCTGGGAGCTGGGCATGAACCGATGGCGGTGTGGCACCTAAAGAGAGGGGAAAGACGGACGTGTCTCCGAGACACAGCTGCTGTGCCAGCAGCCGACCCAACCCTGACAAGCGTTGGGATGCAGGAATGGCTGGGGAGCAGTCGGTCACGGGAGGAGGTGGGGGGCACTGGTGGAAAGGGGGACCTGCCTCCAGTGTCTGTTCCCAGTGGGGCTGGCCCGGGACGCTCCGAGCCCCTGGAGCTCTGCATGCAGCTCCCAGTTACACTGTGGCTGCAGTACTGCTCAGGGGGAAGGGCTCGCAGGGCTGGAGTGTGGCAGGGCAGGACACAAGCTCTGCAGGGGACATGGGGAAGGAGTGCAGTGGGCCTGAGTCCTGCGGGGAGGAGCAGCTCAGCTACATGGGAGCATCAAGAGCCTGGCAGAGAGTGTGGGGCAGGAGCGGAGGTGACAGCAGCGCTGGGGTCATGGTGGCACCTGCACCAAGCACAACAAGGGGCCTTTGCAAAGCCTGGGAAGACAAGCAGGCATATCTGGGGATGTTTCCATGCACGGGGAATGCAGCCCACCACAGCTTCCCTTACATTTCTGCTCAGAGAGGAATGTGAAGAGGGAGCAGAGAATATCCAGCGCCATCAAGCTGGTTTCTTCTTTCCTGAATAACTTGAAAAACAGGTGGCCCAGCAGCTTCCCCAGGACTGGGATCTGAATCTGTCCACTGGCAGGACTGCAGTCCTCATTTTGGCCAGCCTGGGGGAGGCAGGCAGAAGAGCAGAAGAGCTCAGGGTGGCCAGCTGAGGCCTTGCAGACACCTTGGAGCTGTGGCTGTGCCAGGGCACAGGGATGGGGAGATGGCCTGTGGAGGGTGGCCGGTCCTTACCTGCACAGTGGGAGAGTTGGCCAGCAAATGGCCCAGCAGCCTGACTCTGCCCATGATCCTCTCCTGCACAGCCACTGTGTCATAAAACCAGTAGTCCAGCAGAACCTGGGAAGAGAGAAGCTGCTGGTGAGTCCTGCGAGCAGACGCTCACTCCAGCAGCAGCAGCAGCGGCGGCAGGGCCGCGCTCCAGAGACCAACTTGCAACATCCCTCCAGCCCTGAGACACCCCCCACTCTGTGTACAGGCCAGACCTCCAAGATGTCCTGAAGCATCTCACTGGCTACGACAGCAGGAGAGCTGAACACCATCACCTCCAGCATGGTGTCCATCGCATGCAGGGTCTGCAAGGATGAGAGAGAGCAGTGGCCGTGATTCTGCTGTCCCTCCCACCCACAGGAGACTGGTCTGAACTGCCAGTGTGGGGAGGGACACAGGAGCAGGCCGTGTGCTGGGGGCAGAGCAGCCAGCATTGCCGGATGTGGCTGGAGCCCGGCAAGGGATGAAGGTAGGAAAGGGAAGCTGAGACCGTGGCCTGCCTTGGATCTTTGGTCCTTAGGCAGCATGGGGTGGCAGGAGCAGCCCAGAAGGACTGGGAGCCCCTCCAGTTCACCCAGCACTTACCTGAGCATAGAGGGATGCTTCCAGGGTCCGCATTTCCCCACTTGGAGGAAGGAAAAAGATGCTGTCGAAGCAGAGTCTTAAGAGTTTTCTGTTCTCCAGCACCGTCCCCAGCGTGCTGCAAAGAGAGAGGGGCCCAGCTGGACACTGGTGCTGGGAGCAGTGCCTCAAGGTCTCCTGCAGCACTGGGGCAGAGCTTCCAGGAGGGATAGGCAGGTGGGCACAGAGTGCTGGGCAGGGCTCTGCAGGCATGACGGGCCGGTACCTCAGTCCGGCGAGGGCGAGCATGGCCAGCCGCCGCACCTCCGTACAAATCTCGTACTTGGGCTCCAATTCCAGCAGCACCTGCAGAGCACAGCTGGGCTGGAACCTGGCAGCTGCTGGCACCCAGTGCCACCAGAGTCTTGCCCTGCCCAAGCTCTGCCCTCACAGGCTGCTGGGGCTCCTTGCTGCCTTCCCCAGAGCGCTGGGTGCTGCCTCACCTCGATCACCTCTCCCAGCTTGTATCTGTTGCAGAAGTCATCCAGGTCCTGGGAGAAGCCAGAGTCCTTGGCAGCTCTGCACAGGGTGCAGATGCTGTCTAGGAACTTCAGCTTCAGATCCTTGTCCTGGAGCTGGAGTACAGAGACAACAGGGCAGTGTGAAGCAAGGACACCCAGCCAGTGGGACCAGAACTCTTGGGTGCAGTGCCCTGTGGGAGCAGCTGCTCTGCAGAGCCAGCACCCCTTGCTGGGCACTGCTGCCATCCAGCGGGTCGTGGGTACCTGTTTGGGGCTGCTGGCAAATTCCTGGATGAAGTCCATGGCATCCTGTCCATACACAGCATCTAACGGAGGGGGAGAGAAGGGAGAGCTGAAGAAGGTGGGCTGACAGGAGAGGGAAGAGGAAGGAGATCTGCCCTCTGCCCAGGCCGCACCGGCTCCCCTGGCATGGCCTTCCTGTGCGGCTCCTGGCTGCAGGGTGCACAGCAGAGGAGCTGCCCTGCTGGAGCACGGCATGGCAGGGCAATGCCCAGGGCCCCGAGCTGAGGACCGCGCTGGCAGAGGGGCAGGACACGTCCAGCATCCCACAGCACCCCTGCCTCTTGCCAGCTACTGACCGTCGCTGCCCACGCCCCAGAGCAGCAGCTGGGGCCCCTCTGTTCTCCCCCTCCTTGGTGCAGGCTGTTCTGGGGCTGGCGTCCTGCCCCGAGGAGCTCTGGCACTCTGGCATCGCTCCCACCCCTGCAATCCCTGCTGCCCGTGTGTGGCAAAACCTGATCCCAGCCCTGCCCTGTCCCACAGGGCCCCTCACTCACAGGGCCGCAATGGCTGCACCATGGTCACCTCAGCGGGCTCCGCTGCAGAGCTGCTCTCCTGAGGAGCCGTGTGCTCCTCCCAGGCCACCCTGGGCCGTCTTGGGGGTCTCTTCTCCATTCTATGGAATAGAGAAGTAGTTCTGGGAATAGGCAAGGGGAAAGGTTTGGTAAAATACCTCCCTCCCTGCTGCAGGGCAAGACGCGGGCTAAAACCAGCAGGCTTGTGGCCAGCTGAGTGCTCCCGTCCTGTCCCGTCGCTGTCCTGCCGGACACTGCAGCCCAGGCGCTGGTTCCACATCAACAAACCCTGTGAACCGTTGCTAGGGGTAGGTGGTGGGTCACAGGGGGCCCTTTGTGACATCCCAGTTTCCCCCAGTATGGTGCTCCCACTGAAACACTCCAAACCATGTGCTGCTGCCTTCTCCCCCTCCCCCTCCCCTTCCCCCTGCTGCGGGATGGAGAGGAGAACTGCAGGCACAAAAGTGAAAGGTCACAGGTTGAGTTAAGAACAACTGACTAAAACCAGCAATGAAATAAAGCAAGAGCCCTGAGCTGCCAAAGGATGGATGGATGACAAAGGAGACCAAGGCCTGTGATGACAGCGAGGTGGATGGGCCCGGAGACACCCAGCATGAGTGGACAACTCAAGAGGAAAAGCAAGACTTGTGGGCAGGAAATATGATGGGAAAAAAGAGCTGGACCAGGAGTGGAGAAAAGAGTGGAAAATGTGAGGGGAAAAGGGCATGAAACATGAGGGGAAATAGGTCGGGAAATGTGAGGTAAAAAATGGGAAAGGTGAGGGGAAGAAAGGGCGGGAAACGTGAGGGGAAATAATGGCAGGAAAGGTGCAGGGAAAAAAGGTCAGGCAAAGTGAGGGGAAAAGAGAAAATGGCAGGACAAATGACATGAGCCCAGCAGTCCTATCTTCAGAGTCCTGCTCGGATGCAGCACCCCTAGCTGTTTCTGTGTTATTTCACCATGAATAAATGGCTTTGTGGAACAAGACATCTGAGACTCTGCCATGGTAAACCTGGGGCTGAAGCAGTGAGGAAACCTGGTGTGAGTGTGTGAGTGGGGACTGTGGGGACTCAAGTGGGGACGCATGGAGTCACTGGAGCTGCTGCTGTGAAGGGGCTCCAGTCCCAGCAGTTAAAATCGGTGGCCTTGGGAGTTCTCCCAGAGGGACTCGGCAATGTCACACTGGATCAGTTCCTTAACACTGCCATGGCCACAGCAAGTCCTTGCACCATTGCTTTGGGTGGTTCCCCGTCTTGGCCCACAAAGCTCAGAGCTTGTTCCTGCCCCAGTTATCAGCTCCTGTTCTGCCTTTCCCACTGAGCTGGAGATCTCCGTGTCCAATTGTGCGTGCCTGGAAGTCCAGCTGCTCTCCCCGCGCAGTTCTCGGGTGGTGCCAGCACAAAGTGGGTTCGCTTGTGCGCTGATGGCTCTGGCAGCCCACAGCAGTGACCCTGACCTGGAGAATCCAAAGGCGTGTCACATTCTTACCACCTTTCTTCCCGAGGAAGGGAATCGCCTCTTGGCGAGAACTGATGGGCGGGAAAGGGATTACAATGGGGAGATGGAAAATCGTAAGAGTTTTATTCTTGAAAAGGGATTTCAGTGAAAGTCAGAAGGCAGAAGGCCAGCTGGGCTGAGCAGGGCTCTCGTGTCAGAGATCAGGCAGAAAAGGAAGGTGTGTGCCCAAGGGCGGTCGGGGGATGCGGCAGGGACACGGAGACGCCCCTGGACTTGACTCTGGGGGGGGGGGCGTGGTGTGGCTGGAGTGGGCGTGGCCTGAGAATGGGCGTGGCCAGGCGGGCAGTGTCGCCTGGCACGTCGGCGCGGGTCCTCCCCCCCAGTAGGCGGCGCTAGGGAGCGGCAGAGGCGCGGTCAGCTGGCGGCAGGGCCTGGCTGGGGTCGGGGGGATCGGGGTAGTTTTGGGGCAGTCTGGGGGGATTTGAGGGGTGGAGAGGGGTTCTGAGGGGTAGGTCAGGATGGGGATAAGGGAGAAGGGGGGTGTGGGGTGCTTTGGGGTGGGAAGACAAGGATTTGGGAGAATTCCGAGGATGGCACGGGCCTGGGTGAGGGAGGGGAGGGGGCATTGAGGGGATTTGGGGGTATTGGGAGGAATTTGGGGTGTGAATGGGGGATTTTTGGTGTGAGAAGGGGAATTTTGTGGTGCAGATAGGAAATGTGGGGGCTTGGGGGCAGGATTTGGGGTGCAAAAGGAACTTCTCGAGGCAAAAAAGTGGGAGGAAGGAGAAAATATGGATTGTGGGGAAAGGGGGGAGAGGGGTAGAAAGCGGAGTTTGTGGGGTTTGGGGGGAGGGTTGGGTTTTGGGGGGTTCCCAGTTCCCCCTGTTTCCTGCCACTCCCATAGAGGAGGAGGTGGAGGAGGAAGAGAAGGAGAAGAAGAAGGCCCCCTGGAGGAGGCAGAATTGCGGGTGATTTGGGGTGAAAGGGGGGGTTTGAGGTAGTTTTATGGTTCGGGGGTCCCCAGCATCGCCCTGTTCTCCCCCCCAGGCCAACGCCATCCCCTCAAGGAGGAGGAGAAGCTGCCCCCCCAAGCGGGGCAAGTGGGGGGACATTGGAGGGGTCTGGGACCCCCACTGAGCTGGGGTGGTTGTGGGCAGACTGGGAGTCCCCAGGGGAAATTGGTGTCAGAATGGGGGGGCTCACCGAGGGGGTTTTTGGGTGAGGATTGGGGGATACCCCCCTTTTCTAGGGTGTGTTGTGAGGTGTTGTGTGTGGGGAAGGAAAACAAAGAAAACTTGTAGTAAGAGAACAAAGAGCTTTTCCTTAGAAAGAAAGGACTATTCAGTCAAGGCAGCAGAGATGTAAAATGTAACACGTAGCAGAAGCACAGTAGTTTTGCAGAAGAAATTGTTATAGAAGCACTTGTCTTAGGGAAGAAAGGCTGATGTTGCTATTTGGGAGTTGATCACGTATATTACTGGTTAGCCGACATATGAACAATTATCCTGTTGGCTGTCCAGGCTCATGCTACTCTAACCTGAGAGTGAAAATATTATAAAAGCTATATACACATTAATAAATGTTTCCTGTGGTACTATGACTGGGGATCGTGCATCATTAATATGGTGCAAATGGCTCCCTGAACAGAGGCTTAGAATCTCCTAAAATGATCCTAGACCTGCAACATTTCTGGGCTGTACCCATGGAGAGCTTCACGGATCGTTGAGGACATCCTATCACGGCTGCCAATGGGACAGGTTAGCCTTGCAAGCATAAGATGGGCACCAATATAACTAAACTGGAAGCTTTCCATAAAGACTGTTTATTGTGAAAAGGGAGGGAACAGGGTTTTAAAGTTCAGGAAAGAAAGCTTCTTCTATGGGTGAAAACTTACTGTCCTTGGTATCCCCCTAGGACCTCGATCAGTGGAAGCAAGTGGGGGATGCTTTAAAGGCCCATCAAACAGACATGCATGAGATCAACACAGATGAATTTATGACATGGAGAGTGGTGTATGCTGTGTTACAAGCTTTTCACGATTCGGAAGAGATTGTACCCCCAGCTGTAAATTCTCCTGCAGATGCTTCCCCTGCACGCCCAGCATCCCTTTTGCGTACTGATTCGGTGCTTTTTATGGGGAGGAGAGAATCCATGGGGAGGAATAAGAAGGCAAGCTTGTAAATCCAATAGCAATTAAGGTAGAACAGAATTCTGGTTTGTATTCTAATACACAGTTGAATCAGCTTAAAGCTATGGCTGCAGCCTCATGTACTGACACCAAGGTGCTAAAGCAGCAGTCTGTGACTGACGACGATCTTCTGTTGTCCCCTGAGCCAAAATACTTTTTAGCCACCTGTAGAAAAAGAGCTTTACTTCAAAGGGATGTTGAATTACTCTGTGCATACTGGAGCAGACATAATCATCATCAGTAAACGTGAATGGCCCTTAACAACTCCAGCAGTGATCGTCACAGGCATCGGAGGTCAGCAAATGCCACAGCAGTCAGCTAAAGAACTCATGGTGTGTGGGCCAGAAGGAAAAGAAGCACAGCTTAAGCCGTATATACCTTCTGTATATAAAACAGAAAGTATATATTCTCCTGTACACTGTGGAGAAGAGATCTGTTATCACAGTGGGGACTGACATTGAAAACAAATTTTTAAAAGGGGTCACTGATGTGCAGCTGAGACTTAAACTCACATGGAACAGTCATACGCCTCTGTGGATTGGTCAGTGGCCCCTCAGAGGGGAACAGCTGCAACAAGTACAAAAACTGGTCAAGGAACAATTGGATCTGGGAGATATAGTCCCTTGCACTAGCCCATGGAACACCCTAATATTTGTGATTCCAGCAAAAGGCTGGCAAATGGAGACTTAGAAGATCTGAGAGCTATCAATGCGCTAATAGTCCCAACGAGCACACTGCAACCCGGAATTCCTAGCAATGGTTCCTAGAACATGGGAGATGTTAATCATTGGCTTGAAAGATTGTGTTCTCACAATTGCATTTCACCCTGATGATGCGCCTCGTTTTGCTTTTTCATTACCATCCTTGAACAATAGTGAACCCATGTAAAGGTATCACGGGGTTGTGTTACCACAAGGGATGAAAAACAGTCCTACAGTATGCCAAGTTGTGCTAGCAAGTGCTTTACAACTGGTGCGGCAACAGTTTTCAACAGTTCTGTTGTACCATTATGTGGATGATATACTGCTAGCAGCAGATGACTGTTGTATTGCAGAATTATTTTGCCTTTTTGCATCTTTCTTTTGACCAATTGGTCTTCGTATTGCAGCAGACAAGGTTTAAACTGTCTCACCGTGGAAATACATAGGGTTTCTATTATTTGAACAGAAAATTGTTCCTCAGCTCATTGTGCTGAGGACCTCTATTAAAACACTAAGTGATTTGCAAGAATGATTAGGAACTCTTAATTGGCTCAGACCTACCCTTGGTATCTCCACTGAAGAATTGCCACCCTTATTTAATTTTCCTAAGGGAGACACAGATTTAGCATGTCCTCGTGAACTCAATCCAGAAGCCAGTGAAGCATTGCAACTTGTGACACATAAAATTCAGGCATTCTTTGTATCCAGACGACAAGCAGAGTTCCCACTGAGACTTTTCCTTATCCTGGCTGAATTCCAACCATATGCACTAATAGCACAGCGGTGTGATGATAAACAACAATTGTGGATGCTAGAGTGGGAATTTTTACCTCACACATTTTCAAAAACAGTAACCAGATTACTTGACATGATTGTTAGACTTGTTTCCACAGGACAAAAACGATGCCAGAGCCTAAGTGGGGAAGATCCTTCTCACATCCACATTCCTTTGCGTGCAGGATATGTTTTGGAAATCATTATCTTAACAGACTGCCCTGACAGACTTTTTGGGAAGTATTGTTAATTCTTTGCCAAAAAGTAAACTTTTTCAATCTTTAAAAGACCTTTCTTTACAGTCGTGTTTTCTAACACCATCACAACCCCTGCCTGCAACAAAGACAGTCTTCATCAATGGCGCTGGGAAAACTCAGAAAGCAGTTGTTGCCTGGAAGAATTCCGCAGGGGATTGGGAAAACTCTGTGATTTTTCAGCCAGGGTCAACACAGCTGGTAGAATTAGCAGCCACCATAGAGGGTTTTTGATTGTTTCAAACGAACCTTTCAACCTAATATCAGGTTCCTTATATGTAGCTGGCATTGTAAGCTGTACTGAACATTCCTTTTTAAAGCAAGTGCACAACAAGAATTTGTTGATTCTGTTGTCTACTCTGTATGATTATGTTCGATGCCGATCTCGTTGTTTTTATGTGTCTTGGTTTGACAGACAGGTGTCTGCTAAGGAAGGCAGGAGTCCCCCTTGGAATTGAAAATGTAAGCCCCTTCCCTCTGAATTATTATAATGTTGAAATTCAGGGGCTTTCAGGCAATTATATGAGAAATAGGAATAACAGTTCTTTACTAGTGTGTGTAACAAGGCAATAATACAGAAATACTGGCTTAACCTGACAGAGTCGGGATACGACCTGACACCCTGCCGGCCAGGGTGGTGGTAGCAGTCCGATTAAGTAATGGCTGCAGTCCTCTTTGAAGTGGTTCTGTTGAAGTGGTGATCCTGTAGAAAGGTCTGGTCCTCCTCTGAAGGTCCAGTGGTGGTCATGTAGCTCTTGTCGTAGTGCTGTATCGCATCAGTGGGTTATTGGGTGCTCTCTTAGTGAGTCTATTCTTCCATTGTCCTTCAATAATACCTGCCATTTCATTAGTTTGATTTATAACCTGTAGCTGAGGGATAAGGTAGGCCATGGTACCTTGGCCAGTCCAGTTACCTGGCAATTGTTTTAATGCTGTTCCATTCCCACAAAGCCACCAAGATCCATCAGGAAGATCGCAGCTGGTATTCATTCTCAAGGTCTCATTTCTGGTATGTCCGTCAAAAAGATACTTTTTCCACATTCGCTGAGTGACATTGACCCACCCAGCTATGTTACAGGAAAAGTTGCTGAGATTTGTTCCAGAATTGTTCAGCCCTATATATGTGAGTGACTTGTTGATAAGTAGTAATTGGAAAAGGGGCTCTCCCAAGGAAGATCCTGCCTATCTGCATTGAGCACTAGCATTGTGTAAGTTATAGGGGTTCAAATCTGACCAATTGCTTGATGGTACCCCTATTAAGGGAAGGTTCCATTGTTGCACCTCTCCGCAAAGCCAGCAATCCTTGAGTCCTGTATAATAAGCTATTGTTTCTATTAGTGTTACATAGGTGTTAACATCAAAGGCAGTGACAGTATAATCAATGAAAAAGACGGTGAAATACAATATGGGTTTCATGGTTTTCAAGTGAATTTCAATTTTAATCCATCATCCCTAACCTGGTTTGTCATCCAGGTGACACCAGCTCGTGATTTCTTCACTCGAGTGTAGTGAATCCAGGTAGGTCTTTCCTTTACTCAAATGGATGTCAAGGTAGTCAGGAGCACTTGGAACGGTCCGTCCCACTTTTCTTGCAGAGGATCACCTGTAAAATTCTTAACATACAGCCAGTCACCAGTAATACTGTATTTTCCTGGCTCCGTGGGGTCCTGCTTGCCCCCGCAGATGCCTGGGCAAGTTCAGGATTACAGTCAGTGAAAAATGAGTCAGGAAGGGTATCTGCTTGCATTCTGGCATGATTTATTCATGTTCACTGTCAAAGGATGCAGAGGCAAATACGAGAACAAGGGCAAACTCAGGGCCTTTCCAGGGGCTGGGGAAAGGCGGGATCAGGGAGCGGGGACCAATGGGAGAGCTCTGGGGGAGCGACGAGGCCGACAGACAACCACGGAATTCAAATCGGGACAGATCATCCCAAAGAGCAATGCACCCCAGGGGAGCCCCTCCAGTCACCCCAACATAATATCTGTTCACCGGCCACAACACACCAGGATTAATTGTATGCTATTTATGATCTGGCTCCTTAGGTTGATTCTCAAACCCAGTACTAAACTTCTGGTGCAATTGTTTGTTTATAGCCTTTAAATATTCATAGATCTATTGATTTCCAACTTGAGCCAAATTTTTATCACAAGTAGCACTTAATGCATAAGGTCTGCCATGAAGAACTTCGAATGGGCTAACTTTTTCTTTAGACCTAGGTTTTATTCTGAGTCTGATAAGGGCAATAGGTAAAGTTTGATACCAATATAAATTTGTTTCTTCACCAATTTTAGCTATCTCTTGTTTGATCATATGATTCATTTTTTCTCCTTGACCACTAGCTTGTGGTCTGTAGGGTGTGTGAAGCTGCCATTGGATTCCTAATGCTTTGCTGACAGTTTGTACAATTTGTGCACAAAAATGTGGCCCTCTATCAGAGGATATTTCTCTAGGTATACCAAATCTACGTATGATCTCCTACCTAGTACATTCAACAGTACTTTTATTACTTCTCTAGCTTTAATTGTCCTACAAGGGAACGCTTCTGGCCAGCCAGAGAAGGTATCAGTAAGTACCAGCAAATATGGAAAACCCCCCTTTCTTGGGAGTTCAGAAAAGTTTATCTGCCATAAATCTCCAGGAAAAGCTCCTCTGCTGTTGGGAGATGGGCACCGGAATCAAGAGATGACTCGATACAAGTTAGCAACTTGTTCCGTTTATTGCTTCAGTCGTCTTCCTTATATATGATCCTAAAGTCGTCTTTCTTATATACCATTCTAATTATAGCATGCGTGGTCAGTTACAGTATAATTAGTTACAAAGCCTTATAAAGCCAAATAACTATTAGTTATAATCACTAAATCATGTGCCTCATGCTAATTATTTGTGTTTTAGCTATATCTTGTTGTTACATAACATCTGCCCATGGCCCAGCACCCAATTCCTTCCACTATCAGCTCATAGATAGTTAAAGGACTCCCGGCTTGGTTTGAGCTCAGCGTTCATGCTAGCTCAGAATCCAAGTTAGGGTTCTGCAGGCCCTTCAGGGACCCATGTCCCAGCGATGCGAGCCACCCCTCTACACTTCGCTAATAGCTCCTTGTTCTAGCCTAGCTGTTGTATTCGGATTATTCTTCAAACGAGTCACACACTGTGATGTTTCTTCTTTAGCAATGTCTTGCAAGCCTGGGCCTGCAGTTTGTTCCTTTAGGTATTGGTGTAAGGGTTCTGCTCCTCAGTGAGTCTTACCATGTTCAGATTCCACATAATGTCTCATCGACTTTCCTGGTATTATTTGTTGACCTGTTTCTAATTGTTCCCAACCATTCTCTAAAAGTTTTCCTTTATTTTCATTAATCTGTTTATAATCAGAGGGTTGGTATTTGACAGGCTGCTCAGTTGATGCTACAGTCGGTATTAAAGCTGCCACAATCGGTTCATTTCTTTTGGCAGTGATTTCAGCTTCATCATCTGCAAATTTGTTACCTGCTTCCTGGAGAGTGCTACCTTTGGAGGGCCCTTGGCAATGTATAATTGCCACTTGGAAAGGGAGTTTTACCCCCTCGATGAGCCTGAGGATTTTGGCTGCATATTTGACGATCTTCTTTTGTGCAGTCAGCAGTCTTCTTTCCCTCCATATGGCTCTGTGGGCATGAACAATTCCAGAAGCATATTTGGAATCAGTCCCAATATTAACTTTCTTTCGTTTGCCAGTTCTAATGCTCGAGTGAGGGCTATCGGCTCAGCCTTTTGTGCTGAGGTTCCTGTTGGTAATGGCTTTGACTCGATTACCTCCGAGACTGTAGTCACAGCGTACCCTGCCATTCGCACTCCCTGTCTCCCAACACTGCTGCCATCAGTGAACCAGTTCATGGCATCTGGGAGCGGCTCCTCCTTTAGATCTGGGTGGCTGGAGTACACAGCTTCAATGGTCTCTAGGCAGTTGTGTACTACAGGATCAGTTTCAGACTTGCCTTGCAGAAAAGAGGCAGGATTAACAATATTGGTCACTTGAATTTCAATATCATCAGATTTGGCCAGGACTGCTTGGTAATTTAGGAACCTTGAAGGAGACAGCCAAGGGTTCCCTTTCTGTTCTAAAAGAGCTGACACAGTGTGTGACACTAAGACAGTCATCTTTTGTCCTAGTGTAAACTTCCATGCCTCTTCAATGTTCACGATCACTGCTGCTACTGCCCTAACGCAGGCAGGCCAGCCCTTGCTCACAGTATGGAGTGGTTTAGAAACTGAGGCTACTGCCTTTTGGAAGGACCCAGGTGGTGTGCCAGAACTCCTAATGCTATTCCCCGTCTCTCATGTGAAAATAACCAAAATGGCTTACTCACATCAGGAAGCCCCAAAGCATGGGCCCTCATAAGTTCACTCTTCCATTCTTCAAAGGTCCTGTTCACTTTGGAGGTCCATATTATGGTATCTTTAGGTATTTTTGTCAATTCATATAAAGGTTTTACGATCAATCCTTGTTGCAGGCGGTAGGGTGCTGGTTAGGCACCAGAAGCCAGGACCTTCCTAGCAAGAGGGTCCAGCAATGAACAGCTCTTCTAGGGGCCAAAGCAGCCTCCCTGCACAGCGGGTGATCTCAGCAAGTGTAGCAATTTCTCGGCTACAAGTGATTTCATCTCTCATGATTTCAGCTCTTTGCGAGATCACCTGAGGCAAACTCAGGACAGAGAGACAGGAGCCGTGTGTGGCAGTTCCACAGAGGTGGCTTTATTGTCCAGCAGTGTAGAGAGGTGGCTCGCATCACTGGGACATGGGTCCCTGAAAGGCCTGCACAACCATAACTTGGATTCTGAGCTAGCATGAACGCTGAGCTCAAACCAAGCCGAGAGTCCTTGAACTATCTGTGAGCTGATAGCGGAAGCAATTGGGTGCTGGGCCATGGACAGATGTTATGTAACAACAAGATATTGTTAAACCACAAATAATTAGCATGAAGTGCATGATTTAGTGATTATACCTAATAGTTATTTGGCTTTCTAAGGCTTTGTAACCAATTATAGTATCACTGACCACATGTGTTATAATTAGAATGGTATATAAGAAAACCGACTTTAGGATCATATATAAGGAAGACGAATCAAGCAATAAACGGAACAAGCTGCTAACTCGTATCAAGTCGTCTCTTGATTCCGGTGCCAGTCTCCCAACAAGTGGTGAACTCGACGTGATAAGGGACCACGACAGCTCAAGGCGGTAAGCTGAAGCCGGGGAAACAAGCAGCAGATACAGATCATATTGGTCGAAGAAGCTGCCGGGGAGAAAAAAGGCAGGAACGACACAAGAAAGTAAGGAGGAACAGACGGCCGCCCTCTGGAGTGTTGGTAAGACCGCTATCTCGGGTCAAATGGATAGAGAAGCGGCACTTTCGCTGCTGGCAGAATTTCTCGCTAAGCGAGAGGCCAGTGTAAGCACGAAAAAGCTCCATGAGCTATATAAGTGGGCAAGAGATAAAGACTTAATGAAAGAGCCCACAGAAGCATTTAGTAGAACAGAGTGGAGAAGGGTCGGTGATGCCCTATGGGATGCAACGATCGGGGATAACAAGACAGCTAAGGAACTTGGCCCTACCTGGAGAGAAATAATGAACTCAATAGACCAGTATCAGGCCGAAAAACGTGTAGCGATGGCTGCTCAAAGGATGCTGGGGGGAGAAGCAGATGCAGCAGCCACCACCTCATCTGACACTTCACGATTATTTGTGGACCCTGTACCAGCAAAGGGAATAACTGTACTGGTATTAAGCAATGTGGCTGAAGTCACTGCCCAGGCGGAAAATAATGCGTGAAAGCAGATTGCAAATAATTCTGCTGCGGCTGACGTTGGAGATTCTAGCTTGACAGGCACTAATGTAGTACCATCTATGACCTCAGAAGAGGGCAAGGGAGATAAAGGGCCTCAGTATCGCCAGGTTCCCGCAACAAATTCTGACTCAGATGCTACAACCTCTACAGTCGGAGTCAGAATCAGAGAACGATGTAAAGGTGACCACCCGGCTTCCCTCTCGGCCCCGGAGACAAAGAGGGCCGGCTGACCACTCGGTCGATGAAATTGCACAGCGTATGGCCACACTTAAACCCCATTCAGTTAGGGATGTGCAAGTAATCACGTCAGGTGGGCTAGAGATACGTCCTACCCACCCACAGAGCCGGTGGTCCGGGGTAATACGAGATGCGATTCTGGAGGGGGAATGGGAGGCAGCGGCAGCTTGTTCAACGAGCGCCTTCCCCGTTCAACAAGTGATTTTATCCAACGGCCAGCCTGGGGCGCGATACCAACCATTTGAGTAGAAGTTAATGCAGCAGTTGAGAGCTACTGTATCGCAGTATGGATTGCACGCAGAGCCATCTAAGCAAATGATAAATTACCTATTTGCATCGAACATACTTTCACCTGATGACTGTATGTCGGTGGCTAAATTGTTGCTGACCCCAGCCCAGTACTTGTTCTGGGAGAGAGCGTGGGAAGAGAATTGCAGGGCAGTTGTAAACACACCTCGACAGCCTACAGATGATCTCGCTAATGATCTCGCTAATTTCACCCTTGAAATGTTGATGGGGAAAGGAATATTTGCCTCGACAGCACAGCAGTTACAGTTCCCAGCTGCATTCCATAATGCGTCCGCCGAAGCAGCCAAGCAAGCGCTGTATAGGGTACCAGCAGAAAAGAAGCCCCCTAGCTAACTGTCAATTAAGCAAGAATTGCAAGAGCCATATGATTCATTTGTCAATCGACTGGTGAACTCACTAGATAATGCTCCAGACCTTACTTCTAATTTGAGGGAACACATGCTGAAGACACTTGCTTTTGAAAATGTGAACCAAAGAACCAAAGTTGTACAAGCCACGCTACCATGCACTGTTGAAAGAACATCAAGTGGAATTGCTGTGGGTGATGTAGAGATAAAAGTTAAACATTCGGAAGTGAAAACAAAAATGTCTAAATTCCAAATGCCCAAAGGCCAAGAGGGCGAAGTCGCCCTGCAGGGCCCCGAGGCTGAAGCCAGCCTGGAGGTGGCTGCTGGCAAAGCTGACAGCGGTGGCATGACAATGCACCTGCCCAAAGTCAAGGTGCCCTCCGTCGACATCACCCTTCCCCAGGCCAGCGTCGACCTGCAGGCGCCCAAGGCCACCCTCAGCCTGGAAGGGGAAGTCAAAGCCCCACAGAACGAGGCCACCAAGGCCAAGGATGGCAAGTTCAAGATGCCCAAGTTCAGCATGCCTTCCTTTGGCTGGTCCAGCAGCAGAGAGGCCAAGGGCACCGTGGCTGCCGACATGGATGTCAACCTCAAGGAACCTCAAGTAATGGTGCCCTCAGCAGCCGCCGAAGTGGACGTGACCCTGCCCGAGGCCGAAATCCAAGTGCCCGGCGTGGAAGTGACTGTCGAGACGGCCGCCATAGCAGCAGAGGGCGAGAAAGGCCGATTCAAGATGCCCGACGTCAAGATGCCCAGCATCAAGCTGCCCAAGGTCAAAGCTCCCCACGCGCAGGTCAGCCTGCCATTTGATTGAAGCTGTATCGGCAGCAGTGAAAGAACAAAATCAGACCATGGCAAACGCCATGGCCACACAAACGAAGGTCCTTGTTGCCTAGCAGGCAGTCTAAAGGGAATGTTCAACCCTTGATCTAATATATAAGTATCACTTAGCCGCAGCTTAAATACTACTACCTTTTATGCCAGTTAGCCATTTTGAGTACTCCTTTTGTAACATGTTTAGTGGGAGTACCATTAAATGAGAGCAACTATTTTAGTATGAGGGAAGGTTTAATACAACTAGTATACCCATATACAGTTTAGATGAGAGGGGCAAACAGATTTTTTAGTGAAGCAATGCGTAACTTTGACGATTGGGGTTTCAAACTACCTATTGAATCAGAACCTCAAGAAGTAGAATTAGTAAATTTTTTGGATGCACAACAATGCATATTTGTTAGTACCACTCAAGGGATGCACTTTTAGAAAGCTTAGCATGGCACTGCCTCACCACCACCCAAACTATACCCATCCTGTTTGCTGGAAGCAAGACCTGTCCCAGATATTACAGAAGGATTGTGAGGACGACGTCACCCTGTGGAATGAGTAGCAAGTGGTGCTCACTTTAATATTCTTGCCTGGAGGAGCTACAGCTAGAGCCCATAGAAACTTAGAGAGATTGAGCTGTTGGATTGTAAAACAAGCAAATGGCATGAGTAAAGTATTGTCTGAAATGGCTGATGATTTGTCTGAAGTCCAACATGCAGTATTGCAGAACCGAGCTGCAATCGATTTTCTGTTGTTGGCCCACAGTCACGGCTGTGAAGATTTCAAAGGCTTGTGTTGCATAGACTTGAGTGATCATTTTAAGGCTATTCATGCTGAGATTCAAAAGCTTATGCAACACACACAGCAAATAAAACAAGATACGGGATTTTTTGGCCTTGAAGGCCTAACAAATTGGTTTGGGCTGACCGAGTGGGCAAAAAGTTTGTGTAAGACTCTGTTAATGATACTGCGCATAGGCATGATAGGATTAATGTGCGTTAGCTGTATGTTGTTGCTGGTAAGACGCATGTTTGTAAAAGTTACTGACAGTGTTATGGTTGTGCAAAAGAAAAGCGGGGGAACTGTAGAGAGGTGGCTCGCATTGCTGGGACATGGGTCCCTGAAAGGCCTGCACAACCATAACTTGGATTCTGAGCTAGCATGAACGCTGAGCTCAAACCAAGCCGAGAGTCCTTGAACTATCTGTGAGCTGATAGTGGAAGGAATTGGGTGCTGGGCCATGGACAGATGTTATGTAACAAGATATTGTTAAACCACAAATAATTAGCATGAAGTGCATGATTTAATGATTATACCTAATAGTTATTTGGCTTTCTAAGGCTTTGTAACCAATTATAGTATCACTGACCACATGTGTTATAATTAGAATGGTATATAAGCAAACTGACTTTAGGATCATATATAAGGAAGACGAATCAAGCAATAAACGGAACAAGCTGCTAACTCGTATCGAGTCGTCTCTTGATTCCGGTGCCAGTCCCCCAACACAGCAGTCCCTGTGAAGGGGAGGCCAGGGACAGTGGCTCCCTAATTCAGGCCGGATCCAGGGCCCTTTTTATGGGAAAAGCAGGGGGTGGGGTAGAAACCAATTTACCAACTGGATATAAGGTATTACCATAGAGAAACAAGGCATGCTGGGGGTAGTTCAGTTTCTCACTGTAACCTAGAGAGAGGTTTGTTATCTCTTAGTCCTTTTGCCCTCAGGCTTCTCTCCTCCAAGGAGTGCAGAGGATTCCTGAGTCAAAGGCTCACAGCCCTCCACAATTCCCCCTTTCTTTCTTACTAAGAACGTTCCCCCAACAGCCTTTTTAAAGCAGCCTACAAAATATGAGAACATAAGCAATACAATAACATAAGAATAACATAACATAAGAATAATAATAACAACAAGAAAACAAGAATAACAGCATAGGCCAGACATATGCCTGGCCTGTAATTTGCATTTTGAGTAGAATCTTTTTTGAAGCTGCATTTTGTCTGCGACATGGTGATGGGACGGTGGGTTCTTCTTGGCAGTCGACGCTTCCTCCGTCTCCAGGCTGAGCTTCTCTGGTCATCTGGACCTGATGTATCAGACTCCAGGATATTTTGGTCATTATTTGAGGAGGCAGTGTTTGCAGGGCCCAAGTATGGTTTGATGTTTTTTCCTGGGAACCATTTGGGGCCTGATGGTAGTGAGACACAGGCATACTCCCTCCCCCAGGTGATCAACGGGAAGGGTCCAGAAATCTGATGTGTTTCTGGGTCCTTGACTAGCACCGGCGGTTTCTCAGTGAGCTTAGCTCGGGCTGAATTCATGAAATGCCAGAGCAGAGGGGGGTCAGGCTCTAACAATATACAATTTAGGAAATTAATAACCGAGAGCCTTACAGAGTCTTTCAACGGGAGACATAATCTCTGTTTCTCTCCATTGTTGATTGAGGACTCTTTTGAGGGTCTGATGAGTCCTTTCTACAATGGATTGCCCTGTGGGATGAACAGGTATGCCCCTTGTGTGTCTTATTCCCCACTGATTGAAAAAATCTTTCAATTTGTGGGAGGTATAGGCAGGCCCATTGTCTGTTTTTATTTGTTCAGGGACTCCCAGGGTGGCAAATGCAAGGAGAAAATGCTTAATGGTGTGGGTGGCATTCTCTCCTGCGTGGGCTGATGCAAACACTGCTCCAGAAAACGTGTCAACCGACACGTGCACATACTTAGACCTGCCAAAGGATGGGAAGTGGGTTACATCGGACTGCCGTAACTGGCAGCTGTTTAGGCCCTGGGGGTCTATCCTGGTACCCATAGATGGTATCTGGTAATTTTGACAGTTTGGACATGTTGCTACAATTGCTCTCGCTTGGTCCTTTGAGAGCTTGAACATCCTAATGAGGGCAGGTACATTTTGATGATAGAATGCATGTGACAACTTCACCTGGGCGAAGATGTCAGGGATGTTAGCAGTCTCTGCTGACATGGCTAGCGCATCTGCTCTCCTGTTTCCTTCTGCAATGGCACCTGGGAGGTTCAGTGTGTGACCTCACATGCATAATATGGTAAGGTTGCTTTCTGTGGGAGATTAAATTAATCAATGTAGAAATCAATTGGCGTAAGGTTGGATTGGAGACCTCCTTGAGGAAGGCGTATTCAGCCCTCATAGCTATGCCAGCAACGTAAGCTGAATCTGTGACCAGATTAAAGGGCTCATCTTTGAATTTCTCAAAGGCTTGAACAATTGCTGCGATCTCGGCAATCTGTGGTGAGCCTTCCACTATTTGGACATCAGACTCCCATTTCTGAGTCTTGGGGTCCTTCCAAGTCATTACTGACTTGTGGGAGGACCCTGAGCCATTAGTAAAAACAGTTAGAGCTTTGAGAGGTGTTCTACTTTGGATTAATTTTGGGACCAAATTAAAGGCTGAATCTCGATTAAAAAGTCTGTTTTGGCATGTGGATGGAAATTTTGCCTGGGTAGCTATCTAGGGCGAACTGGAGGCTCTCATTGGTCTGGAGCAAATGCTCCAGATCCCCAGTGGTCAATGGCAAGTATATGCATGTGAATTCACACCCTGCAAGAGAGCGGAGGCAAGTTCTGGCTTTTTTTATTAGGTGTGCCATCATTTCTTGAAGAGTGGTTATTGTTTTTGTAGTCTGGTTGCTTGTGAAAATCCATTCAAGTATTAACAAAGGGTCTCTGAGTTGAGAATCCCACTGAAAGATCATCCATAGAAACGGGGGGCCTTACCCAAAATGGCAAACTGGAGGGGCAGGCTGGGCTCAACGTGATGCGCTTGACGTGAAGACAGGGCTTCCCTCTTGGACTTTGGTGATGGAATCTCGGGCTTCTGGCGTGAGGGCGTGTGGAGAGTCCAGGTCCTCACCACCACGGAGAAGACTGAAGAGGGGTGCAAGGTCCTCTGTTGTAATCCCTAGCAGGGGACGTATCCAATTGATGGAGCCGTATAACTTGCGTAAGTCTCTTAGGGTCTTTGGGTCATCTTGGATGGCAAGTTGCTGGGGTGCGATGGTCCTCTCACGGATCTGGAATCCCAGGTATGTCCATGGGCTGGTGTACTGCACTTTGTCTTCATGAATCTCGAACCCTGCCTCCTCTATGGCTTCAATAGTCTTTTTAACAGTCTTATCCAAATAAGCCTTTTCTGCTGCACAGAGTAGAATATCATCCATTGATGCGTCCAGGAACAAGCTCCGGATGGGGGACAGAACGTGGGCAACGTACCATTGGCATATGGTCGGGCTATTCTTCATGCCCTGGGGAAGGACAAGCCAGTGGTACCTTTTGAGTGGTGCCTTTCTATTGAGGGAGGGGATGGAGAAAGCAAACTGGGGTGCGTCCTGAGGGTGGAGTGGGATGTTGAAGAAACAGTCTTTTATATCTATGATGGCAAGCATCCAGTCTCTGGGCAGCATCGATGGTGAGGGAAGGCCGGGCTGGAGAGGACCCATGTCTTCAATGACTTCATTAATCTTACGAAGGTCTTGGAGAAGCCGATACCTGTCTTTGCCAGGCTTTTTCAACACAAAGACAGGGGAGTTCCAAGGGCTTGTGGTTTCAGTGATGTGACCCTTGGCAAGCTTCTTCCACGAGGGCTTCCAGGGTGCACAACTTTGCTTTGGAAAGGGGCCACTGCTCAGTCCAAACTGGGTCCTTTTGTTTCCAAGTGAGCTGAGGGATGGAAGGTGGTGTACGCCTCTCAGTGGCCCCAGTTAAAAATCCTGGCTGGGGATGTGTAAGGAAGCCGTCCATTGGGTCAAGAGGTCCCTGCCCCACAAGGTGATGGGGGCCTTTACCACGAACAGCCGGATGGTCACTATATTGCCTTCGGGGCCTTCGACGATGACATTCCACTTGCTCCGCATAGACACCGTGGCTCCACCCATCCCAGAAATCATGCCTGCCACCGGCTGCAGTTCCCAGTTCGCTGGCCACTCAGAACGGGCAATGATGGTCACGTCTGTGCCGATGTCCAGCATCCTTGGTCGGTAGATCTGCTCCCCCTTGCAGAGCAGGCCGCACTCAATGGTAGGCTTATTTGGGCCTACCACCTGTGCCCACATTATGGTTGGATTGAGTGGGGCCTGTTCTGGGCAGGTCTGTGGAAGCAAAAAGGCTTGTGCAATTGGTGTTCCCCGTGAAAGGTAAAAAGGTGGGTCTGTGCAGCAAAGATGGACAAAGATCTCTTGTCCAAGGTATACTGTTTGTATTTCTGGTACTACGAAAATTTGTTCTGGACCATGAAAAGTGTCCCCTGGAATGAGAATGTCCCATGGACCGTCCTGTGGTCCGTACTTCCCTGCGGGGATATGGTAAAACCACTGATCTGTAAAGTCCATGGACAGTGTAGTTACCAGCTGGCGCCGGGTTCCCATCGGTATCGCTCCATGTGACGGGTCTCTCTTAAGTGCATCGAGATCTCCGGGGAGGATGGTACCTTCTGGGGTCCACCTGCTTGCTCCTGGTACCCGGCATTGTACTTTGCATACCGGTTGAAGTGATACGGCTTTTGATTTGTTGTCGAAGCGTGAGGCCATCCCACACTCCGCTGGAAGTTTTTTGGGTGCTGTGGGTACCACTGGTGTCTCTGGGGCCTCTGGTAGCTGGTGCCACGGTCCTGGGTGGGTGACCTTTCTGGGCAGTCCTTTATAAAGTGTCCAAATTCCCCACAATTGAAACAGCGGGCATTATCTTTTGAAGCCACTGCTGCAAATGCACCTGATACCCCTTCTGCAATGCCCTTTGCAACTGCTTGGGCAACTGTGTTTTCAGTGGATGTATAGCGTGTGCAGCTTTCCATCATTTGCTCTATGGTGGGTTCTGTGTCCAGGGGTAAAGCCCTTAGAATAGACTTACATAGTTCATTCGCATTTGTCATCGCAAGTTTACTCAATAGTTCCTTTCGTCCCTCTGGACTTTCTATTTGTTTTTCCAGGGCTACCTTTAACCTGTCCACAAATTTAACAAAACTCTCGTCCACCCCTTGTTTGATGTTAGAAAAATGTTGTGTGGGTATAGAGTCATCGGGGTAAGAAGCAGTGATGTTTTTGCTGCAATGGATATATCCTGCAGTGCAGCTTCAGGTATAGTGTTTGTTTGGTCTGAGGGTTTTTTGAAGGTCACCTTCTCCAGCCATTTGCTCAACGGTCAAATTTGGCCGACACATCTTTAGAATAAGAGTCAGATAATGTTTTTAATTGCCTTTTCCAATGTCTCTCCCAGAGCATATATTCTGCTGGGCTAAAAAGGCAGTTAACAGTATTTTTAATGTCATGTGGAACGAGCGTGTAGGCAGAGAAGGTGGCTTCTAGTAAGTTTCTAAAAAAATGGGACCCCCGCCCGTGTTCCTTTGCGACCCTGCAAAGCTCTTTGATTTCTCTATAGGGAATTGGCTCCCATATTTTTATATTTGTGGGTCCCCCCCCGCCTCCCTTTCGAAAAAACGACTGGGAAGGCTGAAATTTTCTGGCCTAATTCCCAATCTCCCTCCCGGGTGGCTTCTCTCCGTGTCTGTGTCCAGCGATCGTCGGGCTCTGATTCAGAGTCCCCGGAGCTGCTGTCATCCTCTGATGACGAGGAGGGGTGTTCCCTGGGGCGGGCCGGGGCAGCCTGGAGCTGCACGGCACGGCGAAAAGCACGGCAGCTTTTGGATGCCGGCACCGCCCAAGCCGGGCTGGGGGCGGGGGTCGCGGGGGACCGGGAGTGCCGTGCCGGGGCAGGGGGCGCGTCCCGCCCGCGGGGAGGCGGCAGCCACACGGCAACTGCAGATCTCCGGAAAAGCAGGGGTTCGGGTAGCGCCACTGCTGCTAGGCTGTTTGAAGTCAGCGGCAGTGGCTGGAAGCGATTGCGGGCAAGGAATTACAGCAGTGGGGTTTAAAGCAGAAATTTCGGAAGCGGGGTTTGGGGCAGGAGAAACGGGATCCAGGTTGCCATCCCCTGAGGTGGGGGGAGCCTCGGGGGTAGCGAGGTCTGAGGCAGCGAAACTGGTAAAACAGGTTTTGGAGTGGCTAGGGCTTCATTACCATTTGAAGGGGTGATACCAAGGGAGCAGCCTGCAGGCATAGAGGTTGGAGAATAGCCCTGCAGATAGCCAGGCGTTTCTCCACCCGGTGCTGAGGAGTGCGTGGCGAGGTGTAATAGCACGGCAGGGGAGTTGGAATGAGCAGAAAGCGGTGGGAGGGGAGCGGCAAAAGGATGGGGGTTCGGGGCATGCAGGGGTGCTTCTGCAGCCAGGGGAGCAGCTGCAGACGGCGGCTGGGAGGGATGGTATCGCGGGGGGTCGGGATAGCTTGGAACGGGGGGAGGCAGGGTGGCAGAGACTGCTGTGTCGCCTGCGTCATTCTTCGGGGGAAGGGATGGATACATAGCTGGGAGTAGGGGGTCGGATTTGGGGGCGGGGAGAGGCTCCACAGTAACTTGGCCAGAGTTGTCCTGGCAGGGAGAGAGAGATGATTGGAAGCTTTCAGGGCGAGCATGCTCTGTGAGGGGACCCCTGCCTTCCAACTGTCTCTCAGGCAGGGAGGAGGGGTTCGGGACACATGGAGGGGTAGGCGGGGGAGGGGAGGTTTTTAACGGGGAATTTCCCAATGCTCCCGAAACACCACAAGCACCTTCCACCAATTTATAAATAACATGACACAAGGGGATAAAATGAGAAACAGAAAAATCACCAGAAGTTTGAAGAGAATAGATTTTTTTCGCAACGCAATTCCACCAAAAGGAGTCAGAAAGAATAGCGTTTCCATTAACAGAGAGATTATTAGAAAAATTCTTAAAAATCCACTTAGTAAAGAGCTTGAGTTTCCTTTTAGAAAGATTCTGATGCCCGAACGATAGACTGGAAATAAATCCCCATAGACCGATGTCTATAGAGCAGGTATTTGTTTATTGCAGTGCTGGTGGTGAGGGGGATTTCTCCTCCTAACTCACCCGCCTTTGTCAAGTGTGGTGGTAAATTTATACAGTAAAATTTTGCATAATGTTTCTATGTCATTACAGCATCATCACATGCGCGCCGGAACGAATTTACATAGCGTGATCTCATGGTTATTAGATAATTCTTTGCACTGCGCATGCAATTCCCCAATTCGGGGGTCTTCGGGGGTCTTTGATGAAGGCTTCTAAAGTCTTCTCCACTCTTGAACTTTTCAACTTTGTCTTTGAGGCATGCGCAGTTGTGATGCCCTTCAGTCTATCTGGTCTTAACCGGCCTAAATTCTTGGTTTTGTGGATAATTGGCTTGGCTTGCCAATTTTTCACTAGTGCTACACTTACTTATCTCTAAAACACACCTGGTAGGTTTTTATCTCTTTTCTTTTTTTTCTATTTTGCATATAAGCAACTAGTTAACTATATACAAGCCATTACATTGTATAAGAAGTTATTCATATTAGATTATATAGATATTAAAAGTTATGATTCAGGTTATAAGCATCAGGTTATAGGTATCAAGTTATATTAATATTCTTCAAGTTATATTGATAAAAGTAATGATTTGGGTTATATTAATATTAAGGTTACATATATATCTTATATCTCAAGCTGTGGAAGCACCTTGTTGTTGTGGCCTGAGTTACATAGACATCAATTCCCCTTAGAAAACTTAAAATTACTAGCAAGAAGGATTTTTAGAACTTGGGAATAAAAGTCTCTCTCAGGTTGGGTGAGGCTAGATTTTCCTAGCTTCTGTCCCATCCTAGCAGTCCCAACTCCCTTACCCAGCAGAAAAAATAGAAAAAAAAGCAAAAAAGACCTGAAAATATAAAAGCGCACAGAAAGAGCCCCAAATTCAACTTACAATTCCAGGCGTGGGGCAGCCAGTAGGGTCAAAAATAAAATCTGCTGGGAAGGTGGTCAGCCTGCAGGTCGATCCTGAAGAAGTGTTTCTTCTCCGAGATGGTAGAAGAGGGTCTCGACCTGCCTCCTTGGATTGCCTCTGCTAGAACGCAGCGGAGTCTCCTCTGAGGAGTGACAATCCAATGGCGGCTTCAGTCCTGCAGACAGCTGGGCAGGAGTCGCTCTTCTCCAAGGACTTCCAGGATAGCAGTCCAAGCAGGTCGGAGCGCCACTTTGTTGCAGGGGGTAGGGTGCTGTTTAGGCACCAGAAGCCAGGACCTTCCTAGCAAGAGTGTCCAGCGAAGAACAGCTTTCTAGGGGCCAAAGCAGCCTCCCTGCACAGCGGGTGATCTCAGCAAGTGTAGCAATTTCTCGGCTACAAGTGATTTCAGCTCTCGTGATTTCAGCTCTTTGCGAGATCACCCGAGGCAAACTCGGGACAGAGACAGGTGCCGTGTGTGGCAGTTCCACAGAGGTGGCTTTATTGTCCAGCAGTCCCTGTGAAGGGGAGGCCAGGGACAGCGGCTCCCTAATTCAGGCCAGATCCAGGGCCCTTTTTATGGGAAAAGCAGGGGGTGGGGTAGAAACCAATTTACCAACTGGATATAAGGTATTACCATAGAGAAACAAGGCATGCTGGGGGTAGTTCAGTTTCTCACTGTAACCTAGAGAGAGGTTTGTTATCTCTTAGTCCTTTTGCCCTCAGGCTTCTCTCCTCCAAGGGAGTGCAGAGGATTCCTGAGTCAAAGGCTCACAGCCCTCCACAAATCCTTAGTTGTATATCCACAGTCGGCCCCAACATGTCATTCCAAGGAAAGCACGGAGTTCTCTTACTGATTGTGGTCTAGGCGTCTGGCAAATTGCTTCCTTCCAGGCAGTTCCCAAGGACCGTTGTCCTCTGGAGACCTCATATCGGAGCTAGGTCACTTGTGGCTGTACCAGCTGGGCTTTCTGTTGAGATACTTGATAACTATTCAGTCCAAGAAAATTCAAAAGGCTCACTGTCCATTCAAAACAGTCTTTAGTAGTTTCAGTAGCAATTAACAAATCATCTACATAGTGTAGGAGTGTTCCTTCCCCAGGCAGAGACTGCCATTGCTGCAATTCTTTGGGCAGTTGATTCCCAAAAATTGTGGGACTGTTTCTGAACCCCTGAGGTAATACCGTCCTGGTCAGTTGGTTTTTCCTAAAGCAAATATATTTTGACTTTCTTCTGCCAGTGGCAGACAGAAGGAAGCATCTTTAAGATCCATCACTGAAAACCAAATAAAATCATCTCGAAGTTTAATTAGCAAGGTATAGGGATTTGCAACAACTGTGTGGATACTTTTAGCAATCCCATTAACTGCTCGTAAATCTTGCACTAGTCTATGAGTTCCATTAGGTTTCTTTACCGGTAATACAGGGTCTGGCCATTTTGATCTTCCTGGGGTATCAGTATCCCATACTCCTGGGTGCCCCTGATCCAATATTTGCTTTAAATAGTTGTTATTGTTTGTTGGTCCTGTGTCAACTGTCAGTCCTAATGCTAAGACCAATTTGTCTTCAGGTACCCTAAATTTCACTTTTCCTTCTCTAAACTCAATTGTCACCTCTAAATTTTCAAGCAAAGCCCTGCCTAGCAGAGATTTGTGTGAGTTAGGTGTATTCCCATCTTCTTCCTGATTTTATATTTAAGTGGTTTCAGGAAGAGTGCATTTTCCAGCTGGCCAGTGGCTTCTATCACTTGAATATATTTTTCACTTTTAGGTATCAATGCTTGATTCAAGACTAAACTTGTGGCTCCAGTAGCTACTAAAAATTCAACTTCTTTGTTATCATTCCCTAGCTGTATTTTAACCAGCGGGTCCGCTAGGGTAAGATCTGCCATCTCCGTCATTCATTACCATCTAGAGTGGCTACAATAGTTTCTTGTACTTTGTCTGCTAACTCCGGGCACTGGCATTTCCAGTGTTCTTCGATCTTACAGTATGCACATTGATTTGGCCCCAACTTAGTCTGCGGCTGGTTGGAACCTCCTCTGCCTCTGGTATTTCCACCCCTGCCTCTGCCTCATCCACGCCCACATCCTCTCCCCTGGTGCTGATCCAGAGCTGCCACTATGGCTGTAGTGAGTTCTCTCCTCTTTTGTTTATCCCTATTATTGTACACCCTCCATGCTTCTCCCATTACTATTTCCAAGTCTCTTTTTACAGGCTCTTTCAGCTTCTGAAGTTTCTGCCTGATAGCTGGGCTAGATTGCCCTAACATCAGGGAAACTAACTGTTGCTTTCCCATATCTGATGAGGGATCTAGGGTTGTGTATTTGTGCATAGCTGCTTGGAGCCTGTCCACAAAGTCAATGGGTGACTCATGCTGTGCCTGTTTAACATTATACGTTACCTGATGCCTGAATAGGCCTCCTATAAACAGAGACTAGACAAGAGTAATGGAATAAAAGTAAGTATTTATTTGAAAGGCCTTCAAAGGTACCTCCTGGGAGCCAGAGGCTATTGCCAAGATGGACCCCAAGATGGATGACAGGTCACGAGTTCTTCACACTTTTACAGGTTTGGTTCCTTTGCATATCTGGGTTACTTCTCCAATTAAAGCTTGAGTTTAATGATGTAATTTCCCCTCTGCTTGTCCCCCTCAGAGGCTCTTTGGTTTATACTTTTTGGGCCTAGGACAGTCTGGGTGTCCTTGAAGAGGAGGCCCACAGAGGCTTTGTTATGTCTACCTAGCACGAGAGAGCAGAAATTAACAGGCTACAAGAAACTTCAGAGTTACACACTAAGCAGCACAGAACCTGAAAAATACAAAAGTTAAAACCTAAGGCATCATTTCCCCCCTTCAGAGGCTTGACAAGGCTTCTACCTTGTCGAGACTCTATTCTAAATATTCTAAATATCTACTAATAATGTCTAACAGCAGTATATATCTATAAACAAGAATTTTAGTTACAATCATTATAAACAATCTTTAATCCAGGGTCAGTTTGGTAACCATGCAACCAGGGTGTGGAAGATACAATCAGCTTTGAATGTTATTCAGTGTAAGATCTAAGTTAGTTTTCAAATTGTAAACAAATTTTGTTGATCTTGCCACTTCAGTTTAAACGTCAATTATTAGTTTTGTATCCAAATGAATGTCTTTGGATACGCTTTGCACTAGAATCCAACCCTGAGTCAGGGTTGCCAACTGTGTAGATAATAAGCACAGGAAAATCATTTAAACTTCATCTTCATTTGTATCAGTCTCTGTTTTCTCAGTTGTTTCAGGAGCAGAAGCCTTCTTAACTCTGGAGTAGTGAATCCAGGGTCCTTTGCCATCAACTTTGACTGTGGTGAGGGTGGTCAGCAAAATCTGGAATGGTCCTCTCCACTTGGCCTGTAGAGGCTTACTGTCCCACCACTTAACATAGACCCAGTCTCCAGGCTGGAAGGGATGTGCAGGTGTGTCAAGTCCTATGGGTCTGGGTAACACGATGTAATTCTGGAGCTTCTGCAAAGTAGAATTTAAAGCCATTAGATATTTCTGTAAGTCAACTTTTCCCCTCATGTGAATGTCACCTGGAACATGTGGAATTTGATATGGCCTGCCACACAATATTTCATAGGGACTGATGCTATCCCCTTCTGCCTCGGTTTTATGCAGATCCTCAGTAAAGTTACAGGCAAGGCCTGAACCCACGTCATGAATGTCTCTTGACAAATTTTGCTAATTTGTGCCTTAAGGGTCCCATTCATACGTTCCACCTTACTGCTTGCTTGGGGTGTGTAAGGTGTGTGCAGATCCCAAGCAATTCCCAAAATCCGGCTAACTTCTTGTATCACATTTGCAACAAAATGTGGTCCCCTGTCCGAGGACATACCCAAAGGAACCCCACACCTTGGTATTATATGATTAAGCAAAACTTTCACCACCTCTTTGGCTGTGTTAGTGCGACAGGGGTAAGCTTCAGGCCATCCACTGAAGGCGTCAACCAGTACCAGGATGTACCTGTATCCCTCTGTGCGTGGTAACTCAGCAAAGTCCATTTGCCAGTAATCTCCAGGAAGATCCCCTGCCTTTGTTACTCCTAACACAACTCTTTTCCTCGTATCAGGATTGTTTTTGCAGCAGATTTCACACTTGCTCACTACTGATTGTACAATATCTGTCATTCCCTTTCCTATTACTACCTTTTTCAGATGTTTCAGAAGATTTTCAACCCCAAAATGTGTGCTTTCATGTTCTCTTTGAGCTAGCTCTCGGAGGATTAGAGGTAGCACTACAACCTGATTTGCAGGTGTAACAGCCCATCTATTTTCTGTGATCTCAGCCTTAAGAAACTTAATTAACTTGCAGTCTGCCTGATCATATTTTGGGGTGAACCCTGACAAATCAATCTTTTTTTGTGGAATTACTGCAAGAATACCTTTTTCTGCAGCCCTTCTTGTTGTTTCATCAGCAAAGTGATTTCCCAGTTCTGGAGTGGTTTTCCCTTTCTGGTGACCCCTACAATGCATGATAGCTATTTCTGTGGGTTTTTTGATGCTCTCTAAGAGTGCAAGGATTTGTTCAGCATGTTTGATCTGGTTACCTTGAGCGCTCAACAGTCCTCTCTCCTTCCAGATGGCTCCATGGGCGTGGAGAACACTAAATGCGTATTTAGAGTCAGTCCATATATTTACCTTCTTTCCTTCACTCAGGTCTAGGGCCCTCATCAGTGCAATCAGTTCAGCTTTCTGTAATGACACATCTGCTGGCAGGGCCTTCACCTCGATCACCTTGTCCTGGGTTGTCACTGCATAACCTGTCATTCGTTTACCATTTTTCATGAAGCTGCTCCTGTCTGTAAACTGTGGTGGCCGGTGAACATATATTGTGTTAGGGTGACCAGAGGGGCTCCCCCTGGGGTGCACTGCTCTTTGGGATGATCTGTCCTGGTTTGGGTCACTCCCCCAGAGCTCTCCCATTGTCCCTGCTCCCTAGTCCCACCTTTTCCCCGGCCCCTGGAAAAACCCTGAGTTCGCCATTGTTCTCATATTTGCCTCTGAACCTTCGACAGTGAACATGAATAAATCCTGCCGGAATGCAAGCAGATACCCCTCCCAACTCATTTGTCACTGACTGAATACTGAACCTGCCCAGGCACCTGCAGGGGCAAGCAGGACCCCACAGAGCCAGGAAAATACAGTAGTAGTAAACAGCTCCCAGTCTGGATTTTCTAGGGGCACATCCTTCAGGTCTGGTCTGCAGGAACAGACCTCCTTGATTGTCTGCAAACAGTCATGCTCAGGCACATCGTCAGTTAAGGTAGAGGACAGAAACATGGCACGGTTAACAACAGAAGTTGTTTTCAGGATAACGTCATCCTGTTCTAACAGCAGTTAGATATTTAAGCATTCGGTTGTCAGACAGCCAATGTCCTCCTTTCTGTTCCAGTACTGCTGCTACTGCATGTGGCACATACACTACAATGTGTTGTCCAAGGGTGAGTTTTCGGACCTCTTGAACCAGGATGACAGTAGCTGCCACGGCCTTCAAACACCCAGGCCACCCTTGGCTAACATTGTCTAGCTGTTTGGAAAAGTAGGCCACAGCCCTCCGTTGGCTTCCAAGGCACTGTGCTAATATGCCCAGTGCCACATTAAGTCTCTCACATGTAGGCTTAGTCAAGTCTAGTAAGCCCAGTGCTGGAGCTGACATTAGAGAGTGTTTCCGCTGTTTAAATGCAGCCCTTGTGCTTTCAGTCCAAATTATAATGCCATTTTCAGCTGCTTTTATTGCTCCATACAAGGGTTTCACCAACAATCCATAATTTGCTATCCACAACCGACACCAACCTACCATTCCCAGGAAAGCCTGCATCTCTCTCACGGTGTGGTGCTCTGGAAGTGGGCAGATGGCTTCTTTTTGTCCTTTGCTGAGCTGTTGGTGTCCATGGAAGGTCTCAAGTCCGAAGTAAACTACTGCTTCCTTAGCGATCTGTGCTTTGTCTTTGGAAACTCTGTATCCACTCTGTCCCAAAAAGTTTAACAAGCTTACAGTGAATTGGATGCAGTCATCTCTGGTCTTAGCTGCAATCAAGATGTCATCAACATACTGAAGGATAACCCCTCCTGGCTCTTGTCTCCTCCAATCTTCTAATTCCTTTGCTAGCTGGTTTCCAAATATTGTTGGGCTATTCTTGAAACCCTGGGGTAGGACTGTCCAAGTAAATTGACTTTTCCTCCGTGTTCCGGGATTTTCCCACTCAAAAGCAAAAAGCTCCTGGCTGTTTTAATGCACAGGAATGCAGAAAAAGGCATCTCTCAGATCCACAACAGTGAACCACCCTAATTCGTCTGTCAGTGTGGTCAAAAGGGTATAAGGATTTGCCACCACTGGGTGTATGTCCTCTGTAATTTTATTAATTGCCCTCAAATCTTGGACCAACCGATAACTCTTACCATCAGCTTTCTTCACTGAAAGGATTGGTGTGTTATACCTGGACTCACATTGCACTAATAACCCATGGTGGAGGAATTTTTCAATTACACATGCCAGTCCTTTGCAACTTTCTAATTTTAAAGGATATTGTTTTTGCCTTACCGTTGTGGCTTCTGGTTTGAGTGCAATGCTCACTGGTTCTGCCTGTTTGGATCTTCCTGGAACATCACTGGCCCACACAATTGGATTGACAGCATTTTCAACTTCAATGGGGATTTCACCACATCTGTCCTGTATAAAAGTGCAGCAACTTTGACAAATTTAGTTTCTCTAAGTCTGTCAAGAATGAAAAGAACAGCTCTTTGTTTTATAAAAAAAATGTGTTAATGAATAAAGAGTTCATGAAAAATATATAGTTAAAGTTTTAATTAAAATTAGAGAAAATACAAAAATGTGGGATCCAGGAAACGAGGGAGACCGTCTAAAGAAGGTGGATGGACTCAAGAAGAAAAGAAATTAATAAAAATTAAAATCCCGGGAACGCAGGATTGGAGACTCTTTTAGCCGGTCTGGCTATGAGTCCCCGGCGCAGGGCTCCTGCACTGCTGGGGTGACTCCAGCTAGTCCGGGGTCGGATAGTTACTATGTCTCCAAGTGAGATTGAGGCCAGCTTCAGCAGCACGCTTCGCCAACGCTAGTCCCAGTGCAAAAAGCCAGGAGCGTCCCACCTCCTGTCCTTTTTATAACCCACAGTCTCCGCCCGTTACCGCCCATCGGTCCGCCTCCAGGGTCTTCCTCGATTGGTGTTCTTCTAGGTGACATCATTCTTCCCTGCCAATGGTAGCTCGGTTGTCTAGAGGTGATGTAATCCAGTCTCAGGGCGGGAAAATATCGGCATTAATATTCCTCGTCTCCATGGAGACACTTACAGGGGCAACAGCCAGAGTCCAAAAATAGCACTTGTCACTTTAGAAATCCCCTTCAGACCCAGAGTCCCAAAGTCTTTTATCTTTTTAAAATCATATAAAACTCTTAGGGAAAGGCATCTTTTAAATTTTGAAAGGCTTACATAGATAGGAATATTATACAAACAATGCGGAAAGCTGGTAATTCTTAGAATTATCACTTCGCAAGGGAGTAATAACTTGGATTGAATTTGAAATAACAGGTAAGTAAGTTTGATTTTATCTATAGGTGGGCTAACAGGTAAGTACAGTTTAAACATGTAAATCATCTAACAAGCATTAGTAATAGCATCACAAATATGAGAAACTGCTGACAACTGGGGAATAATTGGGGAGACACTGTAGGATTTAAGAGGGCAATTTTTAACTTGGAACAAAAGATTTTAACGGGGACACATAACTCCAATTTTGACTGAACAGTAATAACCTGTAGATGGGCTTAATTAAAACTACTCAATATACAAGGGCAATCATGACAGTCTGTGTATAACAAACTCGTACACCCTTCTCTTTTTTAAATTTAATTTCAGCTTCCAATTTCTCTAACAAATCCCTCCCCAGCAATTGTTTGGGGGAGATAGGCATATAAAGAAATTGATGAGTTACCCAGTGCTTCCCCAGTTTAAATGTCAAAGGCTGGAAGAAAGGCCAACTACATGAACAGTTTCATGACTCAGTTTCCCTTCTAAAGTATTTAACACAGAATACCAGAAATTCTATATCATCTTTCCCCAGCTTGGCTATAACCAAAGGCTCTGCTGGGGGCGAAGCCTCCGGTCCTCATCACTCTGAGCATGAGTCTTGTTCCAATGGCAGCTGGGGAACTGGGGGTGTCTTCTTCAACACTGGACAGTCAGCCTTCCAACACCCTTTCTTCTTGCAATAGGCACACGTGTCTTTGTCCCTAGGGGGAGAGGCTTTCTTAGATGACTTTTCCTGACTACCCTTCTTCCTGAGACAGGGTTTACCTTTGTCACTTGAGTCTCTATCTCAAAACACTCTCCAGGCTACTTCTTACAATTTACTCATGTCTTGAACCTCTTCTAACTTTTGCAACTTTCTTCTTATATCGTTTGAACCCCGACCTATAAACAAATAAGCTAGGTGCATTGCCCCTTCCGTTGTATCAGGATTTATGTCTGTGTATTTGGTAGCAGCTTCTCTTAACCTATTCAAAAAATCAGTAGGAGTTTCATTAGGACCTTGCTTCACTTTGTCAAGCTTTGCCCAGTTTCTGGTCTTCACACTCTGGGTCTGAAGCTCTTAAGCTTTAGGGACACCATGCTTTAACCCATATACTATGAGATCTTGATACCGTTTTAGTCTTTGCATTTCTGCTGGCACATTTGGGTCCCATCTTGGATCATCTGTTGGAAAAATTTCTGTGTCCGTACCTAGCAATGTCCTGCTAGCTATGCCTAATTTGACAGAGTTTATAATAGCCTTGTTTACCATCTGTCTTTCAGTGGGATTAAACAATATCTCTATCATAGCTGCCAAATCACTCCAGTCAGGGTACTGTGTTTTAATTGCTCTTTGTACCAAAGTAGCCACTTTGTCTGGATTTTCTTTATGTTTTCCCACTGTACTCTTCTATTGTTCTAACTCTGTGAGGGAGTATGGAACCTTCACAAAGACTGGCCCTTGATTACCCACAGCCTGTCTCAGAGGGGCTTGTAACACTGGCTCCCTTTTCGATCCGGTCTGTCTAGCAATTGGGCTCTGGTCCCTTATAGCTTTTCTCGCTCTCTTTCCCCTCTTTCACCTACTTAAAGCAGCTCTCTCACCTTTCTCCTCAGAGGAGCTGCCTGAGTGAGAGCTGTCTGGTTCCGAGGAGTGGGCTGTGTCCGGGCTGCCCCGGCCCGTCCCGGTACCGGGTGTCCCTGACAGGGACCGGCTCCGCCGCGGGGGCCGGGCAGCGCCCCTGGGCCTGTGCACTTCGGTGGCGTCATCTCCTGAGCCAGCCGCGTTGCCATGGAGACTGCGAGGCCTGGGAGAGGGAGGAACGCCATCCCTCCTGCGGGAGGTTCCCTCCATGCCCGCCCGGTGGAAAGCCCTGCCTCCCGGTTCTACCTCTAAGGGCGGTGCCGTGGGCTGCATACGCTCGGTGTCCGATCCCGGGAAAAGTTAATCCCAGTTTAAAAAACCTTTTACTGCCTCCTTACCTCTGTATTCCTATTCCCTCTGCCCTGCTTCAAGGAAGACAGGGAGATGGATTCTGCTCGACAGCTCAGGGCTGCTATTGTCTCTCTGCTCTCTCACGTTCTCCTTTGTTCCCTGCCCGGAATGGTGATGGCCAGGCCACCACGAGTTCTGTCCCAACCCCCTTTCCTGTATCCACTTCCCTGGTTTTTACTACTTCAAACTTGCTCCAAGATCATGATGGCAGCATGGCCCGACCTGCAATACCAGCTGCTACTTTTAATTTTAATTTTCCCTCCTCCACTCCACTCATCCAAAATGGCAGGCACCACATGGTGCCCGCAGACACAGTGGCGGGCTTGTTGCCTGTGCGTGCTCCCTTCCCCTCCTGTTCCCATTCACTCGGGCTTAATTGAGGGGGAGGAGCGGCTGGTGGGGAGTGTACAGCTGGCCCAGGGTAACTCGGCTATAAGTTTTGGAAATCTGTAACACTGCCTTCCACATGCTTTTCTGCCAACTTCAGACATCTCTGCCCGATACTACATGCTGAACAACGTCTCTTTATTTTCCGCCTGTTATCTCTTTCCAAAGCTAGGACCAAAGGACCCTGTGTGGCCAAATTAATGCCACATTCATTCTGCCACTCAGGGTAAAAAGCATGTTTGCATATATCAACTGATCCCTTTTTTCTTCCGTTCCTAAGAGCAACATCAACTGTAACAGTGTATTGTAATTTAAAGTTCCACTAGGGGCCCACTTTTCACCACTTCCCAATTTATACATAGACCACCATTGGTTATAGTATTTAATCAGATTACCTTTCTTCAAATTACCCCCTGGGATTCCTCCCAAATCTTTCCAATGTGTTAAAATACATCTTAGTGGACTCTTTTTAATAACAGCTTTACTTCCTGTGTTACCCGTTCCTCATGCTGTCCAAATATCCACGCATATCAGTATGTATTAGTACTACTTCTCCTTTCTTTCTCTTTATTCCCCGTATACTACACTGAACACACACTGGGCATCTCTGAGCTGCCTGGCACCAAAATTCTCTTTTACAGTACCAACAAGCAATGGAAGCAAAAGGATTACATGTTCACACAATCCACAAGGAATTGGGGGATGATAGGACATAAAATGAGTTTCCTAAAACACACAAGGGAAACAACTAGCACCCTTACAACACAAAATATACAAAATAACAAATACCACAAATGCTGCAATCAACCCCAAAATTCCAAGGCCAAGGCCACTACCAAAAGTCATTAGACTTCTTCTGGGGATTCTAAACCTTTGTATCAACTTCAGGAATTTCACCAGTGATACAGCGCCCTATGTGTAACGTCTGCCACTTCTTACGGGAGTTACTTAACAAAGACCAGAAACAAAATTCAAGAACAACCAACAAATACCTCAAATTTCTTGCAGTCAGTCCTTGTCTACCCCTGCAGAGAGCCGGTGAAGCGCAGAGTTCCTCCGAGAAATTCTCGGGGTGTGCCAAGAGAGTCCCCAACTCCAACAGATCTTGCAGCCAGGCAGAGAGCCCCGTCTGGCTGTGGTCGCCAGACTGATGCCCAAAAACTCGGCATGAAAACAATACTCCGTAGTATAAGGCCTAGAGAGCAGGTATTCGTTTATTTGATGCTGGGAGTGAGGGGGATAGCTCCCCCACAAACTCACTCATCCATTCTTCGCACATTGCAACCTTTTATACTTTTTTTACTTAATGTGCGCATTATACGTTCCTAACCTTCATATTGCAACACATTTTCTAATCACATCATGATGTGAGCCCTTGTAGCACATGCAGTTTCTGGACAAGCTGGTCGTCAGCATCCTGGTGGTCGTTTTTGATGAAGGCCTATAAGCCTTCCTTGGGCTTGAACTTTTCACCCCTGCTTCCTGCCCATGCTCTATAAGATTGTGTACTCAAATAGTGAAAATATTTTAAAAGCTATATACACTTTTAATAAATGTTTCCCGTTATACCACGACTGGGTGTAACGCTAGGGAGCAGCGAGGAGTCCCCAGGCAGGTGCAAAGAAGGAACTCTATTTACAAAAAAACTGGCCTTTTTATCCCGTTAGTCGATTGTTAGTTTACATAGTTTTAAGGCACAACAAACCAAATTTAACCAACCACCACACACCATGATGCGGGCATGAGGCATTCACGCAGCAAGCCTCACTTCCCCTATTCTAGCTGAGTCATTCTCCCACAGTCCATTTCTACTTAGGCTAAGCAACAGGCCGGAGCCATAATTTTACCAGGCTTTCCCTTTACAAAACTTTACCTATCGGTCACAACTGGGGACTGTGCATCATTCATACGTTGCAGTTGTGGGTGTTGCCGAGAGCTTTTTATCACTGCTGAGGATCCGGGAGTGCTTTTTAAGTAGGAGGGGGGGGAATGCGAGGGCTCGGGTGGGGGGAGTGAAGGTTGGGGGTATTTTGGAAGTGGCAGGGGCAGGACTATGGGAAAATGGGGGCAGGGGATATGAGGGGGTGGGAATGTGGGGGAGTGGCATGATTTGAGGGAGTTCAGATTTTGGGTATACGTGGGAATGGGAAGGGTCAGGTTTGAGGGGGCCACATGGCTGGGGGGGGCTCAGAATGGGGGGTTGTGCAATTTGGAGGGTCACGGGACTGGGGGTCAGATGCTGGGGGGTTGCAAGACTTATGTGGGCACCAAATGGGAGGAGTGGTCACAGGAGCTGGGTGAGCTCAGAATGGGGGACTCAGAGTGGCAGGGGCTGAGATTAGGGGTGTGACATGACTTGGGGGCGTCATAGGAGTGGGGGAGTCACACAGCCCTGGGGGAGCAGATTAGATGGTCACATGATGGGGGTCTCATTTCTTGGGGAATCACATGACTTGGGCGGGTCAGATTTTGGGGGTCACAATTTTTAAGGGCTCAGATTGCAGAGCCACAGCTTGGGTGGATCATGCAAATGGGGTTCAGGTTTTGGGGCGTTTCACGAGTTGGGTTCTCTGTCTTGGGGGCAAATTTCGGGGGGTCACATGAGTGTGGGGCCTTAAAATTTGGGGGAGTCATATTTGGGAGGTCTTGGACTGGGGAGTCACATGACTTGGGAAGGTCTGAGACTCCCAAAAGCCCCCTGGCACCCCGCCAAACACTTCACTGGGATCTCCCAAGCCCTCCTCTGGGACCCCTCTAACCTTCTCTGGCAGGCCTCAGCCCCCCTGCCTGCCGGACCCCCCAAACTCCCTCAAAACCCACCACCCTTTCCTTCCGAACCCTGCATGAACTTCCCCCCCCCAGGACTACCCCCCCAAGTCCACCAGACTCTCCCTGCAGCCCCCAATCCCTCTCTGCTGCCTCCAAACACCCCCTTGAACCCCCAACCCTCCCCCTCCTGAACCTCCCAAATGCCCTTGGGGCCACTCAAGCACCTTCTGGAACACCTCAAAAAGCCCCTGGGACCCCCAAATCCAATGGGAACCCTCAACCTCCCTCCACAATCCCCCAACCCCCTCACCTGGAACGACTGCAGCCCCTCCCACTTGAGACACCCGAAACGCCCCAGGGACCCCCAATCCCAAGCTCATCCGTGATGGAGCTGCATGGCGTGGGGACCCTTGTCCCAGGGACCTGAGCCCACCTGTCCCTGTGTGCTGAAGCCACCCAAGAACTGCATGGGGAGAGCAGCTTGGGTTCTAAGCACACACAGAATTGTGTGAATGGAGATTTCCAGCGTGGTGGGAAAGGCAGCACAGGAGCTGAGAACTGGCGCAGGATTGAGCTCTGAGGGGAGTGGACAAAGAGGGAACCACCCAAAGCAATGGTGCAAGGACTTGCTGAGGCCATGGCAGTGTTAAGGAACTGATCCAGTGAGACATTGCTGAGTCCCTCTGGGAGAACTCCCAAGGCCACCAATTTTAACTGCTGGGACTGGAGCCCCTTCACAACAGAGGCAGCACCAGTGACCCAACGTGTCCCTGCTCAGACAGTCACACCAGGTTTCCTCACTGCTTCAACCCCAGGTTTGCCATGGCAGAGTGTCAGATGTCTTGTTCCACAAAGCCATTTATTCACTGTGCAGTAATACAGAAACAGCTTGAGCTGCTGCATCCTAGCAGGACCCCAAACAAAGCACCCCTGGGCTCATGTCATTTGTCTTGCCATTTTCCCTTCTTTATTCACGTCTCCCACCCTTTTCCTCTCAAGTTCCCACCACTTTTCCTCTCACACTTCCCGCCCTTCTGTCCCCTCTCATTTCCCATAATTTTTGGCCTCATGTTTCCTGCCTTTTTTCCCCTTACATTTCACAACCATGTTTCCTCCTGTTTCCCGTATTTTTCTCCTCATGTTTCCTGCTCTTTTCCCCTTCACATTTTCTGCTCTTTTCTCCCTCACATTTGCCATCATTTTTTTCCTTGCATTTGCCACCTTTTCTCCCCTCTGTTTCGCACCCTTTCTTCCTCTCATTTCCCATCCTTTTTGCTTGAGTTTCCTATCATTTTTTGCCTTCCATTTCCTGCCTTTTTTTCCCCTCACATTTCCTACCCTTTTCTCCCCTCATGTTTCCAACCCATTTGTGCCCTCACATTTCCAACCCATTACTCCTCACATTTCCCACCTGCAATTCTCACTTTTCCTCCCAAGTCCCTCTGCTAGCTTTAACATAATTGCTTCCATATTGCATCAAAAATGGTGCACTATACTCATAGATAGAGCTGTGATGCAGTCATTATCATTTCTGTAATTGATTTCAAGAGAGTGTTTATTCTATTTGTAAAGCTTATATAGATATATAGTGAATAAATATATATTCATAATATACATAACACACATGTGAGATCACATATATAATAAATATATATAATTTACTCATAATTTTAATGAATTATACATATTTATAATATATATAATTTATATATATGGTTGACTTATATAAATTATGTATAGAAGGTAAATAGCTTTCTAGAACTATATATAGTTTGGAAACGTCTGTGGCAGGGCTCGGATTCAGCCACACCGACTCCTCTTCCAGGATTTTAGAAAGGCAGGTCTGAGTGCCCAGGATCCTTCTCTCTGGCCCGCAGTATTTCAAATCCTGTGACAGAGGCAGAGCCCACATAAGCCCCCGTGTCTGCACACAAGGGGCCATCGCAAGGCCCGGGAAGACGAGCAGATGCATGGGGGGGGCTGTGGCCGTGCGCAGGGATGCAGCCCACCACAGCTTCTCTTACCTTTCTGCTGACAGATGAACTTGAAGTGGGTGCAGAGAACATCCAGAGCCATAAAGCAGCCCTTTCGGTCTTGAATGGCTTGCATGGATGTGCCAGCAGCTTCCCCAGGACTGGGATCTGGATCTCTCCAGAGGCAGCACCTCTGTCCTCATTTTGACCAGCCTGGGGGAGAAGGGCAGAAAAACAGAGGAGCTGAGGGCCAGCAGCTGAGCCATTTGGCAGGAGCCAGGAGGGGCCACGACCCCGGGGTCATTCTAGACCACCTCACACAATGCCCAGGGGCTGGGGGGAATGGGTCCCTACCGGTCAGGGCAGTGGCGGAGTCAGCGGTCATGGAAAGGTTGAGTTGCGCTTTGAGAAGGACCTTAGAAAGCCAGGGCATCCTGTCCACACCTCATCATTCTGCAGGTGTTTGAGTGCTTGTCCCTGACAACCCTTATGTGAAGGTCCCTCTCTGCTCAGAGGCACCAGCAGCACAGCGCACGCAGGGAGAATCTGCTCCTCCGCTTCTTCCTTGGAGAGTTCAGGACAAAGCTGGTCTGAGCTGCCAGGCAATGGATAGTGGGATCCTTGTCTCCTGCTTGCAGTATGTCAAGTTCTATGAAAGAAAGAGAGCCCAGATGAGCCCTGTGTGTGCAGAGACCCCTCAGCTCCCCCAAGCCCTGGCTCCCCACTCACCCCAGAGGACCTCAGCCACGGTGTCCTCACTCTGCTGTGGCAGGTGCCGCGCAGCCAGCCCTGGGCACAGAGGTCCGTCAGTCCCTGCTCCCCAGCGTGCTCCCAGCAGCGTGGCCTCTGGCCCTGCCTGACCCCCCCTCAGCAGCCTGGGGCTGGCTCTGGGCAAGGCAGCCACCAAAACCAGCTGTGTTGGCAGAGGGACACAGGGAGGTGGAGGCCCTGCCCATGGCAGCCCCAGGGCTGGGGGAACAGGGCCAGGCTGCCCAAAGAGGGACCCTGGGGGCTGGGACTCACCAATGAACCTGAGGGCTGCCTCTCGCATGGGGGCCTGAGGGCTCCGCAGGTAGGGCTGGCTCTCCAACACAAACTGTTCAGCCCTACTGCTATCCTTGGCCAGCTGGAGGGATCAAAATGGTGTCGGCATTACTCAGATGCCCCCAGTTGGCCAGAGCAGCCCCTCTTGCCAGCATTCCTGTGGCTCAGAGCCCTCCCTCATGCTGGGGGCATGGAGGGCACATGGGCCTGGAGGAGGCTCCTGTTCTCTAGACAGGAGCAAGGGTGCAGCTCCAGGCTGGGTGCTCTGGGCCACAGCAGCCCAGGGGAGGCCTGGCTGCAGAGCTCACAGCACTGGCACGATGTGGTGGGCATCCCTCACCCAGCCTGGGGCTCGTCCTCACCAAGCACTCGCCCATCCTCCACGTCTGCTTTGTCTGCGCCAGCTGCTTGAGCTCCTTCCACTTGAGGAGCTTTGCTATTGCCAGGACGGCTTCTGCAGAGGCCTGCAGGACAGAAGCTGTGAGGTGGCACCAGGGCACCAGGGAAGGAGACCTGGGATTTGTTCCTGGGGTGACCGTGCCCTTAGGAAGCAGGGACATGCCCTATCCAAAGCATCCGGGGGTCTCTTGGGGACAGCCCTGGGCAGCAGGGATTGAGGTGCAAAGCCCTGCAGGGACAGCTGAGGGGACAGCTGAGAAGCCTTTGGGAACACACGTGTCCAGGCCTCGGTGGTGGCAGGCTGCTGCTGCGCCCTGCTGGAGCAGGCAGGGCAGGGCTTGGAAATGGCTGTTCCAGCTTGTCCGGCCCTGCTGGCGCTGGTTCCCAGGGGCTGCACTGGGGGAATGCTGCCCTCTGCCAGCAGCCCTTGCCGCAATGACCGGGTCCCTCAGGGGTGTCAGCCACCCCTCTCTGGGTCCATGCTCAGCCTGGACATCGGTACCTTGGCCACACTGGGTGCCTGGTCAATCATGTGAAGAAGGAGTGGGACCAGCGCCCTCCAGGAATATTTCTTCATGCGTGCCTTGTCGAACCAGTCTGTTTTGCCCAGCAGGTCCCTGAAGAGGCGGATGGAGTGCTCCCGCACACAGTCTTCCTCCTGGTAGGAAGGAGGAGAGGTGAGCTTCGCACACTTCGACCCCCTGCCTGCAGGCAGAAGGGGCTGAGCTGAGGTGCCTGAGGCGAGGGGTGATGCTCTGGGGTCACAGCCCAGAGTGGGCAGGATCAGCGCTGGGCTGCAAGGCCCGGAATCCATCCCAGGAGAGCCCAGGGGAGCGGGGCCTGCTCCCAGTGCTGCTCGCAGGGCTTGGCTGGAGGGCAGCTGTCATTGCCCAGGGCCCTGCCGCGGGGCCCAGGCTCCCACATCAGCCTTACCGCGTCAAAGAGGGGAAAGAGCTTCGGCACCACCATCAGAGCCATGGCGCTTGCCTCTACCTCGTCCAGGTGCCCCAGCACATTTCGGACAATGTCCATGGCAATTAGTGAAATGTCCCAAGACCAATGCTGCAGGAATTTCAGCAACTCAGGCAGGAGGCAATTTATTTTTCTCGCCTGTACAAAAGACAATTTCCATTCTGTGAGAACTTCTGTTCCTGGTTGGCTCCCCAGGAAGCCACCAGGCCACACCATGGTAGACAGGGTGTTTGGAGCAGTCATCCCAGCACCTGACTCCCAGCCCAGGCCAAGCCACCACCTTCCCCGAGGCCTCAGAGTCCAGGTGACACGTCTGCCCCTGATAGCAGGCTGCTCACCGTCTTGGCTCTCTCTGACAGAGTCACGAGGGCCCTGAGCACCAGAGAGACCATTTCTGTTTCTGGACACCTGAGAAGATGCAGGTCTTTGTACAGTGGAGCCAGTTCCTCTTCTTGCACATCATCAGAGGCCAGCATCTGGAAGAAAGCAGCAGAGAGCCCGGGCAGAGCTGGCAGGGCTTCCCTGGTGCAGCTCCCACTCTCCACTGGCAGCTGAGGGCAAGGGCATGTGGGCTTTTCTTGATGACTCACAGCCAAGAAAATGAGGCAGGACCTCTCATGCTGCGTGAAGATGTCCTTAGGCTGGTCCTTCAGTTTGATGTGCAGCTCCCTCAAAACCTTCTCCAGAGTCTGGCGTACAGAGAACAATGCCTTCCACAGATGATAGACTTCATCACTGCAAGGCAGAGCGCTGTCAGCAGGGCTGTCTCGGCCACTGCAGTACGGCCTTGGGCAGCCCTGCAGGACTTGGGGTGCCCAGGGGCCCAGCCCAGGCAGGTGGAAACGGATGACGGGGTGTTCCCGGTGGGGCTGGGAGCAGTGTTCTGGCTCTGGGCTGGCCCAGCCGGCTTTGGCTGCTGTGGGCCTGGGCTGGGAAGCGTGGTGCGATGGAGGGCACCACTCGCTTTGGGGGGTGCTGCAGTGTTCCTTGTGTCCGGCAGCCAGAGAGTCTCGGGGTCCCTCTCCCCACAGGGAACAAGCCCTCCGGGCGGTCAGGGCCAGTACCAGAATATTGGCGCAACCTCCAGGGTTCTTGCGACGACTCGCCGAGGCCACTTATTGGCCATCAGGACAAGCAGTGTGGGAAAGATGTGAGCGGTTGCTGCGTTTGTCTCATCACAGTACTCAAAGATGTGTCTCACGACTTTTGGCACCTGGAGGGAACACAGGTGAGGGTGGTGCTGCCGTGTCCTGGCCTGCCCTTCCCATCCCTCTGTCAGGACATAAAGAATGCAGTTAACTCGTCTCAAAGCACTGCCAAGGAAGGAAGTTTGTGGAAGATTAGCCACCCCAGCAGGCACAGATGGCAAACAGGAAGGCAATGCCAGGCCTGGATGGAGGTTTGGAATTAGCACACTGGACAAAATGCCACAGTGCAGACTGTGGGAAAAGCACAGACAGCAACAACAGCAGGACGGCACGCCTGGTGAGACGCATCTGGGAAACCTGTCTGGACAAAAATTCCCAGCGTGGCAAACTGTGGGCAAAGGAAGCAACTGCTTACACACAAGCCAACTCAAGGTGTGCCAACAGCACAGGCGTCTTGTGGATACCCGAGACTTGGACAGGTAAAAGAGGTACCTCGAGGACACTTGGGGATCCCCAAGAAGAAGATCAGAAGAAGGGCCAGGGGGACACCGCAGGGACCCATGTGCGGGTGACAATCATTCTATGTAATGTGTGTGTGTGTCTTTCTCATTGCCCCTCTCTATGTCCCATTTACTCTTAAATTAAATCCGTACTATTGACGTTTGCATATGGTCTTGTTTGCAGCTTAATTTTGGCCAAGGCATCTTTTAATGGTCAGATCCTACCATTTTTTGGGTGACAGAAGCGGGATCCTAGCCCCCTCACTGCTGCCTCAAGGTGGTTTCAGGCACCCCCCAACCCTGGCTTTGGGAGGGAGGGAGGCAGGAACCTGACAGGGCTCAAGGGCAAGGCAATCCAGCCACAGGCCACTTACATCCATCAGCCACAGCTGAGGGGATTCCATGGCCACCTCTAGAAACTCCATTGGCACTTTCTTGTCCAGGAGGCTGGAGCGTCCCAGGATCTCAATGGCCGCAAGGACGATGCCTGTCCTCTCAGCTGGCTTGAGGTATCTCCCAAAGGCCTGTGGCAGGAAGGAAGGGAGCGGAGGCCAGTGCTAGCCAGTGCCCAAAGGGTTCTACTTGGCTGGGCAGCATGAGCAGCCCTGGCCAGAGGTGCTGGGCAATGCTGGCAGCAGTGGCCACAGTTCCTGTGCAGGGGAGAATGAGGAGGGCCCTTGGGGCAGGGAGGAGGGCTGGGCTCTCAGGCATGGGGTGCGGGCCCTACAGAGACCCAGGGCTCCCTGGTGGCCAGCAGGGCTGGAGCTGCTGCTGCTGCTGGGACACCGCAGTGTTCCCAGCTCGGGGACAGCAGGAAGCCTCTTGCCAGGGCCAGCCCTGCTGATTCTGTGCCCCTTTGCACACACCAATCCCCTGCTGATGCCACAGATGAGAGGCCTAGCAAGTGGGAGGGCTGGTTACCTGAACTCTCCAAGCACTGGGCGTATCCAGCAGGGAGGTGATCTCAGATTCCCAGTATGCTGGGAGCTGGGCATGAACCGATGGCGGTGTGGCACCTAAAGAGAGGGGAAAGACGGACGTGTCTCCGAGACACAGCTGCTGTGCCAGCAGCTGACCCAACCCTGACAAGCGTTGGGATGCAGGAATGGCTGGGGAGCAGTCGGTCACGGGAGGAGGTGGTGGGCACTGGTGGAAAGGGGGACCTGCCTCCAGTGTCTGTTCCCAGTGGGGCTGGCCCGGGACGCTCCGAGCCCCTGGAGCTCTGCATGCAGCTCCCAGTTACACTGTGGCTGCAGTACTGCTCAGGGGGAAGGGCTCGCAGGGCTGGAGTGTGGCAGGGCAGGACACAAGCTCTGCAGGGGACATGGGGAAGGAGTGCAGTGGGCCTGAGTCCTGCGGGGAGGAGCAGCTCAGCTACACGGGAGCATCAAGAGCCTGGCAGAGAGTGTGGGGCAGGAGCGGAGGTGACAGCAGCGCTGGGGTCATGGTGGCACCTGCACCAAGCACAACAAGGGGCCTTTGCAAAGCCTGGGAAGACAAGCAGGAGTATCTGGGCGTGTGGCCGTGCACGGGGGATGCAGCCCACCACAGCTTCTCTTACATTTCTGCTCAGAGAGGAATGTGAAGAGGGAGCAGAGAATATCCAGCGCCATCAAGCTGGTTTCTTCTTTCCTGAATAACTTGAAAAACAGGTGGCCCAGCAGCTTCCCCAGGACTGGGATCTGAATCTGTCCACTGGCAGGACTGCAGTCCTCATTTTGGCCAGCCTGGGGGAGGCAGGCAGAAGAGCAGAAGGGCTCAGGGTGGGCAGCTGAGGCCTTGCAGACACCTTGGAGCTGTGGCTGTGCCAGGGCACAGGGATGGGGAGATGGCCTGGCTGGAGGGTGCCAGTCCTTACCTGCACCGTGGAAGACTCAATCAGCAAATGGCTCAGCAGCCTGACCCTGCCAATGACCCTGTCCTGCACAGCCACACTGTCATAAAGCCAGTAGTCCAGCAAAACCTGGGAAGAGAGAAGCTGCTGGTGAGTCCTGTGAGCAGACACCCACTCCAGCAGCAGCAGCAGCAGCAGCAGCGGCAGGGCCGCGCTCCAGAGACCAACTTGCACCATCCCTCCAGGCTTCCTGTGCCCTCAGGCAAAGCCTGCAGGGGGGCTCCTGCCCCTGGGGGCCTTGGCAGGCCTGGCACAAAGGCCAAAAGCTGGTGGGCAGCAAGGAAGGCAGGGGCTGCCCTCTGCTCCCTGTGCTCCAGCAGCACCTGGGCCCAGCCCCTGCTTCCCCAGGCCAGCTGGGAACCCTCCCCGCAGTGCGCTCTGCCTGTACGGCGCTGGGGGAGTGTCCTGGTTCTGGCTGGGACAGGGTTCATTTGGCAGGAGCCAGGGCAAGACTGGACACAACGCTGGGCTCCTTCCCCTCCAGAGTGGGGAATAGCCCTGAGACTCCCCACTCTGTGTACAGGCCAGACCTCCAAGATGTCCTGCAGCATCTTGCTGGTTTTGGAGGCAGGAGAGCTGAACACCATCACCTCCAGCATGGTGTCCATGGCATGCAAGGTCTGCAAGGATGAGAGAGAGCAGTGGCTGTGATTCTGCTGTCTCTACCACCCCCAGGAAACTGATCTGAATTGCCAGTGTGAGGGGAGGGACACAGGAGCAGGCCGTGTGCTGGGGGCAGAGCAGCCAGCATTGCTGGATGTGACTGGAGTCTGGCAAGACATGAAGGGATGAGGGTAGGAAAGGGAAGCTGAGACCGTGGCCTGCCTTGGATCTTTGGTCCTTAGGCAGCATGGGGTGGCAGGAGCAGCCCAGAAGGACTGGGGGCCCCTCCAGTTTACCCAGCACTTACCTGAGCATAGAGGGATGCTTCCAGGGTCCGCATTTCCCCACTTGGAGGAAGGAAAAAGATGCTGTTGAAGCAGAGTCTTAAGAGTTTTCTGTTCTCCAGCACTGTCCCCAGCGTGCTGCAAAGAGAGAGGGGCCCAGCTGGACACTGGTGCTGGGAGCAGTGCCTCAAGGTCTCCTGCAGCACTGGGGCAGAGCTTCCAGGAGGGACGGGCAGGTGGGCACAGAGCGCTGGGCAGGGGTCTGCAGGCATGACGGGCCGGTACCTCAGTCCGGCGAGGGCGAGCATGGCCAGCCGCCGCACCTCCGTACAAATCTCGTTCTTGGGCTCCAATTGCAGCAGCACCTGCAGAGCACAGCTGGGCTGGAACCTGGGAGCTGCTGGCACCCAGTGCCACCAGAGTCTTGCCCTGCCCAAGCTCAGCCCAAGCTGCTGGGGCTCCTTGCTGCCTTCCCCAGAGCGTGGGGTGCCCCCTCACCTGGATCATCTCTCCCAGCTTGTATCTGTGGCAGAAATCACCCAGGTCCTTGGAGAAGCCAGAGTCCTTGGCAGCTCTGCACAGGGTGCAGATGCTGTCAAGGAACTTCAGCTTCAGATCCTCATCCTGGAGCTGGGGGAAAGAGACAACAGGGCAGCATGAAGTGAGAACACCCAGCCAGCAGGATCAGAACTCTTGGGTGCAGTGCCCTGTGGGAGCAGCTGCTGTGCAGAGCCAGCACCCCTTGCTGGGCACTGCTGCCATCCAGCGGGTCGTGGGTACCTGTTTGGGGCTGCTGGCAAATTCCTGGATGAAGTCCATGGCTTCCTGTCCATACACAGCATCTAACGGAGGGGGAGAGACGGGAGAGCTGAAGAAGGTGTGCTGACAGAAGAGGGAAGAGGAAGGAGATCTGCCCTCTGCCCAGGCCGCACCGGCTCCCCTGGCATGGCCTTCCCATGCGGCTCCCGACTGCAGGGCGCCCAGCAGAGGAGCTGCCCTGCTGGAGCACGGCATGGCAGGGCAATGCCCAAGGCCCCGGGCTGAGGACCGCGCTGGCAGAGGGGCAGGACACGTCCAGCATCTCACAGCACCCCTGCCTCTTGCCAGCTACTGACCGTCGCTGCCCACGCCCCAGAGCAGCAGCTGGGGCCTCTCTGTTTTCCCTCTCCTCGGCACAGGCTGCTCTGGGCCTGGCGTCCTGCCCCGAGGAGCTCTGGCACTCTGGCATCGCTCCCACCCCTGCAATCCCTGCTGCCCGTGTGTGGCAAAACCTGATCCCAGCCCTGCCCTGTCCCACAGGGCCCCTCACTCACAGGGCCGCAATGGCTGCACCATGGTCACCTCAGCGGGCTCCGCTGCAGAGCTGCTCTCCTGAGGAGCCGTGTGCTCCTCCCAGGCCACCCTGGGCTGGCTTGGGGGTCTCTTCTCCATTCTATGGAATAGAGAAGAAGTTCTGGGAAGAGGCAAGGGGAAAGGTTTGGTAAAATACCTTCCTCCCTGCTGCAGGGCAAGACGTGGGCTAAAACCAGCAGGCTTGTGGCCAGCTGAGTGCTCCCGTCCTGTCCCTTCACTGTCCTGCCGGACACTGCAGCCCAGGCACTGGTTCCACATCAACGAACCCTGTGAACCGTTGCTAAGGGTAGGTGGTGGGTCACAGGGGGCCCTTTGTGACATCCCAGTTTCCCCCAGTATGGTGCTCCCACTGAAACACTCCAAACCATGTGCTGCTGCCTTCTCCCACTCCCCCTCCCCTTCCCCCTGCTGCGGGATGGAGAGGAGAACTGCAGGCAAAAAAGTGAAAGGTCACAGGTTGAGTTAAGAACAACTGACTAAAACCAGCAATGAAATAAAGCAAGAGCCCTGAGCTGCCAAAGGATGGATGGATGACAAAGGAGACCAAGGCCTGTGATGACAGCAAGGTGGATGGGCCTGGAGACACCCAGCATGAGTGGACAACTCAAGAGGAAAAGCGAGACTTGTGAGTGGGAAACACAATGGGACAAAAGGGCGGGATCCAGAAGGGGGAAAACGGTGGGAAATGTGAGGGGAAAAGGGCATGAAACATGAGGGGGAAAAAGGTTGGGAAATGTGAGGTAAAAAATGGGAAAGGTGAGCGTAAAAAAAAGGGCGGAGAATGTGAGGGTAAAAATGGCGGGAAGCATGAGGGAAGGAAAGACCGGGAAACATGAGAGGAAATAATTCAGGAAAGGAGAGGGGACAAGGGAAAATGGCAGGACAAATGACATGAGCCCAGCAGTCCTATGTTCAGGGTCCTGCTCAGAAGCAGCAGCTCGAGCTGTTTCTGTGTTGCTGCATTGTTAATAAATGGCTTTGTGGAACAAGACATCTTAGACTCTGCCATGGCAAACCTGGGGTTGAAGCAGTGAGGAAACCTGGTGTGACTGTGGGAGTGGGGGCTGTGGGGACTCAAGTGGGGACGCATGGAATCACTGGAGCTGCTGCTGTGAAGGGGCTCCAGTCCCAGCAGTTAAAATCTGTGGCCTTGGGAGTTCTCCCAGAGGGACCTGGCAACGGTCACAAGGGTCACAAGGTCACAAGGATCACAAGGATCGTTTCCTTAACACTGCCATGGCCACAGCAATTCCATGTGATGCCTTGGGTTTTAAGTTCTATATTTTTCAAATCCTGTACTGACTAGTGTGTAATTCTGAAGTTTCTTGTAGCTTGTTAATTTCTGCTCTGTCATGCTAGGTAGACATAACAAAGCATCTCCAGGCCTGTTCTCCAAGGACACCCAGACTGTCCTAGGCTCAAAATGTGTAAACCAACATCTTAAGGGGGGGGGGAGCTTGAGGAAATGACATCATTGACTGCTGTTTTAATTGGAGAATTAACCCTGATATGCAAATGGACCAATAAAAGTGTGAAGAACTCGTGACTCGTCGTTCATCTTGGGGTCCATTTTGAGAGTAGCCTCTGGCTCCCCAGGGTGTACTTTTGAAGGCCTTTCAAATAAATACCAACCTTTAATCCCTTATTTTAGTCTAGTCTCTGTTTTTAGGTGGCCTCTCAAGGCATCACCTACATCATTGCGTTGGGTGGTTCCCTCTTTGCCCACTCCCCTCAGAGCTTGTTCCTGCCCCAGTTATCAGCTCCTGTTCTGCCTTTCCCACTGAGCTGGAGATCTCCGTGTCCAATTGCGTGTGCCTGGAAGTCCAGCTGCTCTCCCCGCGCAGTTCTCGGGTGGTGCCAGCACAAAGTGGGTTCGCTTGTGCGCTGATGGCTCTGGCAGCCCACAGCAGTGACCCTGACCTGGAGAATCCAAAGGCGTGTCACATTCTTACCACCTTTCTTCCCGAGGAAGGGAACTGCCTCTTGGCAAGAACTGATGGGCGGGAAAGGGATTACAACAGGGAGATGGAAAATCGTAAGAGTTTTATTCTTGAAAAGGGATTTCAGTGAAAGTCAGAAGGCAGAAGGCCAGCTGGGCTGAGCAGGGCTCTCGTGTCAGAGATCAGGCAGAAAAGGAAGGTGTGTGCCCAAGGGCGGTCGGGGGATGCGGGAGGGACACGGAGACGCCGCTGGACTTGACTCTGTGGGGGGGGGCGTGGTGTGGCTGGAGTGGGCGTGGCCTGAGAATGGGCGCGGCCTCACTCTGTTCCCTGGAAAGGCGGCGCTAGGGCGCGGGTCCTCCCCCCCGGTAGGCGGCGCTACCCGTCGTGCCCGGCGCGGCACCGCCCCCAGGGGAGGGAGCGGAGGAGCCGCGGTAAAATGTCGGCGGGGTGCGTGCAGGGGTCGGGGAATTTGGGTGGTTTTGGGGGGCCTTGGGGGAACCTGGTACGTCCAGGGGGGTTCTGAGGGAGAACTCGGGCTGGGGAGGGGAGAGAAGGGGGAGTTTGGGGCAGGAGCAGGGGGATTTGGTGGGGCTCGGGGGACGGGAGGAGGCGGGAGGAGGGAGGGCGCGTGAAGGGACAGGGAACTGACAGGATTTGGGAGGGATTGGGAACATTTGCGGTAAGATTGGGGATTTTGGGTGGTAAATGGGGTATTTGGGGTGCAGGAAGAGGGTTTGGGGTGGGAGCGGGGATTTAGGGTTCTGGAAGGGATTTGGGGTGAGAAAGGGGATTTGGAGTAGGGGCGGGAGTTTGGGTTGGAATGAAGGGTTTTGGGCGAGAAAGGGATTTTGGGTACAGGGAAAAGGTTTAGGCTAAAAAGAGATTTGGGGTACAGAGATGAGATTGGGGGTGGGAATGGAGGAATTTGGGGGTCAGAAGAGGGGATTTAGGGTGCGGGCAGGGATTTGCAGTGGGAACTGGGGATTTGGGGTGCGAATGTGGGATTTGGGGTGGGAATTGAGGTTTCGGGGGGATGGGGAATTTGGGGCACACGGAAGAGATCTGGGGTGGGAATGAAGGCTTTGTTGTAAAAGAGGAGAATTTGGGGTGGAAATTTTGGATTTGGGGTAGAAATGGAGGATTTGGGGTACAGGGAGGGGATTGGAGCAGGAACATGGGATTTGGGTCGGGAATGGGGACTTTGGGGTGAGAAGGGAGGATTTGGGGCATGGGGAGGAATTTGGGGGGATTGGAGGGATTTGGGGGTTTTAGGACAAGAGGTGGGATTTGGCGTGGAAATCAGGGATGTTGGAGTGTAGGAGGGAATTTGGGTGCAAGAAGAGAAGGTATGGGGTAAAAAAGGAAATTTGAGGTGGGACCAGGGAATTTTGGATGGGTATGGCAGATTTGGGGTGGAAATGGCAGGATTTGGGATGCAGAGAGGAGAATCTGTGGTGAGATTTGGGGCAGGCATTTGGAATTTGGTGGAAAACAAGAATTTGGGTCTGGGGAGGGATTTGGGGCTAAAAAGATGGATTTGGGGTAGAAGGGGAATTTGGGATGGGATCAGGGGATTTGGGGTGGAATGAGGAATTTTAGTGTGAGAAGGGGAAATTTGGGGCTTGGGAGCAGGATTTGGGGTGCAAAAGCATCTCCGTGAGGCCAAAAAAATGGGAGAAATGGGAAAATTTGGGTTGGGGGAAAAAGGGGAATGGGGCAGAGAAGGGGGCCTGGGGGAGGGTTGGGTTTTGGGAGGTCCCCAGTCCCCCCTGTGGCTGCCCCTGTCCCATGGAGAAGCAGGAGGAGAAGCTTCCCAGGGGGAGGGGGGGTGTAGACAGAATTTAAGTGGGGGAGATTTGGGGTGAAAAGGGGGAGTTTGGGGTGGTTTTGGGGTTTGGAGGGTCCTCAGCATCCCCCTGTGCTTCCCCCAAGACACTGCTGTGCCATGGAGGAGAAGGAGAAGCCCCTGCAGGGGGGCTTGAAGGGGAGATTGGGGGGCCTGAGACCCCCCTGAGGGGGGTTTTGAGGGGGTTGGGGGGAGATTGAAGGAGCTGGGACCCCACCATGGGTAAATTGGGGGGAAATTAGGGGGTTCAGAATTCCTGAGGGGGATTTCAGGGGGAAGATTGGGCAGGCATCCCCTGTGCCCCCCCCTTTTCTACAGCATATTGTGATGGGTATTGCTAAGACCTTTTTATTGTTTCTGAGGTTCCACGAGTGTTTTTGGGGAGAGGGATTGGGAGGGGGTTGGGGGCCTTTGGGAGGGGTCTGGGGGAAGTGGTTTAGGGAAGACAGGGGCAGGACTGTGGGGGAATTAAGGAGGTGACAAGGGGGTGGGAGTGGGGGGGTCACATGATTTGGGTGAGGTTAGACTTAGGGTGCCTGGGGGGATGGGAGGGGTCATATTTGGGGGGGTCGTGCAGCTTTGGGAGGACTCAAAATGGGGGGGGCTCCACAATTTGGGGAGTCTTGGGAATAAGAATGAGAATTTGGGGGGTTCAGACTTGGGGGGGGTTGCAGGACTTAGTGGTGCCCGAATGGGGATTCACACGAGTTGGGGGGCTCAGACTGGGGGACTCAGATTGGGGGGGCTCAGATTGGGGGAGTCACGTGAGTTGGGCGGGTTGAGGGAATGGGGGAGTCACACAACCCTTGAGGGGCAGATTTCAGGGTCACATGATGGGGATCTCATTTTTGGGGGGGTCACATTTTTGGGTGCTCAGATTTTGGGTGGTCACGATTTGGAGGGGCTCAGAATGGGGGGCTCAGATTTCGGGGTCACAACTTGGGAGTATTGAGGGAATGAGGGGGTCAGATTTTGGGGGCTTACATGAGTTAGGGGGCTCACATTTGGGTCAAATTTGTGGGAGCACACATGACTTGGAGGAGGTTGTATTTGGGTGGTCTCACACTTGAGGTGTCACATGATGTGGGAGCGTCTGAGACTTCCCCCTGAGAGTCCCCAAACCCTCCTCTGGGACCCCCTCACTTGGGATCCCCCAAACACTCCCTGGGGGCCCCCAACCCCCCCACTTGGGACCCCCACCCCAAATTCCCCTAGAACCCACAACCCTACCCCTCCAGGATCCCCCAACTTCCTTCCTTCCACCTCCCAAATACCCCCAAGACTCCCTAACTCTTACCCCCAGGGCCCCAAACCACCCTTCAGGATCCCCCAGGCATCCCCAGGACGCCCAAACCCACTCCGGGGTCCCTGAAACACCCCATTGAACCTCCCACTCTCCCCCTCCAGAACTCTCCAAATCCCCTTGGGGCCCTCAACTACTTTCTGGAACCCCTCAAAGAGCCCCCAGGACCCCCAAATGCCACGGGCACCCTCAACCTGAGCCACAGCTGAGCAGGGCATTCATTTCTTGATCCCCACAGTTGACAGAGGGTGAATCGGGGGGTCCCTACAGTGTCTCAGTCTGTGCAGGACCTGGGGTGGCTGCAGACTCTCTCCCTGTCCCTTTCTCCTCCCAGGCAGCAGGGCCAGCTCCCGGGCAGAGACATCCACTGATAGTGAGTGATTCCCTCCCTGAACACTGGTCCCTGCCCACTGGCTGCAGTTCTTCAGGAACCGCTCCAGCATGAGATCTCAGGTTCTGCCAGCAAACCTCCTCCAGCCAGGGCTTCTCACAAAGTTCCATCCTCCTTCAGGCATTGTGGAGGACCTGACAGAAGCATGGTTTGTGTAAAACATTCTGACTGTTGTGAGAGCAAAGCTGTGGTTGGAAAGGGAATGTCCCATGGAGGTGGGGCAGCATGTTCTGAGCCAGCCTCCTTTGGTGTTCAGGATGTTCATGTCCCCTTTCCCCCTGATCCCCTTTCTTCCTGGAGGAGGATTCAAAAAATCCAGTCCCAAAGGTTTATTTTACAGAAGACGCTGCAGCAGCTGAACTACAAAAAAAAGCAGATCTGTGTGGTTTCCTTTCTTCTCTTTTTTTACTTTCTCTCTCACTCACCCCCTTTGTATATCCCAGCTCTGGACTATCCATGCAGCAGGACCAGTGTGGGATCTAAGGACTGATGGTATTATTTGTTCTCTTTCTCTCTTTTCCTCCTTTATCTCTCTGCTGCCTTGCTTTGTCTGGGCAGAACGTGGCTGTCACATTGTGCCCCGTACTCTGGACTGAAGGTTGCTATGGGACTGGGAATGTGGAAGTGTTGTGGCTTGTAAACCAGAGCAGAGATGCCCACATTTGATACAGGGGGCCCTCATTGCTGCCTGCAGTGGGCATTCACTCTGCATTGCTAACACAAAATCGAACAATGCTGTGCTGTTTGGCTTGGCCAAGATGTTTCCCTTGCTCTTCCTTGTTTTAGAGCTTTTCCTGCTTCAAGCCCCATGTTCAGCTGCTGCAGAAAAGTGTGTATCTCCTGTAAGCCTTGTGTCTTGCTGATCACACCTGGGCATGTGTTCCCTTGGACACCCACAAAAAACCCAAGTGCCACTAAAAACCTCATTACGCAGCACCGGACCTTCCAGGGTAGGATTCCCACAGCTGCCTGTGTTGCAGCCAGGAGTAATGATGACTCCAGTCAGAGATACAGGTCACAACAAAGGGCTAGAGCACCTGAATTCAGACAGTTGTGCAGGTCAAGCAGATCCAATGCACATTGTGCCCTGCCCTTGAGTTGCCACCAGCTCTGGTGTGAATCTCACCTCTAAACCTGCCTGTGCCCTCAGGATGCTCTCTGAGTTCCCTCTCCTCCCCTCCAGCTCCTGTCTTCTGCATATCCCCATCCAAGACACAAGTTGATCTTCAGCCCTGGTCAAACTGGCCACTCACATCACCAAGAGAACAAAGTGGAATGGGTAGATTCCACATCTCGCACCTCTTCAAGGAGAGCCCTTCTGCTGTCCTGGACCCCTGTGAGTGCTGCTGGGGATCTCTGATCTGCTTGTCTTTCCAGGGCACTCTTGGTCCATGATGAGAGCTCAATCTTCACGTCATTTCTGGTTGGCTCCCAGTTTTCTACTCACAGTTTGTTTGAGTTATTCACCCTTCAGCCCCATACTCAAGAGGTAAAGGAGCAACAAAATGAAGGTCAAGAAGTAGGAAGAATAATGTAGTAAATATATCACACAAAAATCATAATTGCAACTTAGCACTTCTTTCTCTATATGAAATGGTTCCCATATTGCTGTACATCCCAGATTCTTCACACACACAAATTGGTAAAACACTTATAATCCAAGCTTCCCAGGACATGAGATTTGGTGTAGAACTCACCGGGTAATTCAGCTGCTCTGCTTTGGGGTCACTTTGGTTGCTGTTTCCTTCATTTGCTGAAACCAGGCAGTCGATGTATCTGCCATCGCACAGGAGGATCACACACCAAATCATAGGAGGTAGAAATGCCCTAAAAATGATCTGAGTCTTTTGGCAGCATGAGCACTTCCCAACACAGAGAGCCCAGGGAATGCAGGCAGGGTGGGAGGTCAAGGTTAGGAAAAATGTAATGAAGGCTGCACAGAAGTCAGAAGCAACAGACAATTCCCTTAATGGCTTCTCTGGAGAACATTTAAATTCCATCTCCATTATTTCTTCAACCACAACCAGAATTAGGAAGTGATACAGACAATACACAAAAATTATTTTTCCAAACACTTTGGAATTGCTTCCTGACTTCTGTTTTGCTCTGTGATCTATACTGTACCAGCTCAGAAGGATTCTGTGCCTCTGTATAACACCACTCATCTTCTTACGCACTTCCTATCACCACGTCTGCAAAAGATTAAACAGTCAAGAGGAAGTGAAAATTAAACACACACAGGAATTGGGTACAGACTCAGCTCTATCTGACATTGGAGATTCCGACACTTTTCATTTCACATGTCTCATGCCCTGTACAGGATCACAGAAACCCAGAGTAGGTGAGGTTGGGAGTGACCCCAAGAGATCACCTGGTCCAACTGCTCTGCTCAAGCAGGGACACCTGGAGCTGGTTGCCAGAACCTCTTCCAGAGGCTTTTGAATATCTCCAAGGATGGAGGCTCCACCACCTCCCCAGGTAACAATGTCTGTCAAACCCGGGGAGCAGTTTGGGGCTCAATGGCCTTGCTGCATTTCTCTCTCCATTTGACATCTTCTTGGTGAGGTACCTTGATGGGCTCAGAGACACAAACTGCAACATGAGAATTCCCATTAAATGGACAGGTATTTTTGGTAGCTTTTTACCATGAGGGTAATCAAATATTTGAACAAGCTGATGTAATTTGATCCATGGAGGGTTTTTTCCGCCTTGTTGCTACAGGGTAAAGAGGAGAATGTAAATAAAAATGAGGAGCCATTGCCTCTTGCCATTGCATTATTGCCCTAATTGGTGTCATGGCATAAAGCTTGCCAAGATGATGAGAGCCAAAGCCAAGTCCCAGTCTGTGCTTGAACAGACTGAAAACCCACAGGAGAGCAGTATGAAATTAGAGGAGTGCAGATACTGCTCTGATCTGGACATTAAGATTTTCAGTAAAATGGAAAATGAATGAGATGGGCTGAAGAGATGCCTTGGGAAAGACCAATAAAGTCATGGGATGCTGATGAAGATTTTGGTGGTCAATGCAGGGTAAAAAATTGGATTTGCTCATCCAGCTTGAACTGCCTGATACACAGGTTAGGAATGTCTGTTCTAATACGTAATTAGAAAAAGTAAGTGGTCAAATATCAGTAACCATGACTGAGAATTGAATGAACATTCTTGACCTCTGAACTGATACTAATAAGAGGAAGCTATTGTACCTTGAGATAAAGGAGGTGCAATACAGCAACATGTGAGGATGTGCTCCAAACCCACTGTCTAAGATCAGTTATCAGATCAAACATCTATGAACTGGCTGAAGGTGTAAAATTCAAAGCCATTTCAGATGAAAGCACCCACAGTGCTTTCATATTTTTATGTCAGTTATTTTTAACACCATTTTCAGCCTGTTTCACACCCTTACCTTTGCTCTGTGTTCATCTGTGCTGGCCAATAACTCACTGGCAACAGGGCTCTGAACTGTGTCCATTTAAACCCAAGGATGTGCACAGGCTGCACCAAATCTGATCCTCTTCTCCCAGTGCCACCACCACAGGGTGGTCCTGCAGCCCTGGACTCTCCTGTCCCATCTGTGACACTCGTGGGCACAACCTGCAGCTCCAGGCTGTGCAAGATCTGCAGCAAAGCCGTGTCTCCTCTTCCGTGCACTAAACCACTGCACAGGGGGACACAACAGAGCCTTCCCTCCTTCTCAATCCCCAGTCTCCTGCCTTCATTTGGGACAGACAAATGGCAGTGGAGGACGCAGGGCACCAAAATGTTGCCCATAAAAAATCCACGCCCATTGTGCTGCAGCCAAGGGCAGGTCCCTGGGCATGGGCCAGCTGGTTACAGTGCCCCTTGTAGAGGCCCCTTGGCCAGCAGAACAGCAAGTGCCTTGTGGTTGGTGAGCAGGAGATCCAGCAGAGCCTCACTCCTCATGGGCTCCTCTGTCACTTGGAGGTGGAAGTACCAGGAAGCTCCAGGATTGCTGGCGTCCTGCCCTGTTGTCCTTCCAGCAGCTTTCATGGCTCTTGGATTTCCCCAGTGTGGCAGGCCAAGGGCCAGGAGGGCTTTTCAGGGAGGAAGCTGCCCCAGAGGCACAGGCAAACACAGCTCGTGCTCTGGGCTCACAGGGTGCGGAAATGAAAGCGGGGGCTCTGCAGGCGCAGTGGCCACAGTGGGGGCTGAGGCAGGGCCCCCGCTGGCCACAGCCACTCGGTGTGGGAAAGGCCCTGCCAGCCCCAGCCCTGCAGCAGGACCAGTCCCAGGCACGCTGCAAGCCCCGGGCCAGGCAGCTCTTGAAGCGCTAGGCAGAGCTCAGCCCACAGCAGACGCTGCAAGGAGAGGCTGTTGCTGCAGTGCCCCAAACAATGCTGGGCCAGGGGGGATGTGCCAGGCTGTCTCCTGCTCGCTCGGCCTTCCTCCTCCTCCTCCTCCTGCTGCTGCTGCTGCTGCTGCTGGGTGAGTTGGAGGTGGCTTTGCCTTGGGGCTCAGCACTGCGGGGCTGCTGAGCGGGGCAGGACAGGGCCTGTGCTGGGCACAGGGCAGGCCCCAGGGGCAAGGGTGTGTGGAGCAGCCGTGCAGCACTGAGGGGCAGAGCTGCTCTGGGGAGGGCAGCAGGACCATTGCTTCCTCCAGCTCCCATGGACCTCTGAGCAACGGGGACAGTTCCCAATCCCTCTCAGGTCATGTGGGTCATAGTGAGAGACTTGGCAGATGCTGAAGTGCTTTAGGGAGCCAGAGGCATCAACCTGGAACCACAAACCCAAACCAAAGTGGGCTCGGGAGGTTTCAAGCCCAGAGACCAAGCAGATGCACAATGGAGCCCCAAGGGTGAGAAGGTGCTGGCCCAGCAGACTCAGCAGTGGAAACGTGGATAGGGGCACAAGGCTGAGCTGGGTTGCTGCCTGTGTGACCAAATCCCTCTGTGCCCCACGGTGCAGGTGCCGGTGTGATGGCCCAAGACACCTGCAGCTCCCCAGGGCATGGTGAGTACAGGGATGGGTCCTGTAAGGGAAGTTGAGTGGGGCTGGAAATGGGAACTGAGAAGGCCTTTATTCTCCACGTGAGAATCCGTGGAAAGGAAACTCTTGCCCTCCTACATTCAAAGCATTTTCCTGCCTTGACAATAATGAAACTGCCTCTGGCCACTTCTTTGCCATGTCTGCAGGTGACCTCCCATCTCCTGACCTCTCTATGAAGACCTTTTCTGCACAGGAGGGGAAAGAAACTTTTTTCGGTGCCTCATGGCTCATCAGTTTCCTGCCACCCGAATCGTCTTCTGCAAGGACGGGGTGCACGTGCAGAGTCTGAAAGCCCAACAGGGGCAGAGGAGCTACTTCATGCATTTCACTATGACGAGGGGGAGTGCAGGGACATTCACATGTGGGTACCAGCAAAAGGACAGCAGCAACCGAGTGAGGAACTCTGCCCTCAGTGCTCCCAGAAACTTGAGTGTCACAGGTGAGTCATGGCACTGGGGCACACACAGGAAACACTTCCAGATACCCCCAGACCCCAGGGGAGGGAGAGGACCCTGCCCTGCCCCATGGCATGTCCCCAGGCAGTTGGGATGCTGGGGGTCAGGGTGCAGTTCAGCACAGCCTTGGGTACCAGGGACACTCCTCCCAGTCCCAGCAGAGCATCCTGCTCCTCTCCTGCCCCAGCATCACAGAAAGGGCAGAGTGGTGGGGCCAGATCTAATGCAGAGCCACAGCTGAGCAGGGCATTCATTTTTTGATCCCCACAGTGGATAGAAGGTGGATCAGGGGGTCCCCACAGTGGCTCAGTATGTGCAGTACCTGGGGCAGCTGCAGACTCTCTCCCTGTCCCTTTCTGCTCCCAGGGAGCGCGTCCAGCTCCCAGTCAGGGACATCCAGTGACGGTGAGTGATTCCTTCCCTCACACCCAGAGTCCCTCAGCATTGGGCCAACGCTGCCCAGCTGCCAGCACCAGGACATTTGGAGATTTAGCAATTGGAAGCTCACTTTGGTCGAAGGGCATATCCTGCTCCCTGCTTCCTCCCCATCATGCCTTCTCTGCTCTCTACCTCTAAGAGCATATATTAGGAAAGGTAAGGAGATTTGCATGAACTCAGTATTTACACAATCATCCAGTTAGACAAGATGTGAGCTGCAAGGGCTGCTCAGTGTCTGGGGTGGTTCCTGAACCAGACGGCGACTCTCATGCTCTGGGTTTTTCTGACAGGCCACAACCCCTCAATCAAGATAGGGCTGCAATCCCAGAGGGTAGGGCTTGATCATGAGCTCTTTCCACCATGTCCTTCCTCCTAAAACTGCCTTTTTGTCTTTATGACCCTTCTTTCTTCCAGGGCCAGCCATTCCCCTCTAGGTCTGGATCCTGCACTGTGTCCTCACCTTGCTCCTCCTCTCATCTGCCCCCATCATCACCCTCATCCTGGAGAAATGGAGCCCCTGGGCCACTGGGGCTGCCCATCCTGGACACATCCCCATCCCCAGTGCCCTCTGATGCCCTCCCTGCCCTGGACTCCCTGCTGTCCCTGCTGTCCCTTTGCCTCTGCACCAGGAGCAGAGTGTGACCAACACCAGCCCCAGCTCCCTTTGGGCTCAGGCCAGTGGGGCCCTGTGCCCAAGGGATGTGCTGCCATTGCCCTGCTCTGCTTTGCTCAGCCCCTGCTCTCTCCTCAGACACAGTCCTGAGGAACTGGCACCCACCCAGGGCTGCTGAACCCCCTCTGAGGCACCTCCTGCTCCCAGGGAGCAGCATCTCCATTGCCAGGTCCATCCCTGCAGCCCAGAGGGACGCACAGGGATGCTGTGCTGGCTGCAGCCTCACACAGCCATGTTCTCCAGCTCCTGCATCCCTCCAGCATTTCCCATCACCCAGGCTGATTCCAGAAGCCCAGGGCAGTGCCATGGGCACCCACAGGCTGGGGAGTGAGCACAGCGATGCCTTTGGACCTATGCATCCATGTGAACATCGGTGTGGGCAGAGAGAAGAGCACACCCATAGCTGGATCCCTTGGTTTCTGGACACACATGTTCCATTTGACACAGAGGGATGGAGATGTCTCCAGGGGCTCACGTGTCCATGCACAATATATGGAATAGATTTTATATGTATTGATCCATCAGACATTGTAAATACCTGTGCAAGTCACACACATATATTTAGGCCAAGGCATCCAGAGTATGTTTCTGATGGGGTGGCAAGGGCTGGGCCTGGTGGAAGGGCTGGCTGTGGCCATGTTGGCCTGGCCAGGCCTTGTGGGGAGGTGTTGCCCCTTGTGGGGAATTGCCAAGCCCAGTCCTGGCAATTCCCCACAAGAGCTGGTGAACACGAGCCAAGGGGTTGGCACACACCAGGTTCCTGGGGACAGGGACAAACCCGCTGGGAGCTGCAGGGAGGCCTGAAAACCTGCTGTGCCATGGTGGGTGGGAGTGGGGGTGGGAAGGGAGAGGTGGAGACCATGGTCAGAGGAGCAGCTGCAGGAGCAGCCCCAAGGCTCCCAGGTGCCAGCCCTTGGCCAGCACAGCCAAGCCCAAGCAAGCCCCAGCTGGACCCCCCAGCCCCGTTTTCCCAGCGCAGGAGCTGTGCCAGAGAGCAAAGGCCAGTGTGGGCGATTGTCCCGGGGCACTCGCCGTGCTGGAGCTACCGGGGCTGGCTGCGGGAGGGCCTCACTGGGGCATCTTCTGTGCTGCTGTTCAGCTCTGGCCTGCCAGGCTTTAGAGGGAAAAGGAAATCCTGTCATTTCAGCTGCTGGCTGCAAGCCCTGCACAAGCCTCTGGCCCAGGGCTGCAGGAGTGCTGCAGGGAGCTGGGCCTTTGGATAATGAGGCAGGACTAATACAAAAACGAGATAACATCAGACTGGGGGAAAATTCTGAGTTTCCAATTTCTTCTTAGTTGCTGTTTTCCTGTCGCCTGTTAATTTTTTTTTTTGGGGGGGGGGGCAGTTACCATTTGAAAAGACACCAAATTTTCCAGGGAAAATATTTGTTTAAGATTCCGAGCAATAAAAATACTTAGATGGACAACTATCTTATAACTATCTAATTCTGCCACTGCTTGAGCTGAGTTTTTGATAGGAAATACTCTGTAATACTCCCAGCCCAAGCCACCAGCACAGACCCTGACACTCACATCCCATCCCCAGGGCCCTGCTCCCTGCTTTGGCACCAAGGCTGTGCCCAACTCACCCTGTTGTGACCAACGTGGGCGATTGTGGAGTCTGGTGGGGGCAAAAAGCACAGAGTGAGCCTTTGCTTCCTGTTCTGGGAGGGAGAAGCCCCACCCTGCCTTTGAACAGCAGATCCCCCAGGGTCAGGACTGAATTCCTGCCGTTTCCCCCTAATCTCATGTAGAGGATTTTTTGGAGCAAAGTAGTCTTGAAGAACCCCTGCAAGAGTTAGGTTCTGAGAACCCAAGCTGGATCATTGAAATGTTGTGCAAAGAATACGTGACAACTGAAACACAAAGGATGATAGAAAGTCTTCCTGTGCCCCTGACAAATGTATCTAAAAGGGAACATGGAAGACAAAGGGCTATGCAGAATACAATAGAGCATACAAAGCAATACTGGCTAGAAGCCTGAGAAAAATTGCACTAGATGTTAGAAGTTTTAAAGTGCTGAAATCGCAAGGCTAAAAGAGATGTCAGAAGACGTGACAGTCGCTTTGCTTTAATGACCAATCACTAATGATCGTCTGTGTAGGAAGATGTAATTAACCAATTATAATACTGCCTTAAATGCGTGAGAGCAATAACAAACACTATATAAAGAATGCTTTTAGTAATAATAAAATGAGAACGATCATAAAACCACATTGGCTCGTGTGTTCGTTACTCCGGTATTGGATCCTCAGCGAAGAGAACCCTCGCAATAATCTCATCCCACTCCAGGCAGCAGAGGAAGCTGCCCTTCCCTCTGCGGATGCAGAGCAGGGATGGGGGGTCTGTTGTCACCTTTCTTCTGCAGGCAGGAGCTGGGCTGTTCGTGCAGGGAAGGAGCAGAGCACAACGGCATGGGGAGAGATCTGCCCTTGTGCCATGGGCAGTGGTTTTGTAAATGCCACTGGGACATGAATTGCTGGGATTGCATATGGGATTGGGAAAGGTCCTGCCGTGAGGGGAGGGGCTGGAGAGCATGGAAAGGGGGTTTGGGGCAGATCCCTGCAGCTCAGTGCAGCTCCTGAGGCTGTGGCACGGCCGGTCCATGGGCTGTGGGGCTCTGGTGATGGGGGAGGGCAGCCAGGCCACCAGAAAGGGGTCCCACAGACAGAGGGGGCTGTGGGTCACCTGTAGGAAAGTGATGGTACTCACACTGTATTTCATTGTCCTCGGTCACTTCAGCCTCATGGCTGGGAACTTGCTGCTGCCTGGAGAGAGTTGGGGGAAAGGGTTTTGGGGTCTGTGCCCAGACTGTGATGAGCCCATTGGGGTCATTGCCAGGGATGATTCTGTCTTGCATCGGGTCCATGGCTGGAGTCAAGGCCAGGACAAGCCCTGCTCCTCCCTGCCTGCACCATGTGGGAATCCCTCCACGGGCACAGACCATGCTGCCCCTGGACAAGGACCACCCCAGGGGCCTGGGATGCCCCTGTCTCCATCAGCCCCGCCCCACAGCTGCCAGGGATTGCTGCTCACCTTTGGCATCTCTTCCTGCAAGGAAAAGAAAGGCAGAGGCGGGAGGCAGAGTTCCTGCATAGCCCTGCATTTCTCTGGTCTGGGATATGCATTGAAGATGATGGGCTGAACCTCCACGCTTCACTGGCAGAGGGATTTCTCTGTCCCAGCCTTCACAACTGTGAGTCCCCTTTCCCAGCCTGGCTTCCCCTAAGCTCCCAGCAGCTGTGCTCAGCCGGAGTGTGGAAGAGCTGTGTTGGCTGCACTCCGAGCAGCTCAGAGACTCAATTCTTGTGCCCAGAGGATGGGAACCAATGTGTGTCTGGGGCAGGGATGCATTTGGTCTCTCCCTACACATTTTGGCATTCAAGGACAGTCATCCCTTTGTAAAGTTTTTGTCATCTCAGCGGCTTTACATCTGTCAGTGACAAAGGAAAAGCCTGAGAAGCTCAGCTTTCTTTGATATGCTGTAAAGAGCCGACCATCCTCAGCCAGCAGAGGTCAGACAGAAGCAGCCCTGCAGCAGGGTTTATCTTAAGCCTCAATTTTCAGAAATCACTCACCTTTCCTCACAAAAGAATAGGTGTTTGCAGCCAGGAGGAGGAGAGAGATGACCACCAGCCCTATCATAACGTCTCTGTAATTGGTCTGGAGGTACGTGGGAGTGATATCTGTGTGCAAAGAAGCTGTTGGGAAGAGGGTGCATTATGGGCAATGGAAGAGGAGAGCAGGATACGCCCTTAGAGCCAAGCCAGGTCTCGGCTGATGAACGTCCCAGTGTCCTGGTGGTGGCAGCTGGGTAGCCTTGGCCCAGTGCTGAGGGACACCGGGTGTGCAGGGAGGGAATCACTCACCATCACTGGATGTCCCTGCCTGGGAGCTTGACGCGCTCCCTGGGAGCAGAAAGGGACAGGGAGAGAGTCCGCAGCTGCCACAGGTACTGCACATACTGTGGGGACCCCCTGATCCACCCTCTATCCACTGTGGGGATCAATAAATGAATGCCCTGCTCAGCTGTGGCTCTGCATTAGACCTGGCACCACCACTCTGCCCTTTCTGTGATGCTGGGGCAGGACTGGGAGGAGTGTCCCTGGTACCCAAGGCTGTGCTGAACTGCACCCTGACCCCCAGCATCCCAACTGCCCAGGGACATGCCATGGGGCAGGGCAGGGTCCTTTCCCTCACCTCAGATCTGGGGGTCCTGGAAGTGTTTCCTGTGTGTGCCCCAGTGCCACGACTCACCTGTGACACTCAGGTTTCTTGGAGCACTGAGGGCAGAGTTCCTCACTTGGTTGCTGTTGTCCTTGTGCTGGTATCCACATGTGAATGTCCCTGCGCTCCCCCTTGTCACTGTGAAGAGCATGTAGTAGCTTCCTGTTGCTGTTGTACCGCGGCTGGAGAGGAATCACCACACGAAACTTCAAGTCCAGGAAGAATAGAACCACCTTTATTAATTAGAGACTGGCTTATATAACTTGGTTCACAAAGATGGCAGGAAGCCATTGGTTCTTTGGCAACGACCTCTCAGGATGATTGTCTGAACCCTACAATACCTATTTCAAAATATTTTTCCAGTCAATATTATAACAATACTACATAACAACTGCAGGTGCAAAATAAAGAGAATTCGTTTACAAAACCGTAGCACTGTTTTTCATAGCTTCTGTGAGAAAAGAAGAGCTCTCGCAGAATGCTGCAGAAAGCTGGAAAATTTCTCTGCTAAAAGCTTTTCAGCATCCACAATTCCCCCTTTTTGTTTAACACCAAAAAGGTAACATTGGTAATCCTCTGCGGGATCCCTTGCAGCAAGGAGAACAAACACAGCATAAGGGGTCTGTTTGGCAATGGCCAGTTACCAAACAGAATCTAAATCAGACATTGATTTAAAGTAGGCAGAGAAATTCTCTAGCAGTGCCATGGGAGATACATTTAGCGAACCCAATTCTACATCAGTTACTAATTCTAAACAGCCTGAAAGGGCTCTACATCAGTTGCTAGTTCTGATTAGCCTTAAGGGCTCTAACATTCCGATTCCATAATGTTTTGACCCCGTAACAAAAGAAACTTAAAATTCAGTCTCTGCTTGTAGAAGGACCGTCCGACTGATGGTCGACATCTTTGTCATCATCAGAAGGATCATTTGGTTGATGATCGGCATTCTGGTCATCATTCAGAGGTTGCCTGTTCTGCCTCTGGTGCCGCAGGTCAGGGCGAATGCATCTTGCAGGTAGCCATTGTACCCCGGTTTCTGTGGAAACGCAAGCATACCCATGACCCCAAGCCATAAGCTCACATGGACCTTCCCACCTGTTAGTGAGTAGGTTCCGTACCCAGACTTTCACTCAGGGCAGGTGCGTCTCGCCTGAAGACTGCAATGAAAGAGAATGGTTCAAAATAACAGGATTATTTGAATTTGGTGGCACCGTAAGATGATTCATTGTATACAAAGATTTTTCTAGTCAGCTCTGTGGGGTTTCTCCATGCATTCCCCCTTTTTGTTTCTCTAAAACACGTTTCAGGGTACCATGAGTGCATTCAACAATGGCTTGGCCAGTAGGAGAATCCGGAATACCCAGAGTATGGTTCACACCCCATAGGTGCAAAAACTTCTGTGAGACGTAGGCAGGGCCATTATCGGTTTTCACAGAGGAAGGCATGCCCAAGACCACAGAAGCCAGTTTCCAATGGGCAATGACATCATGGCCTTTCTCTCCAGTATGAGCAGACGCCCACATAGCTGAGGAGAAAGTGTCAATCGACACGTGCACATACTTGAGCCGAGCAAATTCAGGGATGTGCGTTACATCCGTTTGCCAAAGCTGCAAGGCTTTTAGGCCTCTGGGGTTTACCCCGGAAGGCAGAGGCAGAGCAAGTCCGTGACAGCACAAGCCCCGACAATGTCACAAGCCTCAGTTAGAGTTAAATGAAACTGCTTCTGCAGGGTATGCGCACTTTGATGGAAAAAACTGTGTGATGCCTTGGCTTGTGCAATTTTGTCAGGCTGAGGCGCTACCCACGCAGGGTTAGCCAGCATGTCAGCCCTGGCATTGCCTTCTGTTATAAAACCTGGCAAATTGGTGTGACTTCGAATATGCAGAAAGTAATATGGCTGCACTGAAGCTTGAATTGCACACCACAAAGTTTTCAACAGTGAAAACAGAACCGCATTATTGACTTCTTTTAGAAGTGAACAATCTAAGCGTTGGGTTATGTCTGCTGCATAAGCAGAATCACTGACCAAATTCAAAGGTACCTGAGAGAACCGCTGAAAAGCCATGGCAACAGCCCTCAGTTCAACCAGCTGGGTTGAGCCTGACTCATGGCCTTTCAGCACCTGCCACTCAGATTCCTCCTTCCAAGTAACAATGGCTTTCGCATTTTTCTAGAACCATCAGTGACTCGCACCTGACTATTGTTTGGCCGCAAGTTGAAACTGGTTGATTTTGCCAGCTGCAGTAATTTATGACTGGGCAGATGATAAGCAATCTGCCCCAAAAAATTCTGCAATGCACTTTGCAAAGGGGCACTGTTAGTAAGGCTCCACTCAAAGTATTCCTGCTGTATTGGAAGAATAATTGTTGCAGGATCCGCTGCCGTTAATTGAAAACACCGTTGATGACATTTGATTATCAAACTAGCAATCAATTCAAACAATGTGGGTTCTGTCTTTTTTGGCTGATGTGGCAAAAAGACCCATTCCAGGATATGCAAAGGATCAGGCTATTGTTCATTCCACTGGCCAGTGATACCTGTAGGATAAAGATCTGGAGTGGTAATAAAAACAGTGATATCAATGGAAGGATCCACTTGATATACCTGACGAGAAGAAACAGCTTGCTGAACCTCCTCCAGCTCTTGTCGTGCTTCAGGAGTCAATTTTTGAGGGGAATTCAATTCGGGGTCCCCCTTCAAAATATTTAAAAGCGGGGAAAGCTGCATCATGGTTAGCCCTAAATAAAGACACAGCCAATTAATGGCACCCAGCAATTTCTGAGCATCATTCAAGGTTTTAATAGAATCCGAGAATTGCACCTCTTGATGTTGTATGGTTTGATCCAAAATTTTGACTCCTAAATATTTCCAAGGAGGATGCTGTTGAACTTTCTCCAGAGCCACTTGCAATCCATAGGAATGCAGAACAGCGAGCAGTAGAGGCTTCATCCTCTGCAGCTCGTCCTGGGTGGATGCTGCCACCGGGGTATCATTCATACAATGATAGCAGTATGCCTCAAGAAACTGCTCCTGGACTCTGGACAAAGTCTGAGCGACATACCATTGGCAGATAGTCGGGCTGTTTTTCATACCCTGAGAAAGAACCTTCCATTGATATCTCTTCACAGGTTCGGCACTTTTTACTGCAGGTACAGTAAAGGCAAACTTAGGTTTGTCATTAGGATGCAAAGGAATTGTGAAAAAAAAATCCTTCAAATCAATGATGAGAATTTCCCACTCTGTTGGAATCATGGTGGGTAAGGGCATACCAGGCTGCAATGCCCCCATAGTTTCCATCACTGCATTAACTTTTCAGAGATCCTGCAACAATCTCCATTTCCCTGATTTTTTTTTAATTACAAAAACAGGGGTATTCCAGGGACTAGTAAAAGGCTCAATGTGTCCCTATTGTAATTGTTCCTGAACCAACTGATGAAGGGCAACTAATTTCTCTTTTGGCAAGGGCCACTGAGGATCCCAGATAGGTTTGTTTACCAGCCATGACAAAGGCAAGGTAGGATACTAGGTGCCCTTCATCGCAGTGACCCCCACTAAAAATGTGTCCCAATCCGTACCCTCCAAGCTGCCAACACATCCTGTCCCCAAAGGATAAGCTGAGCTGCAGTGACATAGAGCCAAACTGTAGCTGTTTGACCCTCCATGTTTTTCACCACTACAGGTCATTTGCTTAAATAGTTCTGTGTGGTTCCTCCTAACCCTCTGATGGCCGACCCCACAGAGGCTAGAGGCCATGTAGGAGGCCACGCAGAGATGGTTGCCACATCATTGCCCGTGTCTATCAAACCTTGGAGCTGGATCTGGGGCGGATGGGCATTTGGCAGGATTAAGGTACACGTCACGTGTGGCTTTTTTCTAGAGACGTCTGCAGTCCAGAAGATCTGTGGAAGTCCTGTAGATACAAAGCCACCATCTCCACAACTTCTCTGTTCTGTCCTGGGGACACATGACTTAAAAGGCACAAGTTGAGCAATGCGAGTCTTTTCAGGGACAATGATGGGGGTGTGGGTGTGGAAACCTGTTGGGGTTTAGAAATTATCCTGTTTTCTTTTTGTCTTAAAGAGTTTTCCCCATAGATGTTGCCAGGGCAACAAATTACTGAGTGCTTAAGAGAAACAAAAGACCTGGCCACAGGGGCGGGGTCCAACTGGCCACCCTTCTGTCACCTGGGGGTTGGGACACCCGGGGGGCTGGCTGGTGTTCTCGGCGTTCAGACAGAGAGCTGCCTGCCATCGTAGTGGATAGTCTTTGTTACTGTGGTGGTAAACAGCTGGCCTGAATGCCTCACAATAATAATTAATCCAATTTTATAACTCCCTGTTTTATAACCGAAATAATTAAGGTATAACTGAAATTATGTAAGTGCCTTCACCAGTAGGTTATGTAACACAACCAGTATGGACTGTTGGAGAGCAGGCCCAGGCTGTTGGGGCCGCAAGCAGCCATTGGCTGGTTGGCTGGGTGGCAACTGGTTCAGCCGATAGGGATCGACCGTGCAGACCTTCGACCCTATATAAGTAAGGAAGGACTCAATAAAGTTGGCTGTTGTGCATGATCCAAGATGTGTCATGTCGCATTCCTGCCTCCGACATCAAAGTGACTCTTTGTCAGCACTGCAAAGCTTCTGGTTTTTTCGGCTGCTTGCTTTCCATGGGAGAACCCCCGGGACTCCCAAGCCTGCCTTTCCCTGCCCCGCTGGGAGCTGGGCTGCTGCCGCTCTGCCCCCTGCCACTGCTCGGAGTCTTCACTACTCTGTAGCTCACACGGTCTGCCGTCTGAGACCCACCTAGGTTCCTGCTGCAGCACCGGAGTTTGATACATCTCGCCTGCCACCCGGGATTTGTGCTCGCCCCTGCTGTCCCAGCCTGCTGTTCCTGAGGGTCTGGCTGGGCACCGGGCTTGGCTGCCCAGGTGAAGCTTTTGAAGCTTTTTGTCCATCCCTTCCCGGGACCCCGGGCCGCCATTGCCGTGTGCTCCCCGAGCTCGCTCCGGCACGCCCCCTGCAGCCGCGGGGGAACCATCGCACCTGCCCTGCTCACCGGGAGCCAGCAGCGCCCCTGCAGGCTGTGACTATAATTGCACCAAGGGAAAGGGCCCGACAGCCGAGAAGGCTCTCACTGGGTTTGTGGATATGGCAGTATGCTGTTACTGCCATAGTATTGTTGTTTGTTTGTGCTGTTATACATATATATATATAAAGAACTGTTATTCCTATTCCTCATATCTTTGCCTGAGAGCCCCTTAATTTCAAAATTATAATAATTCAGAGGGAAGGGGGTGGCATTTTCCATTTTGAGGGGAGGCTCCTGCCTTCCTTGACAGACACCTGTCTTTCAAACTGAGACAAAACCATAGCACAAATCTGGCCTGTAAAGTCAGCATCAATGACTCCTGGGTGTACAAAGATCCCTTGAATAGTCGCACTAGATCTTCCCAGAAGCAGTGCGCTGAATCCCTGACCTAGGGGTCCAAATGCATCCAAGGGAACCTTATAAACACGACAGGATTCTAAGATGACTGTTGCTGAGGTGTGCACATCCAGCCCGGCTGATCCCTGGGTGCTGCCTCTAAGTTGGCTGAGTAGGCCAGTGTCAGTGCCATGCTGTCTTGGGGTGACTCTATGATGTGTATCCCCTATCACGGCTCTATGCCAAAAAATTAGTTTTGTGCCTTTAAACTGAGCTTGAGAGGGGAGAAAAAAAAAACAAATGAACTTTTCAAAGCAAGTTCCCAAGGACACAGAGATAGAGACTGCTCTGCGTTCTCCGGCAGTGGTAGCACAGAGGGAGCACCCTTTCCTGTCTCTTCAGCCGGTTTTTTTTGGTTTTTTTTTCTTTCCCTTTTTTCTCCAGCATGTTTCCTGGGACTTTGGGGTTTTTTTCCTTTTTTTCTCTTCTGGACTGTTCCAACAACATCAGAACACATCAGGAGAACTTTTCTTCAGGCCCAGAGGGGGCCTAAGGCCACCCTCCATGCCAGCTCCAAGGAGGAGGGACCACACCTACAAGAGGACTCTAGTTTCTTCCCAGGTTTTCTTGTTACAGTGAGGTGTTTTACTATTTAGTATTATTATCCTTTTCCTGTGTGTTTGTTAATAAATAGGTTTTATCTTCTTCAATTTCCTTTGAGGAATTCTTTCCTGAACCCGGTGGGGGGAAGGGTAGTTGTAACCTGACTTTCTCCCAGAGGATATATTGCTGGATTTTGGCCAAAACCAGCACACATGCCCTGGGGGAACATTTGTGTCTGAGAGCGATTCCCCCCTCTTGCACTGCTGCTCAAGTTTCCCGAGTTAATCAAAAGCTGACTGTTGGCATGGTGCAGAGATCTACAGTAATCTGAACAATGACCTGGCCTACCGCATCTCTTGCATTGGGAACTTCCCTTGTTCTCTTTTCGCTTCTGTCTAGCCTGTGCCTGCTTGCTCTCAACCTTAGGATTTCTTTGTCCCTGATCAGAATATCCTGGAATAGGCTGCAGAACTGCTGCCAGAGCAGAGCTATAGCCCCCAGACCCTGCCTTAGAGCAGGCTTTGACCATTTCTGTTAGTATTCGATCCTCTGGTAGGGCAGCTATGATCTTTCTACACTCAGCATTATCTCTTTCTAATTGTTTGCACAGCATCTGCCTTAGCACATTGTCTTCAACCTGCTTCTCAAGGGCTGCAGCAATTTTCTCCATGAAGGATAAAAACTGTTCATTCTGCCCCTGAGATATCTTCACATATAGTGTTTTAGGAACAGCCATGTCTATGCTCTTTAATAGGGCTGTCCTACCGACCTTTTCAGCTTGTTCTGAGGGTGCCAGGTAGCTTGGAGATCGGGATTAGAAAATTGATTAGTCCCCTGTCTTGGGGTGACTCTATGATGTGTATCCCCTATCACGGCTCTACGCCAGAAAATTAGTTTTGTGCCTTTAAACTGAGCTTAAGAGGGGAGGAAAAAAATGAACTTTTCAAAGCAAGTTCCCAAGGACACAGAGATAGGGACGTCTCTGCGGTCTCCAGCGGCGGCAGCACGGGGAGAGCTCCCTGCCTGTCTCTCCAGCCAGCTTTTTGGGTTCTTTTCCCTTTTTTTTTCCCCCAGCGTGTTTCCTAGGACTTTGGTGGGGTTTTTTTCTTTTTTTTTTTCCTTTTCTGGACTGTTTCAACAACATCAGAACACATCAGGAGAACTTCTCTTCAGGCCCGGAGGGGGCCTAAGGCCACCCCCCACGCCAGCTCCGAGAAGGAGGGACCACACCTACAAGAGGACTCTAATTTCTTCCCAGGTTTTCTCATTATAGTGGGGGGTTTTACCATTTAGTATTATTACCCCTTTCCTGTGTGTTTGTTAATAAATAGGTTTTATCTCCTTCACTTTCCTTCGAGGAATTTCTTTCCCGAACCTGGTGGGGGGAAGGGCGGTTGTAACCTGATTTTCTCCCAGAGGATATATATAGCTAGATTTTGGCCAAAACCGGCACAATATTTAGTGGCGCCCAATGTCGGGCTCGAAGGAAGGTGAATAAGAAAACCTGTACTGATTACATTTTGGTTCGAATTTAATTGCCGTGTGTTGGGGTAAAGTGGTTACGATGTTGGTTGAGTTTGTGATGTCTCTCTGGCTGGATATACTCGTGTTTTTTTGGTCCCTGTTTGCCTATCCACAACTTGGTCTGATCTTATTGCTGATAAGAAACTTTTACAGGGCAGGGGCACGGATTCGGATTTCTATTTCGCTGTGCTTAGTGATAATGGTTTATATGAAGTTAGCAGAGATACAGGTGGCTGTTCAAAGTGTGTATGATAGGTGGTTTCTCCATCCTAACCCCAGTCCTGGTTCCAGTAGCCTGTTTTGGGGGTTTATTGGTAATTGCACTCAGTTTGTTAGAGGAGGAGATGGGATTTCCCAGCCTTTCATCTCCCTCCCCTTTAAATTTGATACATTATCTTTTGAGAATGTTCGGTTTCCCCTGGATGTTAAAGATACCACCCTCCTGGTGTTTAATCTGGTAATCTTCCTCCATGTGGTTCGTAGCTTGTCTAGAATGAGAGCTCAGATTTCCAGGGTGATTGATGAGATACTTGACCCAAAGGTGGAAAAGCCTGAGTGGAGTGGAGAATGGGAGGATATGGGCCAGATGCTGAAGGAATTCTCTGACCCAATAGCTTGTAATTTCCCCCCTGGACAAATTCAGAACCCAGCTAAGGTGGGGAAATACCTAAAGGAAAAATTCAATGGCAATCCTAAGGAGGAAAAGGTCATCGCAATATGCTGGGCCTTGGCATATGCTTATCGCACACTGCTAGGTACTGTAGGGCAGCAGGTAAAGGCAGAAGGGCAGGAAGATAAATCAGCAGACAAGCCATTGAAAGTTGCTCCTGTCACGAGGAAAAAACACACCACCAAAACCGATCGTCCAGTGAAAGATGATGATGATGCAGGGGAAGGAACCTCAAAGCCAGCAACTGACTCAGGCACAGAAACCATTACTGAGTCCATGTCCATAAAGGACCTTCACAGCCTAAGAAAGGACTATACCCAACGGTCTGGTGAATCCATCATAAGTTGGATGGTCCGTATTTGGGATGCTGCAGGTGATGATGTAATGCTGGATGGTGCTGAAGTGAGGCATTTAGGATCCCTGTCACGTGATCCAGCTATTGACCAAAGGATGATAAGGGGGGCTGACTCCACCAGTCTCTGGAGACGGCTTTTGAGTGGTGTGAGGGAAAGATCTGTGTGGAGATGATCTCTATATGCAACAAACCCAGTGGAAGACCATGGAACAAGGGATCCAATGCCTGAGAGAACTAGGGGTGGTAGAGGTTGTCTTCACAGATGACCCAGGACTGAGAAGTCCAGACCAGGCCAGAGTTAGTCCACTCATGTGGCGAAAACTCATACGGCTTGGGCCACCAGAATATACTTCTGCTTTAGCACTGATGAAACCAGATTACGGTGCTAATGAGACCGTGCAGGATATGGCAATGAAGCTCCGAGCATATGCAGACTCCGTGCATGGCCCAACACATGCGAAAATCGCAGCTGTGGAAACATGTGTGCAGAAACTGGATGATAAGATAGATAAGATGGAGAAGAATTTCCAGGAATTCAAGAAGGAGGTTAAAGAGGGCCTTCTCCAAACCTTGGCAGTACAGATCAGAGGTTCTGATACCCAGCGTGGACGTTCCCTAGAGAGAGGGAACATCCCGCGAAGTGAGCTGTGGAAATTCCTGTGTGACAATGGGGAAGACATGAGGAAGTGGGGTATACAATCCACTTCTGCTCTGGCTGCACGAGTGTGTGAATTGAAGGAGCGCAAGTTTCAGAAAGGAAGGTCTACTAAAAAAGTAGCTCAAGTTACCTGTAGCCAATCTGCCGGAAATGATGAAAAAGATGATGACATGTCCGATCCCCTTGAAGGAACCTCTACAACACAGACCCGAGAAAAGAAGGATAACCAGAACTAGAGGGGCCCTGCCTCTAGCCAGGTAGAGGCCAGGGAAAACCGTATTTTTTGGACTGTGTGGATTCGTTGGCCTGGTACATCAGAACCACAAAAATATGATGCTTTGGTTGACACTGGTGCGCAGTGTACAATAATCCCATCGCAGCATGTGGGGGTAGAATCTGTTTCTATTACTGGTATAACAGGTGGATCACAAAATTTAACCCTAGTGGAAGCTGAGGTGAGTTTAACTGGAAATGAGTGGAAGAAACATTTCATTGTGACTGGCCCAGAGGCCCCATGCATTTTGGGCATAGATTTCCTCCAAGGCGGGTATTTCAGAGACCCAAAGGGACTCAGGTGGGCTTTTGGAATAGCTGCTGTGGAGGCAGAGGGCATTAAGCAATTGAATACTTTGCCTGGACTATCAGAAAACCCATCTGTAGTAGGCCTCCTGAAGGAGGAGGAACAGAGAGTACCGATTGCTACCTCGACAGTGCATCGCCGACAGTACCGAACAACTCGAGATGCTGTGGTTCCCATCCACAAGATGATCCGTGACTTGGAGAGCCAAGGAGTGGTCAGCAAGACCCACTCACCCTTCAACAGTCCCATTTGGCCTGTGCGCAAATCTGAAGGAGAATGGAGATTGACTGTGGACTATCGTGCCTTAAATGAAGTGACTCCACCACTGAGTGCTGCTGTGCCGGACATGTTGGAGCTCCAGTACGAGCTGGAGTCCAAGGCAGCGAAGTGGTATGCCACTATTGACATTGCTAATGCATTTTTCTCCATTCCTTTGGCACCAGAGTGCAGGCCTCAGTTTGCCTTCACCTGGAGGGGTGTGCAACACACCTGGAATCGACTGCCCCAGGGGTGGAAGCACAGTCCTACGATTTGTCATGGACTAATCCAGACTGCACTGGAAAAGGGTGAGGCTCCCGAACATTTGCAGTACATTGATGACATCACTGTGTGGGGGAACACCGCAGCAGAAGTGTTCAAAAAAGGGGAGAAAATCATCCAGATTCTCCTGAAAGCCGGTTTTGCCATCAAGAAGAGCAAAGTCAAGGGACCTGCCCGAGAGATCCAGTTCCTGGGAGTGAAATGGCAAGATGGACGGCGTCAGATTCCTACCGAGATCATCAATAAGATCACAGCAATGTCTCCACCAACCAACAAGAAAGAAACACAAGCCTTCCTAGGTGTCATAGGTTTTTGGAGAATGCACATTCCTGAATACAGCCAGATTGTGAGTCCTCTCTACCTGGTTACCCGCAAAAAGAACAATTTCCATTGGGGCCCTGAGCAGCAGCAAGCCTTTGCCAAATCAAGCAGGAGATTGCCCATGCAGTAGCCCTTGGCCCAGTCAGGACAGGACCCGAGGTGAAGAACGTGCTCTACTCTGCAGCCGGGAACAATGGTCTGTCCTGGAGCCTTTGGCAGAAGGTGTCTGGTGAGACTCGAGGCCGACCACTGGGATTCTGGAGCCGGAGCTACAGAGGGTCTGAAGCCAACTACACTCCCACAGAGAAGGAAATCTTGGCAGCTTATGAAGGAATCCAAGCTGCCTCAGAGGTAATTGGCACTGAAGCACAACTCTTGCTGGCACCCCGACTACCGGTGCTGGGGTGGATGTTCAAAGCAAAGGTTCCTTCTACTCACCATGCCACCAATGCCACATGGAGCAAATGGATTGCCCTCATCACACAGCGCGCCCGTATCGGAAAACTGAATCGCCCTGGGATTTTGGAAATAATCACAAATTGGCCTGAAGGTGAAAACTTTGGTCTCAGTGACGAGGAAGAGCAAGAACAAGTGACACATGCTGAAGAAGCTCCACCGTACAACCAACTGCCAGCAGAACACACCCGCTACGCTCTTTTCACCGACGGCTCTTGTCGCGTTGTAGGGATGAAACGGAAGTGGAAAGCAGCCGTATGGAGTCCCACACGACAGGTCGCAGAAGCTATTGAAGGAGAAGGTGGATCAAGCCAACTTGCTGAACTCAAAGCTGTTCAACTGGCCCTAGACATTGCCGAAAGAGAAAAGTGGCCAAAACTCTACCTCTACACTGATTCATGGATGGTAGCCAATGCTGTGTGGGGATGGCTGGAAAAGTGGGAAAAGGCTAACTGGCAGCGTAGGGGAAAACCAATTTGGGCTGCTGAAGAGTGGAAAGACATTGCTGCCCGAGTGAAAAAGCTACTTGTGAAAGTCCGCCATGTAGATGCTCATGTCCCCAAGGGTAGGGCTAATGAGGAACACCGGAACAATGAACAGGTAGATCAGGCTGCAAAGATAGAGGTGGCACAGATAGATTTAGACTGGAAACACAAGGGAGAGTTGTTCCTAGCTCGATGGGCCCATGATGCCTCAGGCCATCAGGGTAGAGATGCCACCTATAAGTGGGCATGAGACCGAGGGGTGGATCTAACCATGAACAGTATCTCCCAGGTGATCCATGATTGTGAGACGTGCGCTGCAATCAAGCAGGCCAAGCGAGTGAAACCCCTGTGGTATGGTGGGCGGTGGTCCAAATACAAGTATGGGGAGGCCTGGCAGATTGACTACATCACACTGCCTCAAACACGCCAAGGCAAGCGTTATGTGCTCACAATGGTAGAGGCCACCACTGGATGGCTGGAGACCTACCCTGTGCCTCATGCTACAGCCCGTAACACCATTTTGGGTCTTGAAAAGCAAGTCCTGTGGAGGCATGGCACCCCTGAGAGAATTGAATCTGACAGTGGGACTCATTTCAAGAACAGCCTTATCAACACCTGGGCTAGGGAACATGGCATTGAGTGGGTGTACCACATCCCTTACCATGCACCAGCTGCAGGCAAAGTGGAACGGTGCAATGGATTGTTGAAAACCACCTTGAAGGCACTGGGTGGGGGAACTTTCAAAACTTGGGAACAGCATCTAGCAAAGGCCACCTGGTTAGTTAACACCCAAGGTTCCACCAATAAAGCTGGTCCAGCCCAGTCTGAATCCCTGCCTACAGTAGATGGAGATAAGGTCCCAGTAGTGCATATCAGGGGACTGTTGGGAAAGACTGTTTGGGTTAATTCTGCCTCGAGTGCGGACAAACCAATCCGTGGGGTTGTCTTTGCTCAGGGACCTGGCTGCACATGGTGGGTAATGCAGAGAGATGGAACAACAAGCTGTGTGCCACAGGGAGATCTGATTGGTGGGTGAAAACCATCTGTAATGTGAAATACCTGTACGCCACTGCTTGCTGAGTGTCACTGTCACTGTTTGTACATAGCTGTATATGTATTAATGTGTGTGTGTAGAGTTAAACTATATTAATTTGGGCATTGAGCCAACGATATGGGATAAGGGGTGGAATGTCTTGGGGTGACTCTATGATGTGTATCCCCTATCACGGCTCTACGCCAGAAAATTAGTTTTGTGCCTTTAAACTGAGCTTAAGAGGGGAGGAAAAAAATGAACTTTTCAAAGCAAGTTCCCAAGGACACAGAGATAGGGACGTCTCTGCGGTCTCCAGCGGCAGCAGCACGGGGAGAGCTCCCTGCCTGTCTCTCCAGCCAGCTTTTTGGGTTCTTTTCCCTTTTTTTTTCCCCCAGCATGTTTCCTAGGACTTTGGTGGGGTTTTTTTCTTTTTTTTTTTCCTTTTCTGGACTGTTTCAACAACATCAGAACACATCGGGAGAACTTCTCTTCAGGCCCGGAGGGGCCTAAGGCCACCCCCCACGCCAGCTCCGAGAAGGAGGGACCACACCTACAAGAGGACTCTAATTTCTTCCCAGGTTTTCTCATTATAGTGGGGGGTTTTACCATTTAGTATTATTACCCCTTTCCTGTGTGTTTGTTAATAAATAGGTTTTATCTCCTTCACTTTCCTTCGAGGAATTTCTTTCCCGAACCTGGTGGGGGGAAGGGCGGTTGTAACCTGATTTTCTCCCAGAGGATATATAGCTAGATTTTGGCCAAAACCGGCACATCCCCATAAGGGCATTTACTCCAGCTGCATGTCTGAGATCATTTGGAGGCAATTGCATATCCTCTACAGCGGTTCTTTCTGCCAGCTTTCTCCAGTTGCTCTCAAAAACTGTATATTGCACAGGTTGAAATAACACCTGACCTAAATGCTTAATATTGAACATAGCAAACAGATCAGTATTTATCACTCTAATAACTTGCATGACTTCAGGAAAACCAAGCCCATATTGTGCTACTTTGGATTGTACATCCTGCACAACTTTCCATGCGATAACAGCATTCTTGTCAAGTTGATCTGCATTCGGGCCAGCCTTTTCCACAGGATAGGCTTAGATAACCTCCTGCGAGGTCTCACTATCGCCTTGATTTACCAATGCACCTTCTAGAGGTGCTGTAGCAACCATCTGATCCTGCACAAGTACCTCTGCATCTTTTTTAGGCATCCCTACTTTCTCTAGTAAATCCCAGTTCCCTGCCTGCAGAGCCCACAGTTTGACCACTTCCCAGAAATGCCTAGGGTTGCATGGATGCACAGTCACATAAGAGTCTGGAAGTATCCAAGGATAATTCTGAGGCAGCCGTTTTACTGGCTGCCTGTATCCGGCCTCCCTCTGTGGAGTAGGTGTTTGTGAAGCTTTTTGTCCATCCCTTCCCGGGACCCCAGGCTGCCATTGCCATGTGCTCCCTGAGCTCGCTCCGGGGCGCCCCCTGCAGCTGCGGGGGAACCATCGCACCTGCCCTGCTCACCGGGAGCCACCAGCGCCTCTGCAGGCTGTGACTGTAACTGCACCGAAGGGGAAAGTAATGCTGTAACGCTGCCTGCGCCATCAGGTGGGGGTGCGGATGCTGAGGAAGGCAAGCAGAATACGGGCACGGGGTCAGTAGTGGCGGAAGCTGCAGCCGATTGTGCGAAGGGTAGTGACATGGCCTCTTGGGGCAGTGCTACCTGTTCCGCCTTTCCCACCACGCTGGAAATCTCCAATCACACAACTGTGTGTGCTTGGAACCCAAGCTGCTCTCCCCACGCAGTTCTTGGGTGGTTTCAGCACACAGGGACAGGTGGGCTCAGGTCCCTGGGACAAGGGTCCCCACTACATGGAGCTGCACCATGGATGAGCTTGGGATTGGGGGTGGCTGGAGTGGTTTGGGGATCTCAAGTGGGAGGGGCTGGAGTAGTTCCCAATGAGGGGGTTGGGATCTCCTGGCCAGAGGTTGAGGGTCCCCATTGGATTTGGGGGTCCCAGGGGTGTGTGAGTGGTTACAGAAGGTGGTTGAATGTCCCTGAGGGCGTTTGCGGGCTTCAGGAGGGGGAAGGTTGGGGCTTCAAGGGGGGGTTTGGGGGGACACCAAAGGGGGTTTGGGGGTGTCAGGAAAATTTGTCCATGATGTCAGAGGTTTATGTCCACAAAGGAGACAGAGGAGTCCTGTAACTTTATGCAAATAAAGGGAGAGGCCATGGGGCATTTCCCATGGGGTCTCTCAAAATGCTAGAGGACACAGCCTCCTTTTTATCATGATTTCCCAACTGCATTTCCCTCTCTTCTTTCCCCTTTGGCTGAGGTACTTGAGAGGTACAGACTTCCTGAATCACCTAATACAGACCCCCTTCTAATGTACATCTTCGCCCCTTCTTTCTCTTTGTGTCTCTCTTCTTTTTCTTTAAGTCCAGGAATTTAGCACATCCTTGGGTGAGCAACAGTCTGTGTCAATTAGTGGAATTCCTATGGAATTTATGGTTCCTCCCACTGCTTCTTTCACTCCTCAGTATCTGGCTTTATCTGTCAGCAGGCCCACAGTTTGTTTATAAAGACACCTCCCTCTCATTCCTTTCACAAAGGGCCCCCTGTGACCTGCCACCTGCCCCTAGCAACAGCTCACAGGGTTCGTTGACATGGAACCAGTGCCCAGCCTGCAGTGTCTGGCAGGACAGCGACGGGACAGGACAGGAGCACTCAGCTGGCCAGAAGCCTGCGAGAACAGCTCTAGTCTTGCCCCACAGCATTCGGGCATTTATTTGACCAAACCTTCCCCCTTGCCTATACTCATCCTTTTTCTCTACTCCATAGAATGGAGAAGAGACCCCCAAGACGGCCCAGGGTGGCCTGGGAGGAGCACACGGCTCCTCGGGAGAGCAGCTCTGCAGCAGAGCCCGCTGAGGTGACCATGGTTCAGCCATTGCGGCCCAGTGAGTGAGGGGCCCTGTGGGACAGGGCAGGGCTGGGATCAGGTTTTGCCACACACGGGCAGCAGGGATTGCAGGGGTGGGAGCAATGCCAGAGTGCCAGAGCTCCTCGGGGCAGGACACCAGCCCCGGAACAGCCTGCGCTGAGGAGGGGGAGAACAGAGAGGCCCCAGCTGCTGCTCCGGGGCGTGGGCAGCGACGGTCAGTGGCTAGGAAGAGGCAGGGGTGCTGTGGGATGCTGGACATGTCCTGACCCTCTGCCAGCGCAGTCCTCAGCCTGGGGCACTGGGCATTGCCCTGCCATGCTGTGCTGCACCAGGGCAGCTCCTATGCTGGGCACCCTGCAGCCGGGAGCCACATGGGAAGGCCATGCCAGGGGAGCCGGTGCAGCCTGGGCAGAGGGCAGATCTCCTTCCTCTGGTCTCTGCTCTCGCTGCACCCTCTGCAGCTTTCCTTTCTCTCCCCCTCCGTTAGATGCCACGTATGCACAGGAAGCCATGGACTTCATCCAGGAATTTGCCAGCAGCCCCAGACAGGTACCCACGGCCTGCTGGATGGCGCCTGTACCCAGCAAGGGGTGCTGGCTCTGCAGAGCAGCTGCTCCCACAGGGCACTGCACCCAAGACTTCTGGTCCTGCTGGCTGGATGTCCTCGCTTCACACTGACCTGTTGTCTCTGTACTCCAGCTCCAGGACGAGGATCTGAAGCTCAAGTTTCTTGACAGCATCTGCACCCTGTGCAGAAATGCCAGGGACTGTGGCTTCTCCAAGGACCTGGGTGATTTCTGCCACAGATACAAGCTGGGAGAGATGATCCAGGTGAGGGGGCACCCCACGCTCTGGGGAAGGCAGCAAGGAGCCCCAGCAGCCTGTGAGGGCAGAGCTTGAGCAGGGCAAGGCTCTGGTGGCACTGGGTGCTGGCAGCTGCCAGGTTCCAGCCCAGCTGTGCTCTGCAGATGCTGCTGAAATTGGAGCCCAAGAATAAGATTTGTACGGAGGTGCGGCGGCTGGCCATGCTCGCCCTCGCCGGACTGAGGTACCGGCCCGTCATGCCTGCAGAGCCCTGCCCAGCGCTCTGTGCCCACCTGCCCGTCCCTCCTGGAAGCCCTGCCCCAGTGCTGCAGGAGACCTTGAGGCGCTGCTCCCAGCACCAGTGTCCAGCTGGGCCCCTCTCTTTGCAGCATGCTGGGGACAGTGCTGGAGAAGAAAACTGTTAAGAGCATGCTTTGAGAGCATCTTTTTCCTTCCTCCAAGGAAGGAAATGCAGAGCCTGGAAGCGTCCCTCTATGGTCGGGTAAGTGCTGAGGGAATTGGAGGGGCCCCCAGTCTTTCTGGGCTGCTTCTGCCACCCCGTGCTGCCTAAGGACCAAAGATCCAAGGCAGGCCACGGTCTCAGCTTCGCTTTCCTACCCTCATCCCTTCATCCCTTGCCGGGCTCCAGTCACATCCAGCAATGCCGGCTGCTCTGCCCCCAGCACACGGCCTGCTCCTGTGTCCCTCCCCTCACACTGGCAATTCAGATCAGTCTCCTGTGGGTGGGAGGGACAGCAGAATCATGGTCACTGCTCTCTCTCATCCTTGCAGACCCTGCATGCCATGGACACCATGCTGGAGGTGATGGTGTTCAGCTCTCCTGCCTCCAAAACCAGCAAGATGCTGCAGGACATCTTGGAGGTCTGGCCTGTACACAGAGTGGGGGGTCTCAGGGCTATTCCCCACTCTGGAGGGGAAGGAGCCCAGCGTTGTGTCCAGTCTTGCCCTGGCTCCTGCCAAATGAACCCTGTCCCAGCCAGAACCAGGACACTCCCCCAGCGCCGTACAGGCAGAGTGCGCTGCGGGGAGGGTTCCCAGCTGGCCTGGGGAAGCAGGGGCTGGCCCCATGTGCTGCTGGAGCACAGGGAGCAGAGGGCAGCCCCTGCTTTCCTTGCTGCCCACCAGCTTTTGGCCTTTGTGCCAGGCCTGCCAAGGCCCCCTGGGGCAGGAGCCCCCCTGCAGGCTTTGCCTGAGGGCACAGGAAGCCTGGAGGGATGGTGCAAGTTGGTCTCTGGAGCATGGCCCTGCCGCTGCTGCTGCTGGAGTGGCTGTCCGCTCTTGAGCCTCACCTGCAGCTTCTCTCTTCTCTCTTCCCAGGAACTGCTGGACTACATTGACAGAGTGGCTGTGCAGGAGAGGGTCATGGGCAGGGTCAGGCTGCTGAGCCATTTGTTGGCCAACTCTTCCACTGTGCAGGTAAGGACCAGCCACCCTCCAGCCAGGCCATCTCCCCATCCCTGTGCCCTAGCACAGCCACAGCTCCGAGGTGCCTGCAAGGCCTCAGCTGCCCACCCTGAGCCCTTCTGCTCTTCTGCCTGCCTCCCCCAGGCTGGCCAAAATGAGGGCAGAGGTGCTGCCTGTGGAGAGATCCAGATCCCAGTCCTGGGGAAGCTGCTGGGACATCTCCTATTCAAGTCATTCAGGACAGAAAAGACAAGCTCTATGGCTCTGGATGTTCTCTGCTCTCTCTTCACATTCACCTGTCGTCAGAAATGTAAGAGAAACTGTGGTGGGCTGCATTCCTCGTGCAGGGCCACATCCCCAGATACTCCTGCTTGTCTTCCCGGGCTTTGCAAAGGCCCCTTGTTGTGCTTGGTGCAGGTGCCACCATGACCCCAGCGCTGCTGTCACCTCCGCTCCTGCCCCACACTCTCTGCCCGGCTCTTGATGCTCCCATGTAGCTGAGCTGCTCCTCCCCGCAGGACTCAGCCCCACTGCACTCCTTCCCCATGTCCCCTGCAGAGCTTGTGTCCTGCCCTGCCACACTCCAGCCCTGCGAGCCCTTCCCCCTGAGCAGCACTGCAGCCACAGTGTAACTGGGAGCTGCATGCAGAGCTCCAGGGGCTCGGAGCGTCCCGGGCCAGCCCCACTGGGAACAGACACTGGAGGCAGGTCCCCCATTCCACCAGTGCCCACCACCTCCTCCCGTGACCGACTGCTCCCCAGCCATTCCTGCATCCCAACGCTTGTCAGGGTTGGGTCGGCTGCTGGCACAGCAGCTGTGTCTCGGAGACACGTCCGTCTTTCCCCTCTCTTTAGGTGCCACACCGCCATCGGTTCATGCCCAGCTCCCAGCATACTGGGAATCTGAGATCACCTCCCTGCTGCGTAGGCCCAGTGCTTGGAGAGTTCAGGTAACCAGCCCTCCCCCTTGCTAGGCCTCTCATCTGTGGCATCAGCAGGGGATTGGTGTGTGCAAAGGGGCACGGAATCAGCGGGGCTGGCCCTGGCGAGAGGCTTCCTGCTGTCCCCGAGCTGGGAACACTGCGGTGTCCCAGCAGCAGCAGCAGCTCCAGCCCTGCTGGCCACCAGGGAGCCCTGGGTCTCCGTAGGGCCCGCACCCCATGCCTGAGAGCCCAGCCCTCCTCATCCTCCCCTGCATAGGGACTGTGGGCACTGCTGCCAGCTTTCCTGCGGCCACTGCTGCCAGCATTGCCTGGTACCTCTGGCCAGGGCTGCTTGCGCTGCCCAGCCGAGCAGAACCCTTTGGGCACTGGCTGGCATTGGCCTCCATTCCCTTCCTTCCTGCCACAGGCTTTTGGGAGACACCTCAAACCAGCTGAGAGGACAGGCATCATCCTTGTGGCCATCGAGATCTTGGGACGCTCCAGCCTCCTGGACAAGAAAGCGCCCAAGGAGTTTCTGGAGGTGGCCATGAAATCCCCTGAGCTGTGGCTGATGGATGTAAGTGGCCCATGGCTGGATTGCCCTGCCCTTGAGCCCTGTCAGGTTTCTGCCTCCCTCCCTCCCAAAGCCAGGGTTGGGGGGTGTCTGAAACCACCTTGAGGCAGCAGAGAGGATGTTAGGATCCCACTTCTGACATGCAAATAATGTTAGGATCTGGTCATTAAAAGATGCCTCAGCCAAAATTAAAGTGCCAACAAGACCACATGCCAACGTCAATAGTACGGATTTAATTTAAGAGTAAATGGGAGCTAGAGAGAGATGGGGGAAAAGAGAGATGCAGACACACACAGATTACATAGCAAGATTTTCACCACCACATGGGTCCCTGCAATATATTGCTGGCCCTTCTTCTGATCTTCTCAGTGGTGGGAATCCCCAAGTGTCCTTGAGGTACCTCTTTTACCTGTCCAAGGCTCGGGTATCCACAAGGCGTCTGTGCTGTTGGCACACCTTGGGTTGGCCTGTGTGTAAGCAGTTGCTTCCTCTTCCCACAGTTTGCTGCGGTGGGAGTTTTTGTCCAGACAGGTTTCCCAGATGCATCTCACCAGGTGTGGCGTCCTGCTGTTGTTGCTGTCTGTGCTTTTCCCACAGTCAGCACAGTGGCATTTTGTCCAGTGTGCTAATTCCAAACCTCCATCCAGGCCTGGCATTAACGCCTTCCTGTTTGCCATCTGCGCCTGCTGGGGTGGCTCATCTTCCACAAACTTCCTTCCTTGGCAGTGCTTTGAGACGAGTTAACTGCGTTCTTTAAGTGCTGAGAGAGGGATGGGAAGGGCAGGCCAGGACACAGCAGCACCACCCTCACCTGTGTTCCTTCCAGGTGCCAAAAGTCGTGAGACACATCTTTGAGTACTGTGATGAGACAAACGCAGCAACCGCTCACAGCTTTCCCACACTGCTTGTCCTGATGGCAAATAAATGGCCTGGGCAGGTCGTTGCAACAGCTCTGAAGGTCGCGCCAATATTCAGGTACTGGCCCTGACTGCCCAGAGGGCTTGTTCCCTGTGGGGAGAGGGACCCCGAGACTCTCTGGCTGCCGGACACAAGAAACACTGCAGCACCCCCCAAAGCGAGTGGTGCCCTCCATCACACCACGCTTCCCAGCCCAGGACCACAGCAGCCAAAGCCGGCTGGGCCAGCCCAGAGCCAGCACACTGCTCCCAGCCCCAATGGGAACACCCTGTCAGCTGTGTCCACAAGCCCCTGGGCACCCCAAGTCCTGCAGGGCTGCCCAAGGCCATACTGCAGTGGCTGTGGCAGCCCTGCTGACAGCACTCTGCCTTGCAGTGACAAAGTCTATCTGTGGAAGGCATTGTTCTCTGTGCGCCAGACTCTGGAGAAGGTTTTGAAGGAGCTGCACATCAAACTGCAGGACCAGCATAAGAACACCTTCACTCAGCAGCAGAAGTCCTGCCTCACTTTTTTGGCTGTGAGTCATCAGGAAAAGCCCACGTGCCCTTGCCCTCAGCTGCCGGTGGAGAGCGGGAGCTGCGCCAAGGGAGCCCTGCCAGCTCTGCCCGGGCTCTCTGCTGCTTTCTTCCAGATGCTGGCCTCTGATGATGTGGAAGAAGAGGAACTGGATCCATTGTACAAAGACTTGAGAAGTCTGACATATTCAGGAATGGAAATGGTCCCTCTGGTGCTCAGGGCCCTCGTGACTCTGTCGGAGAGAGCCGAGACGGTGAGCAGGCTGCTATCCAACGCAGATATGTGGCACCTGGACTCTGAGGCCTCGGGAAAGGTGGTGGCTTGGCCTGGGCTGGGAGTCAGGTGCTGGGGTAACTGCTCCATATGCCCTGCCTGCCATGGTGTGGCCTGGTGGCTGCCTGGGGAGCTCACCAGGCACAGAAGGTTTCACAGAATGGAAACTGTCTTTTATACAGGCAAGAAAAATAAAGCGTGTCCTCCGAGAGTTGCTGAAAATCCAGTGGGAATGGTCTTGGGACATTTCAGTGATGGTGATGGACATCTTCCGAAATGTCCTGGGGCACCTGAAGAAGATGGAGGCCAGCCCCATTGCTGTGAAGGTGGTGCAGCGGCTCTGGCGCCCCTTTGATGCGGTAAGGCTGATGTGGGAGACTGAGCCCCACATCAGGGCCCTGGGCAATGACGGCTGCCCTGCAGCCAAGCCCTGCGAGCAGCAATGGGAGCAGGCCCCACTCCCCTGAGCTCTCCTGGGATGGATTCCGGGCCTTGCAGCCCAGTGCTGATCCTGCCCACTCTGGGCTTTGACCCCAGAGCATCGCCCCTCGCCTCAGCCACCTCAGCTCAGCCCCTCCTGGCCGCAGGCAGGGAGCCACAGTGTGCAAAGCTCACCTTTCCTCCTTCCCACCAGAAGGAAGACTGTGTGCGGGAGCACTCCATCCACCTCTTCAGAGACCTGCTGGGCAAAACGGTGTGTGTGGACAAGTATGTCATGAAGAAATACGCCTGGAAGGCCCTGGTCTGCCTCCTGCTTCACATGAGTGATCAGGCCCCCAGCGTGGCCAAGGTACCAAAGTCCAGGCTGAGCACTGACCCAGAGAGGGGTGGCTGACACCCCTGAGGGACCCGGTCATTGCGGCAAGGGCTGCTGGCAGAGGGCAGCATTCCCCCAGTGCAGCCCCTGGGAACCAGCGCCAGCAGGGCCGGACAAGCTGGAACAGCCATTTCCAAGCCCTGCCCTGCCTGCTCCAGCAGGGCTCAGCAGCAGCCTGGCACCACCGAGGCCTGGACACGTGTGTCCCCAAAGGCTTCTCAGCTGTCCCCCAGCTGTCCCTGCAGGGCTTTGCACATCAATCCCTGCTGCCCAGGGCTGCCCCCAAGAGACCCCCGGATGCTTTGGATAGGGCATGTCCCTGCTTCCTAAGGGCACGGTCACCCCAGGAACAAAGCCCAGGTCTCCTTCCCTGGTGCCCTGGTGCCACCTCACAGCTTCTGTCGTGCAGGCCGCCGCAGAAGCAGTCCTGGCTATAGCAGAGCTCCTCAGGTGGAAAGAGCTCAAGCAGCTGGCGCAGACAAAGCAGACATGGAGGATGGGCGAGTGCTTGGTGAGGACGAGCCCCAGGCTGGGCGAGTGCTGCCCATCACACCGTGCCAGGGCTGTGAGCTCTGCAGCCGGGCCTCCCCTGGGCTGCTGTGGCCCAGAGCACCCAGCCTGGAGCTGCACCCTTGCTCCTGTCTAGAGAACAGGAGCCTCCTCCAGGCCCATGTGACCTCCATGCCCCCAGCATGAGGGAAGGCTCTGAGCCACGGAGGTGGTGGCAGGAGGGGCTGCTCTGGCCAGCTGGGGGCATCTGAGTAATGCCCACACGCTTTTGATCCCTCCAGCTGGCCAAGGACAGCAGCAGGGCTGAACGGTTTGTGTGGGACAGCCAGCCCTACCTGTGGAGCCCTCAGGCCCCCATGCGAGAGGCGGCCCTCAGGTTCATTGGTGAGTCCCAGCCCCCAGGGTCCCTCTTTGGGCAGCCTGGCCCCGTCCTCTCCAGCCCTGGGGCTGCCACAGGCAGGGCCTCGACCTCCCTGTGTCCCCCTGCCAAAACAGCTGGCTTTGGTGGCCGCCTTGCCCAGTGCCAGCCCCAGGCTGCTGAGGGGGGGTCAGGCAGGGCCAGAGGCCACACCGCTGCTGGGAGCACGCTGGGGAGCAGGGACTGACGGATCTCTGTGCCCAGGGCTGGCTGCGCGGCACCTGCCAGAGCAGAATGAGGACACCATGGCTGAGATCCTCTGGGGTGAGTGAGGAGCCAGGGCTTGGGGGAGCTGAGGGGTCTCTGCACACACGCGGGCTCATCTGGGCTCTGGTTTTATCGTAGAACTTGACATACTGCAAGCAAGAGAGAAGGATCCCTCCATCCATTGCCTGGCAGCTCAGACCAGCTTGATCTTGAAGTCTCCAAGGGAGCAGCAAAGGAGCAGATTCTCCCTGCGTGCACTTTGCTGCTGGTGCCTCTGAGCAAAGAGGGACCTTCACATAAGGCTTGTCAGGGACACAAACCTGCTGAATGATGAGGTGTGGACAGGATGCCCTGGCTTTCTAAGGTCCTTCTCAAAGCACAAGCCGGCGTTTCCGTGACCACTGATTCCACCATTGCCCTGACCAGTAGGGACCCATTATCCCCAGCCCCTGGGTATTGTGTGAGGTGGTCTAGAATGACCCCGTCCCCTCCTGGCTCCTGCCAAATGGCTCAGCTACTGGCCCTCGGCCCTTCTGCTCTTCTGCCTGCCTCCCCCAGGGTGGTCAAAATGAGGACAGAGGTGCTGCCTGTGGAGGGATCCAGATCCCAGTCCTGGGGAAGCTGCTGGCACATCCAGGCAAGCCATTCAAGACCGAAAGGGCTGCTTTATGGCTCTGGATGTTCTCTGCGCCCACTTCAAGTTCATCTGTCAGCAGAAAGGTAAGAGAAGCTGTGGTGGGCTGCATCCCTGCGCGCGGCCACAGCCCCCCCATGCATCTCCTCGTCTTCCCGGGCCTTGCGATGGCCCCTTGTGTGCAGACACGGGGGCTTATGTGGGCTCTGCCTCTGTCACAGGATTTGAAATACTGCGGGCCAGAGAGAAGGATCCTGGGCACTCAGACCTGCCTGTCTAAAATCCTGGCAGAGGAGTCGGTGTGGCTGAATCCAAGCCCAGCCACAGATCTTTCCAAACCAACTATAGCTAGAGAAAGTGAATTACTCTATATATATAATTTATATAAGTAAACCATATGTATCAATTATATGTTTTATAAATATATATATGATTTATAAAATTATGAGTAAATCATACATATAAATTATATTTATCTCATGTATACAAATTATATATATTGTGAATATACATTATATATATTAGTTAGATATATATTAGCTTTTTAAATAAAATAAACAATGTATTGAAATCAATTACAGAAATGATAATGACTGCACCACACAGGTAGCTCTACCTATGAGTATAGAGCACCATTTTTGATGCAATATGGAAGCAATTATGTTAAAGCTAGCAGAGAGACTTGGGGAGGAAAAGCGAGACTTGAGGGTGGGAAATGTGAGGGAACAAAAGATCAGGAAACATGAGAGGAGAAAGCGGTGGGGAACGTGAAGGGAGAAAATGGTAGGGAATGTGTGGGGAAAAAGAGGGGAAATGTGAGGAGGAAAAATGGGTGCGAAACATGAAGAGAAAAAAGCAGGAAACATGAGGAAAAAAATGATGGCAAATGTGAGGGGACAGAAGGGGGGGAAATGTGAGAGGAAAAGTGGCGGGAAACTTGAGGGAAAAAAGGTGGGAAATGTGAGTACAAAAGGGAAAGTGGTGAGAAACATGACAAGAGCCTTGGGGTGCTTTGGTTGTGGTCCTGCTCGGATGCAGCAGCTCAAGCTGTTTCTGTAATACTGCACAGTGAATAAATGGCTTTGTGGAACAAGACATCTGAGACTCTGCCATGGCAAACCTGGGGTTGAAGCAGTGAGGAAACCCGGTGTGACTGTCTGAGCAGGGACACGTTGGGTCACTGGAGCGGCTGCTGTGAAGGGGCTCCAGTCCCAGCAGTTAAAATCGGTGGCCTTGGGAGTTCTCCCAGAGAGACTCGGCACAGAGAGACTCAGCACAGAGAGACTCAGCAATGTCACACTGGATTGGTTCCTTAACACTACCATGGCCTCAGCAAGTCCTTGCACCATTGCTTTGGGTGGTTCCCTCTTCATCCACTCCCCTAAGAGCTCAATCCTGCGCCAGTTATCAGCTCCTGTGCTGCCTTTCCCACCACACTGGCAATTGCCAATCACACAATTGTGTGTACTTGGAGCCTGAGCTGATCTCCCCAGTTCTCAGATGGGTGGGCTCAGGTCCCAGGGACAGTGGTCCTTATGCCATGCAGCTGCATCAGGGATGAGCTTGGGATTCGGGGCAGTTTGAGGGTCTCAGGTGGGAGGGGCTGGAGTATGGAGAGACAGTTGGGAAGTTGAACAGAAAGTTCTGCAGAGTTGGTAAGCCCTGTGGACATTTTAACCTTAGTGGGCCCCAAGCCCTGGGAACAGCAAACAAGAACTTGAAGGAAGTAGAAGGAATGTTATGTATTACATTGTGTCTTGTTTAAAGGAAATCATGCAAGATGGTGATTAATCAATGTTGCTAGGAAACACAGTTTTCACTAAGGTAGTAGAAAGAGTATACAAGCCATGCTGTGTCGCAGTGTCGGACACGAACACGCAGATTCAAACAGCAGGTTAGCAGCAGGTCAGACCACCGAGCAGAGCGAAAGGACCCTGCCCACCTTTAGTCTCACTCTTTTATACCTCTCTTAAAACAATCATACATTGGTAGATGAGGTTAACACCTCTACAATTTTACAGGATAGGAACACAGTCTATCACCTTTCTCCGCCTTGGAGAAAGGAATGAACAACAATCCAGAAGTTCAGAAAACATTCTCAGCTGGTTAGAAAAAACAAGAGCTATGTTTATAGAAAATGCATGAGAACTTCTACTACAAAAGTAAAAACACAGAACAGTAGAAAAACCCAGGGCGACAATGCTGTAGAAACAATAAATCGGCTTTCGCTTGCATCAAGCTGCGTCCCATCTCTCAATCGTTGTCAAATGGTGCTCCCACTTGAAGAAGCGAGGATCCGCCTAATCTGAGTGGCTGACAGCGAGCCCTGCAGAACCTAAGTGCTGCTGACGAGGAAGCAGGAGCCGGCTGGCAATTCCTCTGGGATAAGGAGGTGAGCTGCGGGTAACGTGGGTAACAAAATGTCTGCCCAAGAAAGAAATATATTTGCACTCAGGACTAGGTCACTAGATGAGCATGGCAAACTTTTGTCTTTGCATGACCTAAAAGTCATGCTGAAATGGTCAGTGGCCAAGCTGCCTAGGGTTACCCTGTCTACAGTTTTTACTAAAGAACTGTGGGACAAAGTGGGAGTCAAGTTATGGAACTGTGCAACAAAAGGGCATAAGGCAGTTGCAAAAATGCTTCCCTCCTGGAGAGTGATTTATGAAACTATGACGGCTCAGGAGAGATCCCATGCTGAGAATACATCTGGCCCTCCATCTGTGGAGAATCCGGGAAGCTTAATACAATCCAAGGGTGATGCATTTCCTCCTGAACAGCCCTCGACCCCCACCTCCTGTGGAAAAGCCGAAGGTGTGCAATCTGTAAAGGCATTCGCCGCAGGGCACTGCCCCTACGATAGCAAGGAGGAGCAAGAAGACCCCTTCGACCCTGGACCTATTGACCCTGAGAGGGAACCAGACCTTTATCCCCCTGATCCCCATGATAATTGGGCCCAATTGAAACAGGAAGCTTTGAAAGAGGGGGAACTGGACATTGTGGAGAAAATCATGGCACTCGTCCTTTATCAAAAACCAATGGAATCCACAGTGGGAGCTGATGTCTTTTTCAGTAATTAAAGAGCTCCGCCAGACCGTAACCGAGCATGGTCTAAGCTTTCCATACTTCGCGAGTTTGCTGTTTTCTGTGTTTAATGCTTATGTTATGACCCCACATGATTTAAAGTTGCTTGCTCAGCTTTTGCTAACCCACACACAATAGTCTCTGTGGGAAACTGGTAGAAAGGATTACAAGCCCTCCGCTTCTGCAGCCCTTAAAGGCCCCTCTGGGGCCCTGGCAGTTTGCTTTGGCTGTGGCTAACCAGGTCACTTGAAAAAAGATTGCTTCGTTCTAAAAGGGACTAAACCTTAAAACCCTGCCATATGTCCCCATTGTCATAAAGGCCATTGTAAGGTTCTGGTGTGTAGGGTTTCAGATGGTCAGGACAAACGGAGACAGGAGATCTCTGGTGCTGGTCTTAGAGCATGAGATTTATTGATGAGGGCGTGGGTGTAGGGGACCTGCTAGGAGCTGCCAGATGCAGCTCAAAGGAGGTCAGAGAAGCAGTGAAGAGATGCAGGGGTCCAGAAGTGGTGTAGAAAGAAAAAGAGAGCAAGTTCCCGTTTGCAGCACAATAAATCATCTTTTGTGCTGAATATTCTAATTTCCATTAACCAATCTAGAACAAGCTACAAATCTTATAACATTTACATACAGCCTATAAGAATCATTGCATTACCATATGGTGTTACATTTTAAACTCTAAAAAATGCATTTTGGACCCTCTGCCAGGCTGGCAGGGTCTGCTCTGACCCTTGGACCTTTTTGCAAGCAGAGAGTATTGTTTAATCAAGGGGGATTATTTTCAGCCGGCCACACCATTGTTTTCCAGTTGTTCAGTAACTGTGGTTGGGTAACTCAAAGCTTGTCTTCATTTCAATCTTGCTTATAGTTTTCATATTCTCAGCATCTTTTGCCAGGCAGTCGCATCTATGAGACCTTCCTATTTCCTGTGCCCCAACAGGCCATCACTTTTCTAATCAATGTCGTTCTAAGTACGATTTTGAAGGTTGCCCGATCCAAGGAAACCAGACCCGGAGCGCAGGACAGCGCTGTGCGCAGACATAAATATCTCAGCCGTGGCAGACACCCCAAGGAGGACCACCTCAAGTCTTCACCCAGCAACTGCAGGCGGCGCCGGATTGGACCTGGCTACCTCAGTCACAGTAATGCTATTAGACTCTTCTGTTCATTTACTCCCTACAGGAATTTTTGGGCCCCCAGGACCCCAGAGAAGTGCCTTGCTGTAAGGGAGATCCTCTAATACTTTTTAAAATAAGTATTTAGTCAGTGACAAGGAGGCAGGAAGGGTATCTGCATGCCATTCTGGCAAGGGCATTTTATTGCGTGCTTCCTGTCGAAGGGTGTAGAGGCAAATACAAGGGAACATGGCTGGCTCAGGCCAGGGGAAAGGTGGGATCAGGGAGCGGGAACCAATGGGAAAGCTTTGGAGGAGTGACCAGGCTGACAGACAGCCGGGGAATTCAAACCGGGACCGGCCATCCCAAGGAGCAGTCCACCTCGGTGGGGGAGACCCTCTGGCCACCCCAGCACCATGTAAGTTCCCGGGCCACCACAATCCTCAACCACTCTTTCAGGACTTTTTGTTCTCCCTGGGGTTATTGGCTCAGACTTTGTAGGAAAAATCAAAAGAATGGCTTGGACCCATTTCCCACCTTGTACAGTTCCTAAAGGAACCTGCATTGTGCAGCTGATTCTTTTCCCACACGAATCGCAATCCCTTGTAAAGGAACACAAAGAATGAGTAAGAGGATTTGGTTCCATGGAGACCCCGCAAATTTTATCGGTACAGGCCCTTTTGGACAGACGCCCTACTTGTAAATGTACCCTGTCACTACGAGGACACAAGTGATGCTTTACTGGTATTTTAGATATGGGGGCTGATGTGACTGTCATTTCTCAAGCCAAGTGGCCTCCTGCTTGGGCCCTTACAGAAGTACCCAAGCCCTCACTGGGACTGGGGGAAGCAGAGTTATCAAAGCCACCATCTAATTCAAGTGACACAGCTTCTGTTAAACCATTTGTTCTACCAGTACCCATGGTGTTATGGGGACGTGATTTACTTTCCCAATGGGGTTTTAAAATTCAGTCTAATTTTTGATGGGGGCTATTGTGGTGAAATTAACCTGGAAAACTGAGAATCCTGTTTGGGTGGATCAATGGCCCCTGTCGCTAATTAAATTATGTGCACTCATTGAGCTTATCAAGGAACAACTTCAAAAGGGGCACATAGTCCCCTCCACCAGTCCTTGGAACTCACCTGTGTTTGTTATTCAAAACCAAACTTGATCCATGACTTCTGCAAAATTAATGCTGTTACAGAAGACATGGGAACTCTTCAACCCGGTCTCCCATCTCCTACCATGATCCCTCGAGACTGGCATTTGACAGTCATTGATTTGAGAGATTGCTTTTTTACCATTCCTTTGCATCCTGATAATGCTCCTAAATTTGCTTTTTCTGTCCCAAGCACTAACATGGAAGCACCCTTGCAAAGATATCGAGTTGTCCTACCACAGGGAATGAAGAATAGCCCTACCATTTGTCAGTTGCAAGGTTCCTCAGTCCCATCTGCCAGAAAATGCCTGATGATCTCTTGTATCATTACATGGGTGACATTCTCACAGTGGCGGAGAAACAAGAGGTTATGGAGGAAGCCCTAGCCCATGTCATTGCTGCTGTAACCCAAGTGGGACTTTGTGTTGTTCCCGAAAAACCTAGTGCCAACCCCCTTGGAAATACCTCAGCTGGCATATCAGGACCCAGACTATTGCCCCTCAGCCTTTACAAATTCAATCAGACATTTGCACCTTACATGATTGTCTTGGGGTGACTCTATGTTGTGTATCCCCTATCACAGCTCTATGCCAAAAAATTAATTTTGTGCCTTTTCTGTGCCTTTGAAGTGAGCTTGAGAGGGGAGAAAAGAAAAAATCCAAACGAACTTTTCAAAGCAGTTCCCAAGGACACAGAGATAGAGACTCATCTGCATTCTCCAGCTGAGGTAGCATGGAGGAAGCATCCTGCTTGCTTCTTCAGCCAGCTTTTCGGGGTTTTTTTCCCTTTTTCTCCAGCATGTTTCCTGGGACTTTGGTTCTTTTCCTTTTTTTTTTTCTCTTCTGGACTGTTTCAACATCAGAACACATCGGGAGAAATTTTCCCCCAGGCCCAGAGGTGGGCCTACGGCCTACAGCCTTGCCGACACAGCTTTGAGGAGGAGAGAGACCACATCTACAGAAGGACTCTGAAATCTTCCCAGGTTTCTCTCCACAGTGAGAGATTTTATTATTTAGCATTATTATTCTTTTCCTGTGTGTTTGTTAAAATAAATAGTTTTTATCTCTTTCACTTTCCTTTGAGGAAAATTTTTTTCCTGAACATGGTGGGAGGAAGGGTGGTTGTAACCTGTTTTTTTCTCAGAGGATATATCACTGGATTTTGGCCAAACCAGCACAATGATGCCCAAAAACTTTTGGGAACCATTAATGGGGTTCGTCCTATTAGGAATTTCCAATGTGGATTTGAGGCCTTTGTTTGCTTTGCTAAAAGGAGAACCAAATCTTTTGTCACTTTGGCAGCCCTCACCCAAGGCTTCCCAAGCACTGCAACAAGTAGCTGATGCTATTTCAAACCTCCAAGCGGCCCAATGGCCCCCTGAGTTACCTTTTTGCTTAATAATTTTTTACCCAGTGTCCTAGGTTACAATATAGATGTATTCTATTACCACCAGGTGTGGGCCATTAGCTGCTATCTCCTGCTATGACCCACCCCTGATAACAGACAATGGGCCTTCAAGAAATCACTGCATGACTCATGGAGTTATCTCATCCTATTGTGAGATGCTCCGCCCAGGAGGGAGGAGCCAAGCATTCCCACCTGATATAACCTGGCCTTGGAACTGCCTAAGGGAGCCCTGTCTACTGGATTCCTGGAGGACAAGAGCTACCACTGGACCTTCAGCTGGAGACCAGACCTTCCATAGGATCACTGCTTCAACTAACTACTTCATCTGGACTGCTACCACCACCCTAACAGGGTGTCAGGTTGTATCTGACTTTGTCAGTGCTTTTTCCTTCTATTATTTCATTTATTTTATAAATTCTTTTCCTATTAAATTTTAATCCTGACTTGCAATCTCCCACTGGTTTGTTTTCAAACCAATACACCTTCCCATTTCCAGCACCACACAACTCTGTTTATGGGACATACCTCTGTACTCCCCATGCCCTGGGGAAGCTGCAGATGTCTTGGGCCTTCACACCAGCACCTGCACCATGGGGCATAGAGGGGTTTTATCGCAAGGAGGTTTGATGCTGGTTAGGCACCAGAAGCCAGGACCTTCCTAGAAAGAGTGTCCAGCAAAGAACGACTCTTCTAGGGGCAAAGGCAAGCCTCCCTGGACAGAGGGTGATCTCAGCAAGTGTAGCAAGATTTCTCAGCTACAAGTGATTCCAGCTTTTGTGATTCAGCTCTTTGTGAAATCACCCGAGGCAAACTCGGGGACAGAGAGACAGGAACCGTGTGTAGCAGTTCCACAGAGGTGGCTTTATTGTCCAGCAGTCCCTGTGAAGGGAAGGCCAGGGACATCGGCTCCCTGATTCAGGGCAGACTCATGGTCCTTTTTATGGGAAAAGCAGGGGGTGGGGTAGAAACCAATATGCCAACTGGATACAAGGTATTACCATACAGAAACAAGGCATGCTGGGGGTAGTTCAGTCTCTCACTGTAACCTAGAGAGAAGTTTCTTGTCTCTTAGTCCTTTTGCCCTCAGGCTTCTCTCCTCTAAGGGGGTGCAGAGGACTCCTGAGTCAAAGGCTCACAGCCCTCCACAGGGTTTGGTCAGGCGGGCAGCAACCCTGCTCAGCCCTGTGTCCATGTTCCCGCTTCTGACACTTTGCTGGACAAGAACCTTCTCATCCATGAGGCTCTATCCTGAATCTCCTTTGTCTCCTGGCTTGACACTTTCCCAAGCCCCTTTTAGGTGCGGTTGTTGCTCCAGGTGGCTGCCTCTGGCTCCCTAAAGCACTTCAGTATCTACCATGTCTCACACTATGAACCAAACCCCCTTAGGGCAGTCAGGAATTTCCCCCTTTGCTCAGAGGTGCATGGGAGCTGGAGGAAGCAATGGTCCTGCTGCCCTCCCCAGAGCAGCTCTGCCCCTCAGTGCTGCATGGCTGCTCCACATACCCTTTCCCCTGGGGCCTGCCCTGTGCCCAGCACAGGCCCTGTCCTGCCCCGCTCAGCAGCCCCGCAGTGCTGAGCCCCAAGGCAAAGCCACCCTCAACTCACCCAGCAGCAGCAGCAGCAGGAGGAGGAGGAGGAGGAGGACGAGGAGGAGGAGGAGGAGGAGGAAGGCCAGGCGAGCAGGAGACAGCCTGGCACATCCCCCCTGGCCCAGCATTGTTTGGGGCACTGCAGCAACAGCCTCTCCTTGCAGCGTCTGCTGTGGGCTGAGCTCTGCCCAGCGCTTCAAGAGCTGCCTGGCCCGGGGCTTGCAGCATGCCTGGGACTGGTCCTGCTGCAGGGCTGGGGCTGGCAGGGCCTTTCCCACACCGAGTGGCTGTGGCCAGCGGGGGCCCTGCCTCAGCCCCCACTGTGGCCACTGCGCCTGCAGAGCCCCCGCTTTCATTTCCGCACCCTGTGAGCCCGGAGCACGAGCCGTGTTTGCCTGTCCCTTTGGGGCAGCCTCCTCTCTGAAAAGCCCTCCTGGCCCTTGGCCCTCACCCGGCTCTGCCCTCTCCTCACTGCTACTCCCAGCTCTTCTGCAGAGGGATCCAAGGGATTCTGCCAGGGCAAACTGGGCATGGGCACAAGTGGCTACACAGCTCTGAGTGTGGTAGTCAAGGCCATGGGGGCTGTTACGATTTTTTCCTCAATCCTGCTGTGGAAGGTGGAAAGGGTGCAAGGAGAAGGAGGCTGATATTACAGGTCAATAACTGGCTGTGATACTGATTTCGGCAACAGAATTTTGGGCTCTCTGAGAAATGGACACTGTTTGCAGCTCAGCATCCACTGGGCAGAGCTTTGACTCCCCTCACCAAGCAGGGAACAGCTGCTTCTTCCAATAGGATGTTTGACCCTACAAAGTTGGCTTTAAACTGGGGATGATGGGGGAAAGAGAGACGGACTGGCTGTCCTGTGAGGGAGTGACAGACAGGGCTGATGAGCAAAGGCCACAGGGTGATGGGACAGAAATGAAACACAAACAAGTCAGGCTCCAGCAGGGTCACCTCCAGCACTGTCATTTTCACCAGGAAGTGCCAACAATACTCTACTGGGGAGAAATCCCCAAGGCCTTTCTGGGCAGTCCCTGCGCTGAGCGGCTTCTGGGAAGGGCCTGTCCACTGAGGCAGCCCCTGTGGGGTGCAAAGAGGAGGAGGCAGAGACCTGGGTGTGGTGTCAGGACTTTGATCTTGTTGGGATAAGGACAATGTGTTGCAATGGCTCCCATGACTGGAGTACTTCAATGGAGGCACACAGGTTTTTAGGAAGGACAGGCTAAGAAGGCGAGGAGAGGGAACTGTCCATTATGTGAGAGAGCAGCTGGAGTCCTTGGAGCTCCCTGGGAGGACCCAAGGGAGAGCTCCTGGGTTAGGATTAAAGAGAGCAGAGCTCCAGGTAACATTAGAGTTGGGGTCTGCTCCAGGCCTTCTGTGCAGGGAGAACAAGGGGATGAGGCCTCCACAGACAGACAGGAGCAGCTTCATGTTCACAGGGCCTGGTCCTTGTGGGGGATTTCTACAGCTCTGATATCTACAGGAGGAACAATATGGCAGGATTTCTCCTTGTTCCAGGACTGGGAGAGTCAGACATGTCTGGACTGTGAAATTCATGGAGACCAAGAACGTCCCTCTGCATGACATTTGCAATGCCACCTGCTCCATCCACTCCTCACAGGAGCCACCAGGAGCTCTCAGCCTAGACTAAGGAGATGTATCCAGAGCTTCTGCAGCTTCCATTTCCTTGTATTCACCCCTCCTGCCTGCTTGCACTTCATCTTTTACTTAATTAAATAGGCAATCAAATTGAAAATTACGTCTTTTCTTGTGGTCCCAAGTGCTCGGATGTTGTGCTGACTCTTATTATGTGTGACTTGTGGGGCATGTGTAAAATGTTGTTCAAGGAGGACCCAAATCCTTTCCTGCTCACACTGCATTGGACTGCCCTGTATCCACGTTCCTCTGAAAGTGGATTGTGGATGTTTGGAGATCCCAAAATACCTTGCATGCATTTTGCTGGGGCTTTTTGATATATGAGCCAGTCATACGAGAGGTTCCTGATCTCCAAAAAAGTGAGGTTTGCTTGGGTACTTCTTCCCTTGAGGTATGTGTTCATCCAGTGAGGGGCTTGTTTATCTTCAGCACAAAACACAAATTTCTACTTTTCTGCAGCACAAACGCAAGTGCCCTTCTCCTTGCATGAAATGGGAGCCAACCCCATTTCAGCCAAGTGCAACACAGACACAAGTGACAATGCTGGCAAAAAAGCCCCCTGGACCTGTCTTGTTTGGATATTATTTCAATTTTTCACTTGATTCCATGGCACTTAATGCCCTTACGTCCCTCCTGCTCAGCGTGGGATGTCTGGAGACACACAGGAAGGGCTGAGAGTGCCCTCGGGCTGTTCCAGCTGTACCACTTTGAGGGACATGCAGCCATGAGGTCAAAGCAGGGCACCACTTTGGGGGAGGTTGGAGAGGGCTGCTGGACCCCTGTGGCTGCTCAGGCCAGCACTGACCATCCTGCTCTGATCTCCCCCTCTGACAGCAAAGTGTCCTCAGGGAGGAAGTTCTGGGGCTGTGCACATTCACCGCAGCTGTACGGGCTCGTATTACTGACAGAGCTGGGCTTTGCAGGGCTGGTTTTCTCCTCATGGGTGCAGTTCTGCCAACTGCGAGACCAGAGGAGGCTCTCTCAGGGGTAGGGACTGACCATCAGGCCACTGCCAAAGGTCTGTGACCAGAGCCCAACCCTTCATTTCTCTGTTCCAAGGGAAAAGCCATTCAGTTGGAACTGGGAAGGACCAGAGTCTTTCCTCCCTCCCAGTTCCCAGCTGATACTGGGAGCACCATGGGAGAGGAAACAACAACGAGAACAAATTAAATCTGAGTAAAGTGTGATTAAACCTAAAAGTGCAGAAGCGAAGATGGGTTAACCCCAATCCTGTTCTTCTCATTTGTCCTGAGCTCATGGTAAGGACAGCGGGTGCTGGACTCAGCTGCTCACACACAAACCTCTTGTGACAACAGAGCTGCCCCTGCTGTCCATACATGGAGCCCCAGAAGGGCACAGCTCTGCTGCACAGGAGAGCTGCCTCACCCACGGGTTTGTGCTCAGGGGAGTTTGAGATGTTTTTCAGGTTGACAAGCCAGGACATTTCTACTTTCAGGGGCTCCACTGCCCTGCAGGAATTTTCAAACAGAAACTTGAGGCCATGGGATTCACTCAGGGCACATTTAGAGAATCACATTAAACATTTGGAAACTTCCCTTAGGGGAAGGATGTTCCAGTGCAATTACATTTCCTTCCAAAATGTCCTCTGGCCCCTCTCAGACCATGCTCTAGGCCATGCCAGGAAGATGTCAAGGGAAGATGAGAGATTCAGCAGCAAATTGAGGCACAGGGTTTGGACCCTCACAGGAGTTTTTTGCTGTGATGACTTTGCTGAATGTGTGAGCCAAAGCTGCTCAGGTCCAAACAGAGCCATGTCCAGTTGGCTGCTCCCTCCCAGCCTCCTCTTCCTGGGAGAAGAACAGACCCAGCTCCCAGGGGTGAGGGGCATTTGCTGATGGTTTCCAGCATCTCTGATTGACATCTCTGATGCACCCCCAAAACTTGATTGTTGGGGTAGGCAGCTGCATTGGATGTATCTGATCCTGGGCAACCGGCTGCAATCGGCCCGACTGGAGCAGTGGGGTTGGAGCAGAGGAATTCCAGAAGTACCTTCAAGCTCAGCCAGGGTGTGAAACAGCCCCCAGGGCAGGAATTGCCTTGGGAGACAGGGGTGTGTAGGAGGAGCCCCTTGCAGAGTTTCCTTGCAACAAGGAATAGCAGCTTCTCTCTCTCTCTCTCTCTCAATCTCAGTGCATTCTCTTATTTCTTATTTTTGTAAAAGTTTCTTTAAGAACCAGACACAAAACATACGTGTAAGTTCCTAGAATAACCCTGGAGCAAGGTGTTCACAGTTCAGGTTTCAGCAGGAACATGATGGTTATGAACTCTCTTTTATATACATTAATTAAAAACAGAAGCATGGAAAAACAGCAGGTAATCCAAATGTAGTAAATATATCACATAAAAATCATAATTGCAACATAGCACTTCTTTCTCCATAAGAAATGGTTCCCATATTGCTGTACATCCCAGCTTCTTCACACACACAAATTGGTAAAACACTTATAATCCAAGCTTCCCAGGACATGAGATTTGGTGTAGAACTCACTGGGTAATTCAGCTGCTCTGCTTTGGGGGGCACTTTGGCTGCTGTTTCCTTCATTTGCTGAAACCAGGCAGTCGATGTATCTGCCATGGCACAGTATCTGCCATGGCACTACCAAATCACAGGAGGCAGAAACGCCCTAAAAATGACCTGAGTCTTTTGGCAGCACGAGCACTTCCCAACACAGCGAGCCCAGGGAATGCAGGTGTGGTGGGAGGTCAAGGTTAGGAAAAATGGAATGAAGGCTGGACAGGAAAAGTAGGAAACACATTTCCTTAATGACTTTTCCTGAGGACATTGAAATTCCAGCTCCATTATTTCTTCAATCACAACCAGAATTTGTGAGTAAAGTGATACAGACAATACACTATAATCATTTTTCCAAATAATTTTGAATTGCTTCCTGACTTCCATTTTTTCTCGGTGATCTATACTTCACCTTCCAGGAAGCATTCTGTGCCTCTGTATCACAACACTTGTCTTTTTATGCACTATCACCCTGTCTGCAAAAGATTAAACAGCCAAGAGGAAGTGAAAATTAAACACACACAGGAATCGGGTACAGATACTCATCTGACTTTGTAGATTTTGAAACTTTTCATTTCAGATATCTTGTGCTCGGTATAGAATCTCAGAAACACAGAGTATTTGATGTTGCAAGTTAGCACAGAAGTCTACTGGACTTTCTAAGACAGCATAGTTACCGAGTAATTAAAAGTTCAAATAGGAAAGGCAACTGTGAGTTATTTGGGCTTTGGGATCACTCAAGGGCAGAGAATTCTTGGCCTTGCCAGAAAGGACCGGAGACTCCAGAACCTCAGAATATACGAGAATTACGAGGCTTTCTAGGAGTGGTTGGGTGGTGCCGGTTGTGGATATCAACCTATGGACTTTTAGTGAAGCCCCTGTATGAAGCCCTAAAAGAGACAAAGGAAGGAAAATTGGTGTGGACTCCCGAGTGCCAAACTGCCTTCCAAGAATTGAGAAGAATGATGGCCCCTGCATTAGGGCTTCCTGGTTTAACCAAGCCCTTTGAACTGCTTGTACATGAGAGGCAACATTTAGCCCTCAGGGTCCTGATACAGGAGTTGGGAACCTGGAGGAGACCTGTGGGCTATTTCTCCAAACAGCTGTGTTGTGCTTTTGATGAGGTACCCCTCCTGTTCAGAGCAGGGTAAAGGAGAGCAGAGGAGACTGCTGTTCTGCTAAGTTCTTTATTTCACAGTCCCATAGTTTCTTGAAGGCAGAGTTTGGAGGGGGTTACATGATAAAGCCAAGCAGCAACAGCAGCAGCAGCAAAACAGCAGGCACGGCAGGCAGCAAAAAACTTCTTCTACCAATATTTTCTAATTAATGATGGATTCTCTTTCCTTACTGAAGTGTCGATTATCTTTGTTAATTAACCAATGAAATTAACACACGATTCTAGTTTTTCTTTTCTTAACCTATCCTGTTCTAATTCTAACAATCGTAAGCATTACATAGGTATTACACAAATTTGCGTATACAGTTTCTATCAGCTCTTATTGTTTATGTGAAAGCTGTATCTAAAAAATGTGAACAATTTTATTCTATCTCTATTTTGTCTAAAATAATATATTTAAAAACTGTGAACAATATCGTTCTATCCATATTTTGTCTAAAGTAAAGAACTCTATGAAAGGATAACACTGCCACAGCAGAAAGAACTATGCTCAAGGTCTCTGCTGCAGCTTTTCAATGTTTAAGGCACTTAGCATGTATTTTCTACTAGAAGTTAGAAATTCTACATTTCTGTTTCACTTTGGTAAGATTTCATGTATCTCAGCTTGTCCAAAGGCTTTAATTCAACTCTTGTGCTTTGGCTTCCCTCTGGGCCTATGTCCCGAGATGCTTTCACTCCAACAAGCTGGACAACGGTAGCAAAGGATGGCTGGGATGCTTGAGAGTGATTGCTGCAACCATTCTGTTGATCCAAGAGGCCAGGAAGCTCACGACTGGACAGCACATAACTGGTTTTGTCCCTCACATGGTGATATCCATATTAGAGCAAATGGGGAGGCATTGGTTAGCCCCCAGCAGGATGCTCAAATACCAAGTTGTGCTTTTGGAACAGGATGATGTGGAATTAAAGATGACAGTAACCACAATTTCAGCCATGTTTCTTGATCCAAAGGCAGTGGATGAGGGAGCCCTGACATGATTTTCTTCAAATCATTGAGCAGGTATATTCCAGCAGAACTGATTTGGGGGATGAGCCAGTAAAGAATCCTGATTTATGCCGCCTCAGTCAAATGGGACGGGGGGCCAGACAGATGTGCCGTGAGCTTATATTATTTTATTCGTCTCATAGACTTACTGAGACATCAGAGATAATACAAGCTCACATTGCCAGAAAAAACTGCAACACTTCCTGGTTATAGAGCATTCTTAAAAGTTTTTCAGCCAATAGCAGTTGCTCTAGAGGTTACAGACAGCTGTTTCAACCAATCTTCTATATTGCACGTACATTTGTTAAAACAATATTTGTTTGTTTTATACCTTACATAACAGTGCATAATATTCCATTATTAAGCATAACTTTATCTTCTCTTGCTAAGCATATTTTTGCAACTTCTAAAGGTTCTCTCAGCTAGGCCTAGAACCATGAGCTTTTGTTCTCATGTCCTTGTTCTATTTAATTGTATCTTCTTTAATATTTTCTCAGGCAATGCTGTTTCCTAAAATCTTTCTGCTTTATTCTTAAAACCTGCTCTTTTTTTTCTCACCCTTAGAAATCCCTTTACCTTTTTCTATATTTCCTAAAATTTAGAATTATTTACAGATGGCAGCAGTTTTGTTAAAGATGGAAGACGGATGGCAGGATATGCAGTGGTGACTGCTGCTGAAATATTAGAACCTCGATCTTTACCAATTAACATATCAGCACAAAAGGTAGAAACAATAGCACTAAAACAAGCATTGAATTTGGCAGTGGGCAAAAGGGTGAATATTTGGACTGATTCTAGGTATGCATTTGGTGTAATTCATGCCCATGGAGCTATATGGAAGGGAAGAAGCTTGCTGTCAGCTCAAGGAACAGCTATTAAACACAAAGAAAAAAATTTACAACTTTTGGAAGAAATTGAAAAACCAAAGGAGGTGACAGTGATGCATTGCAAAGCATATCAACCTGGGCAAACCAATGCTATCGTGGGAAACGGATTGGTGGACAAAGCAGCTCAAGGATCCTAGCATTAGTACCACAAAAACTAATTGACATATCCGAATTTAAGCCTAATTAGTTGGCTTTAAATTAGACAGTGAGGATCAGTGCTTAGCAAACACACTAAAAGCTACTAAGAATCAGAAAGGATAGTGGGTAACAAACAGCCAACAGGTTATTGTTCCAATTTCTGTAATGAGGAAAATAATGGAAAAAGAACACAACAAAATCCATTGGGGAATTGAGTCCATGATATCTAGTCTCCAAAGCTCTGTACTCATAATAGGAATGACTGAAATAGCAAAATCAATCTTAGTGAAATGTCCAATTTCTTTAAAAAACAATCCCATAAAAAGGAAGAAGCCACCTCCTGGAAAAATTAAACATGGAAATTCACCTGGAGATTATGGGCAAATAGATTTCTCTGAATTACCCAGACAAAACGGGTATAGGTATCTTTTGGTATTGGTAGATACTTTTTCTGGATGGCCAGAGGCCTTTCCCTGTTGTACCAATAAAGCTAGGGAAGTAGTAAAAATCATGCTTAAAGAAATCATACTGAGATTTGGGGGCCACTTGGGATGTCCTCGGACAGAGGCCCACATTTTATAGCAGATGGGGTGCAACAGCTGAGCAAAACTCTAGGTATAAAGTGAGACTTACACACACCTTGGCAACCACAATCAAGTGGGAAAATGGAAAGGATGAATCAGGCTATGAAACGACAAATTAGCAAAATGTGTCAAGAAATGTCCTTAAAATTGCCACAGGCCCTTCCTCTGGCTCTTCTGTGAGTCAGAATACAGCCGAGGTCAAAAACCAAAGTAAGCCCTTATGAATTGCTGTATGGATGACCGTATCAAAGACCATCCATTCCCAGAGAAATACATTCCAAGGGAGAAACAGATTTCATTCTATACTTAATTTCTTTAGGAAAAACTCTTACTATCGGGACTAGCTGCTTCGGATGTACCTGTTCACCCATACCAACCTGGGGACTTTGTATATGTAAAGACCTGGAACTCTGAACCCTTGTAAGAAAAGTGGAAAGGCCCCTTTCAAGTCCTCCTGGTAACCTACACTGCGCTTAAGGTGGAAGGAATTGAACCCTGGGTCCATCACATGCCAGTAAAACAAGCAACCACACATTAAACACAGAAGAAACAAGATTCATTAACACCATGGAGATTTTTGTGTAAAAATCCAATTATTTTAGGTATATGATATGATTTTCTAGGGGGATATTATTAATTGGATCTAAATGAATATAATAAGTAATTGTGTATTTAAAATAATAACAGAAACTATGTTGTTAATCTCTGGGAAAGGAAATGTGATCTTAAAGCTAGTGCAAGATTTTGGCAGATTACAGAATGTAACTTCTATAACAGCTTGTTTGCCAACACCAACCTCTGCAGAAAATCCAGTTCCATGGGGAGCTTTAGTCAGCAATTTGACAAAAATTTGAGAACACATGTGGGAAGGTGTCTCGGTTTAGAGATAAATTTAGGTGAAAAACACTCTGGACTGAGTCTTTCCTCAAAAACGAAGGGCTCCAACAATCCCTTTCTGCCAATAAGAGAAAAGTACCAGTGGATGAAAGCGAAAAAAACTGCAACCATTTATTGACAAACAAGCTGCCCACATGGCATAGGGAAAAAAAAATGAATTACGAATAAATGCTAGATATTGAATTGTCAGAACCTTATCCCCCACACACAGATACACCCCTGCACCAAACAAAAAAATAAACCAAAATTCCAGGGAAAGAAAAAAAACAACAGCTGGCCACGTGGCAGAGAGGAACAAAATGGGGCCGACTTTTGTCTCAGGGAAAGAAAAAACAAAAGGTTCACGCAGCAGCTTGGGCAAAAACAGATGGGAACCTGGTGAATCTCTGATGTTGGTCTCTTCTTCATCACAGATGAAGCTGGTGGATTTAGTGTGCTTTTCTTTTGCTGGGTCAGCTCTTCTGAGGTCTGGGGCCGAGACAGAGCAGCTCCCACAGCTCCCAGCTGCTCCTGGCTGATTCATCTCCTGTTGACTCTCTGATCTCAGACCAAAATCAAACTGAACAGTTCAGGAAAAAAAACAAAAGCCACTGAAGGATTGCTGCTGTAGTCTCCAAGGCCAGGGAAAAGGGAAAAAACCTTCTTGCCTAAGCTAAAAGAAAACCTAGCTAGCTAATCAACAAAGTAACGCCATTCTGCACAGAGCTACGGATGCCTGGGAGGGAGGCTTTAAAAAAGCCCCAAGGCTTCCCCCTCCCCTGGACCCACCTTAGAGCTACAACAACCCATTTCTGGGCGTAGAGCAGACGATCAGGAATAGATTATCATCATAAAATCACCCCAAGGCAGAAGGAAATAGCACACAGGACAATTAGAAGGGGATGGAAGACAAATATTCCTTACAATGGATGTGTAAGAATGATACTGTTGAGAATTGTAATACCTCAAATCCAGATCTGGAAATAACCTCAGGAAATATTTATCAGCCGACTGACTGCACTAATACCCCTTGGGGATGTCAAATACCAGAAATATGGAACAGTTCTCAAAAAGGACAATGGAAATACATCCAGCCAGTTCAGTGGTGTCTGGACTGGGAAGGGAATCCAGGCCTCCCAGAGGACCCCTTACAGGTCAGTATAAAATATTCCGATTTAATAAGGTCAAGGCAAAAGAATCCAAAGATAAAAGTGGAACTGCACTCAAGTATACACTTGTAGTAGTAAAAATCCTGAGATAAAATGAGTCATGACTGTGGCTCAAGCTCTAAGGTTAGGATGTGTTTGTAGAAATTATTCTACCCTTCTTAATGACCCCTGGTCTCACCTAACACACAACGAGACTTGGAGAGATATGGACTGTCAGCAGGACACAGTAAAATCATCATGACCCACAGTATGCATGGAAGGAATGGGATTTGGACCACACGTTTGCCCTTAGGAGAATCAAGGGTACGATGGACACTGGGAAGGTACGATGTCCCTGGTGGAAGGAGTCACCATTGGGAACCCAGCTGTGGGGAAAAGTTAAACATGATGAAACTTGGAAACACCCCAGTACAGGAACCATAGTGGGATGGATTTTAGAATCCATCTTCACTCTGCAAATATCTACCTTCTGAAATAGACCAGCCATACACAATTTGGCACTGCAAATGGAAACTTTAACAAATGCAACTCAATTGGGGTTCGCTGGAATAAATGAACAATTGCAAGCCACAACTAGAATGACCTCACATAACAGATTGGCTTTTGACTTATTGCTGTTAAATTGATGCCTTTTCCTGGTCTTAAAATCAAGAGTCAAACACGGTTAGAAGGAAAAAAGGGATTTTACCTTTGTATTTATTTTAAGGAGCCTTAGGTGCACTACGTCCGGGTTGCATGCACCTCAATGCACACTGCAATGCACCTCCACCAAAAATCTGGTATCACATTATAAGTCTTACTAATCAGCATATCTACCAAAAATTCCCCAATGAGGGGCTTGAATGAGCCCTCCCTCCCCAAGGAACCTTCCCCTGGATAGTTCTGTCTTAGTCTACAAAATGTGTTCTGGAGAGGACCTTGGGGTCTGGGGCACACTGATCCTTAACTACGAAGCTTCTAAAATGTTTAGTCTTCTAGCTTAACAAACAAATCTAAGAATGTAGGCAAAAAGCACTGAATCAGGGGGAGGAGGGGGAAGCAGAGGTTAAATGATTTGCCAAGAAGCTGTTTGTTAAAAACAATGCATACAGCTTGCTCAACACTAACTGTGCCTACCAAAGCAGAATGAGAAGATTTAAGACTATTGATAAAAGGAAGGAATCCTGACCAAAGATCCTGTTTTCGAACCTAAAACGAACTTAAACCAGCCTTGAAGTTTGGACTTGGGCCAGGGACATAAAGAGCATGTGCAGGGAAGCAAGGTGAAAAGTTCAGAATGAGGAAGACTCTTTACTTCATCTGAGGAGGACTCTTACTTCATCCCGGAGACCCCTGCCCATGACCACCAGATGACACTGGGGAAGCACAACGCAGATATAAATTACTTTTGGGCTCATCATAATACGAAGCGAGGCTAGGTGGGGCTAGGTAATGAATATGTATAGGTGTATTGGGAAACTTAATGAATATGGAGTTTGTAACCCGATATATACCAAGCTGTATGCAGCTATCAGCACGAATGACTTTGCACGCATGTGTCCCAGCTGGAATAAACGTACCTACTTTACTACTTATTCCAGTAATGGAGTCTTTCTGGCATATCAATGTGGACGTGGGGACATGGTGGGAGGGGCACAGGTATGGGGGTCACAGAGGAACAATGGGCACACAGTGATGGAATGAGGGGACACAAGGACATAAGGTCATGGAGATGGGTATGAGGACACGGGGATGTAGCCTACAGGTGACAGGACACAGCAATACTGTGGGGGGACACAGAGACACGGGGGCAGGGCCCACAGGGAGGTCAGGGTGGGGGCGGAGGGACCTGGGGACGGGCCCTGGGGCAGTGACACTGTGATAAATGAGTGAATAATAATGTTGGCTCTCGCATATATCAGTGATAATGTACTATGTGGAAATAGTGTTAAGATAACATATAGTTAAGCAAAAACCATGTAGAGTCAATTATAACTTCGAAACAGTTGTAGTATGTGCATGGTAATAAATATCTTTAAGTTGATAACCCACAGAGTCCGAGAGCAGGACACCTTAAAAAAACAAAGAAGACAGAGCGCAGACACCCCAGGAAGGCCGCTATCTCATCCGAACTCACACCTCCCAAGGAAGAGTTGTCAACTATAAATTAGCCTGGAACTGAAGAGACATCAGAAGACAATCCCTGCCTTCAACTTTGAAACTACCCAGAGCCAGAAACGGCGACACGTTGGCTAAAGGGGCTGGGATCGGGGAGGGGGGAGAGTTGAGTAAAGTGTAAATTAGTTTCTGAGCCTAATGAATGTGTAACAGTTTGAAACGATACTTAAGTGCACAATAAAATGAATGAAGGTGCGCCTCTGGCAAATTTGCTAAGCGCCCAGCTCTGCTTGCCTTTGATATATTAATAAATGTTCAATATTATACTATTAAATTTTCAAACCGTGAACTTATTTACTTCAACACGGCAGGGGAGGCCGGTCCCACTCACCGTGGGGCTGAGGTGCCGGGCCGGGCCCAAGCCTGGGGCCCGAGGCAGCTGCCACCTTACAGGGGCGGGGTCAGGCCACAAGGGCAGAACGGGATTGTCCATGGCTCCGCGCGCCAGGAGCAGAACTGGCGGGGGAGGAGCAGAGGGGGCGATGGCCCCACATGGCCGGTGCCGCCCGCGCCCCTTGTCCTGCGAGCAGTGGCTGCTTTCACAGCCCGACGGTTCAGCCGCCTTTGTGCAGGGAATGTTGGGCTCAGGGGTTCCCACCACGCCTCCCCCTCTGCTGCTGGGTTTCCTCTTGCTACCCTTCCCAGGTGTTTCCTTTTGGGCGGCACAGCTCAAAATGGCCCCAAGGTTTTAGGGGGAAGAGGGACTTGGAGCTGTGTTTCCGTTTTGGGGTTTCCCCATCCTTGCACCCCCAGCTGCTCTGCTCCTGCCTGAATGCTGCCTGCATGGGGCTGCTGGATGTGGGGCTGCCCCTGTCTTCCCTCTTCTGCGGCATCACCCCCATGGAGGAACTCTCCCACCCACCCCAATGCAAAGGATGTCAGTGGTCTGTGGCTGGGCTGCCCTGCTTTCAGCCCTGTTGGGTCCCTGTACTCAAAAGCCAGCTCTGGGCTCCCAGGCACTCCAAATTCCGCAGCACCCTCACCTGTTTGTGGTCTCAGAAACTATGCCTCACTCATTATGGGTGGAATGACACCTCACTTGTTTTGGTGGGGTGCCACATTAAATGTCATCCCCTGCAGGGACACGCATCACCTTGGACCCACCCCCCTGCGCCCAAAGGCCCTTCCCCCCCTCACTGTGTCTGGTACCTCAGGAACAGAATCGCTGCAGGGTGATGCCCCTTCCACACGCAGCTGGTAGACAAGACATGGCACAAAGTGGTGCCAGTAGCTGTAGATGCAAGGGCTGCCCACCCAGATCCCGAAGTGGGTGCTCATCATCCAAATCTTCATCTGAGCAACACCGATGTCACTGGGAGGAACTCGGACCCTCAGCCACCCATTAACACCCCTCCTGAGAACAACCAATCCCCCACTCCCAGCTCTTCCCCCAGGGAACACCCCTGGGGACTCACACCTCCTGGGGACACTGATTTTGATGTGCTGATGACTGACATCCCCTGCCACCCTGGAAACCCTGGCTCAGGACTGACTGCTTTCACTGCTCATGTCAACGGCACTTTCTCTTTGTTCACTGTGATCTGCAGGGACATGGGGATGGCAGGGACAGAAGGAACAGTGGGGATATCAGGGACAGTCAGGGGACTGATGCACCTGGGAGATTTGCTGTGCCTGCCATGAGGAGCTGAGCTCCCACTTCCTGGGGTATCACCTTGTACCGGCCCTCTTGGGGCTCCATCAAAATGTCAAAATCTCTCCCCCTCTGCCTGATGTGCCAGTCCCCAGTCTTCTCTTCCAGACTCCATGGCTGTGCCACGCAAGTGGCATCCAGTCCGTGGGTGATGAGGAATGAGAGCTGGATGACTGCCTCCTGTGCAGTGTGCACCAGAGACACCCAGAATCTGCAGCAACAGCACCCATGGGTTCCAGAACCCCACAGTCCACAGGCCATGGAGGGGCCCCCAATGCACTCCCACACCACAGGACTTAGGGAATCTCAGACACAACCCCCAGCCTGGGGACACACCAGCCCAGCCCCACTTCTGCTCACCGAGTCCTGTCCCCGCCTGGGACCCACACAGCACGCAATCTGGGGACACCCCTCCACGGTCTCCTCTGCCTGCCCCAACCAAATCTTTGCCCTTAACCAGAGCCCCCAAGCAGCTTTGGGGTGATGGCTGTGGGGGGACAAGGGATGACACAGGGAGTACCCACCTCCTGGCCTGGACAAAGGACGATGAAGGATTGCTGCAGAGACAGATTCCTAAAACTGTAGGTGAGCACAGGAACTGTTTGCATGGGACAGAAATATGGGGGAAGTTGTGGCTCTGGATGACATACCAGGTTGAGAGGTCACAGCTGCCCCACCCATGTACTCCCTTAGTCCCATATGGTTGCTCTGGACCCTTATACTTCCCAGCTGCAGATGGCAACCCTCATCTGTACAGCCCCTTTCCCTGCCATAGTGGCTCTCAAGCTTCATACGGCCACCCCCAGCCCCATAAGGTCCTCCTTGTCCCCATTGGATCTAACACCTTCTCCGAAGAAAGCAGTCCCAGGCACAGCCAGGGCTGTGACACACTGCAGCTCACCGCAAACCACAGTCAGGCCAAAACCTGAGTCACAGAGTTTTCCACTCTTTATGTCTAGAGTTAATTAAGAAATGCCCCATTGTGGGATGCCCCGTTCCTGGAGTCTCTGCAATACCAGCACTATACACAGAGTGAGGGGAGCAAGCTCTGTTTCCAATCCTGCACCCAAAAAAATATAGAACATTATGGTCTCTCATGGAGGACATCTCAGATATTTCAGTGCTCAAAACCACTCCTACATTTCATCTCAGCCAGGAGGCCACAGCCCTGCAAACACAGTGGAAACCCCCAGTCACCCCCATGTAGCTGTCTTCCCACGCCCTTTCTGACCTCCTCATGTGTGGCAGCCGATTGACCTACGGTATAAGAGACAGAGAGTGTTCTTGGTAAGACACTCTCTGGTGCTAAAGATCTATTGGTTATGATGAGGGAAAGAAGCCTCTCCCAGGATGCCTGTTCGGTTATGGTAATGTACCCCAGTTCTGATTACCTGGTTGGCTCTTGCTGTTAGCCACACCCCTGTACTTAAGATCGACCTGTTACATGTTCGGGGTCTTTTGCTTCAGGAGCCCTTCACGAATTGTAGCAATAAACTGCTCTCTGTGCAAGGACCCTTCTCAGCTTTTTGTCATTGGATTCATATTACTGAAGTCATCCTTGCATTTGTGCGTTCACGCATATGAGCCCACAGAACCAGAAGGAACTCAGCTAATACTCATGCATGGACTCTCCCGCTCATCTGACATGTCCCACCCTGCGGGAGAATGGATCCTTGAACATCGAATCAATGTGATTTCGCAAAGGCCGTTTATTGTTTACATTACACTATACTTATGCATTTTGCAGCTGCTGTTCACGCGATCACGCATGACTTGATTGGTCCCTCTATGTGACACATGCGCACTGCATGCACCTTTTAGAAAATCTGATTGGTTTTAGTCCAGGATGTCACAGTCTTTCTTTATCTGCCCTTTTTTGCTGTCTTGTCATTCCATTTTCCAACGTCTTCCTTCTTAATTTAGCACTGCTTACATTCCAGTAGCCTTGATGAATTCCTGAGCGCTCTGATAAGGGTAACTGAAGATAACTTGGCTGGGGCACCCTGCCAAGGGTTTGAGTGCCTTACAACACAACCTGCACGCCACTGGCACCAACCCCCAAACCCCTGAAATGCCCTGTGCTGAGCTTTCCTAGCATGCTCTTTGTGGCATTCTAAATGAACTTTGCATGGCCACACCTCCCTTCACCCCACTTGGCTCTTGGGTCCCACCCACTGCCCCTCCCTCCCCTACCCCTGCTTGCTGCATCATGATTGGCTGCTTGTGCACTACAATTTGCATTTGCTCCGCCCCATATTACCCTGCCAAATCACCCGGGGATGCCAATGCCTCACTAGCACAGCCCTTCCCGCAGTCATCCCGGCCATCACCCGGGGATGCCAATGCCTCACTAGCACAGCCCTTCCCGCAGTCATCCCGGCCATCACCCGGGGATGCCAATGCCTCACTAGCACAGCCCTTCCCGCAGTCATCCCGGCCATCACCCGGGGATGCCAATGCCTCACTAGCACAGCCCTTCCCGCAGTCACCCCGGCCATCACCCGGGGATGCCAATGCCTCACTAGCACAGCCCTTCCCGCAGTCATCCCGGCCATCACCCGGGGATGCCAATGCCTCACTAGCACAGCCCTTCCCGCAGTCATCCCGGCCATCACCCGGGGATGCCAATGCCTCACTAGCACAGCCCTTCCCGCAGTCATCCCGGCCATCACCCGGGAAGGCCAGTGCCTCACTAGCACAGCCCTTCCCGCAGTCATCCCGGCCATCACCCGGGGATGCCAATGCCTCACTAGCACAGCCCTTCCCGCAGTCACCCTGGCCATGCACCACCCCCTTGCACAGTGTGCTGCTTGCCCTGGCCCCAGCCCTCTGCGCCCTGTTGTGCTGCCAGGGTTAGGGAGGAACCCGGGACCGAGGGAATTGGGTATCCCCCCTCCTTTGGGGGCGCAGGAGAGACCACTGGGGCCAGGGAAGCAAGTGCCAGAGGAGGGGGGAGATTTGGGGAGAGGGACACAGGGACACTCCAAAAATCCTCTGAAAGTGTCCCTCTGCCCTCCCAAATGTCCCTCTGCCCTCCAACTTCACCCCCAAAATGGCTTCAAAGTGCCCCAAAGCTTGTCCATGGGTGGAGGGACACTGGGGAGAACTCAGGATCCCCCCTCTGTCCCAGCAGCTCCATCCAGTTGGGATGAGGAGCAGGGCTGGGGGTGCAGGAGGTCCCCAGAAATTTCCCCCACCCCGATGACACAGCTGGACACACTTACTGTCCATTTGCAAACCATGATGAAGCAGAAAATCCATTCGCAGCCTGTGGGGGTTCATGATGGAGCAGAGATCCACCTGAAACCCATGCAGGATCCCACACTGGAGCAGATAGATTCCCAAAGGAGGCCATGACCCCGCAGGAAGCCCGTGCTGAAGAAGGATCCTGGTAGGACCCGCAGAAGCATGGAAAGTGAAACCCACCTGGAGCAGGTTCCATGTAGGATTCATGATCACATCGGGTCCCACAATGGTCCCCTTGGTTCCATGGGGCCCTACAGTGTCATTATGGCCCTTTTGTTCTATGAGGTTCTGCAGTGTCACAATGGCCCCTTGCTTCCATGGGGCCCCACAGTGTCACAGTGGTCTCCTTAGTTCTGCAGTTTCACAATGGGCCATTGTTTACACGAACCCCCACAGTGTCACAGTGGCCCCTTGGTAACATGAGGTTTCATAGTGTCACAGGGGTTCCTTGGTTTCGTGAAGTTGGACAGTGTCACAATGGACCCTGCACCATACTGACACTGTTGTGATCTGATTTTTGCCCAGCAAGGAGAAGAGATTTGATTCCCACATTTCTGTGTTGGCAAAGGAAGGATACACATCTGGGAAACACTACTGGAGAAGTAGTTGGGAGAAGAAGGAGCTGGGCCTTGGGTGTTTCCCAGGAATCTGTGACTTGCAAAGGGACACTGACTCTGTGCCCTGAGAATGGCTTCTGGGTTATCGCACGTGCAGATGGGCAAGATTATTGGGCCTACACGAATCCTTGGACTTGTCTGACTGTGACTGGCTATTTGTCAAAGATTGGGATCTTCTTGGACATCCCAGCCAAACAGGTTTCTTTTTATGATGTCTGTAAGGCCAGAGCTTTGTACACTTTTAGCATTGCTGATGGCAGCAGCCACAAAGGCAAATTCATTCCCCTCTGCTCCATAGGCCCTGCTACTGCAGAGCCTGACCCTGAGCTTCTGGAGATACTGTAGTTTTCTAGTGAGGATAAATAGGTCTCTTTTCTGATGGCAATGAATAGGTTACTCTGCATTTCAAAGGTCAATAATGTACAGGCAGTGATCAAATCACATTGTAATGAGGCTGTTGCCTGATTTGTGTCTCCTGAACAAAGCTAATGGAGGAGAGGACAGATCTGTTATAGTGACCAGCTCTGAAATTATCTACATCATGCATCAGAATGAAAAATACTTCGAAGGAAGTTTTATGTGCTTGGGGAAAAAAAATGTTCCTTCATGGTATAATTGAAAAAGCCCTTCCTGGGAATCGTGAGTTTTCCTGAAAAATTACTGTATTTTTTCCTAATTGTCCGTGATTTGTTGTTTTGTTGAGAAGGGATACTGACGGGCACCTACAACCAGGCAAGGTCACCCCACCACACATCTCCACATGACTTTGGAATATCTCCAAGGACAGAAACTTCACAGCCTCTCTGGGGAACTCATACCTGGGCTTGGTCACCCTTGTAGTAATAAAGTGTTCCTCGGGAACATCCCATGTTTCAGTTTTTCACATTCCCTCATGTTCTGTCAGTGGCACCTCTGGGAAGAGCCTCCTTCAGGGGTTGAGACACATTGCTGAGGTCTCCCCAAGCCTTCTCCTCTCCAGGCTGAACAGTCCCCTCTCTCTCAACCTTTCCTCCTGGCAGAAATGCTCCGATCCCTTAATCATCTGTGTGGGCCTTCCCTGGACTCTCTCCAGTAGTTCTGTGCCTCTTTTTGTACTGGGGAACCCAGAACAGCAGGTGTGGCCTCTTCAGTGCTGAGGAGAATGGAAGGATCCTTCCCTTGACCTGCTGGCACTGTTCCTCCTAATGCAGCCTAGAGACCATGATCCCTCTTTGGGGCAAGGGCAAATTGCTCTCCCATGTTTAACTCAGTGTCCACAAGGACCCTGATGTCTCCCACTGTCCAACTGCTCTGCTTGGTGTCCCCCAGCCTGTGCTGCTGCCCAGGCTTGTCCCTCTCTCAGCACTTTGCAGTTCTCCACACTGAACCCCAAGAGGTTCCTGTCAGTCCATTTGTCCAGCCTGTCTGGGTCCCTCCGGATGGCAGAAGGACCATCCATGGCCAGGGGGGATCAGCCACCCCTCCCAGTTTGGTGCCCTCAGCAGACTTGCTGAGGGTGCTCTCTGCCCATCACTGGGGTCAGTCATGAAGAAGGTGACCAGGACCGCAGCAGGACTGACCCCTGGGCCTCACTCCTGGCTCCTGGTCTCCCAGCAGTCTTTGTGCCACTGAAGCAGAGACTCTCCTTTCAGGCATGTTTCAGTTGAACACACTGGCTGCTCATTCCCCCTGTAGTAGCCATTTTTACCGGTACTTTTTGGTAGTATTGTACTGGATATGAGTCAGTTCAGTATCTAACACTGGACTTTGTATCTGTCTTAGGTTACAAGGTAAGATGTAACCAAAAGTGTATATTCTATCACCATCTGTTAAAACCAGGTGGGGCAGTGTTCTTTATCTCTTCTGTGACGCATCCCCGGTAACCCCCTCCGGGAGATATCTTCTGTTAACGGGCCATCAAGCCTCACTTCCTGACTCATAGAATTACATCGCCCCATTGTGAGATGCTCCACCCAGCGGGAGGAACCAAGCATTCCACCCTGGATATCATCTGAGGTTTGGAACACCACACTGAGCCATTACCTACTGGGTTCCCAGAGGACAAGAGCTACATAACCACCACTGGACCTTCAGAGGAAGAGCAGACCCTTCTACAGGATCACTGCTTCAACAGAACCACATCCACCACTTCAGGAGGACTGCAGCCATTTAATCGGACTGCTAGCACCACCCTGACCGACAGGGTGTCAGGTTGTATCCTGACTCTGTCAGTTTAAGCTAGTGTTTCTGTATTATTGCCTTTATCTTAAATTTACATTTAATTGTAATTGCAGCTTGGGATCTCCCACTGGTTTGCTTTCAAACTAGTACACACTCTTTATTAATAAAACTGTGACAGGTTAAATTTCAAGAATTGCCAGTGATAGTATATGAACAAAAAAATATATTCGAAGCAGTTGTCTAGGTTTGGGAGACAAAACTTCAGGAGGAAACACTCCTGAGTGAGTGTCTCCTCCGAAGGGAAAAGGGCCTTCCCTTTTCCTCCACCAATAAGATAAGTGGGTCACAAGAAGTGAAAGTGGAAAAAAACAAACCAAACTGTTCATTAACACAAAATCAAACAGCATAGAACAGGGAAAACAAACCAAAACCTCAAATTACAACAAATTCCCAGAAAGGGGACAGACACCCCCAGGTCCATCTTAAAGGCACAGCATCTTTGGGCATTGGGTGGACGGTTAAGGAATAAAGCAGCTTCGTAACATCACCCCAGGACAGCAATATACTATCAAGCTCTTATCCCCAGTAAAAACTGGCTTGAAGTAATCATTCCATGTGCACAGAGTACAGTTCTTACCCAATCAGCATCCCTACAGGGGGAGAAGACAGGTTCGGCCATCCACTGATCCCAGAAGTTACAAAGGAGTTATCCCAACTTCTCCGCATTCTTAACTCTCTTTGGTACTCTTTCTTTACATTTAGGTGGAGCTTGAGTGACTTTAGTCTTACATGTTACTCAGTGAGTGGTGGTCGTACCTTGGGCGTGAGTATCTCAGTACCTAAGATAACCTTAAGGGACATGGTCAGTCCAAGGAGAAGGATTTCCCAGTGGCTGCTGGTTCAACAGCAGGACATCCTCCTGTATGTCCCTTGGTTTTCAGCTGCTGTGCAGCTGATCAGCTTCAAATCATCACCAAATTCCCTCCTCTGCAAGGGCTTTGGCAGAGCCTGGCCATGGGGTCTCCACTCTCCTCCCTCTGTTTAGTCCCCTTAGCATGTAGGGGAGTTGGGCACGCCAAACACAATCTCTGTTTATTAAAATGTAATTCTACCCCCAGTCTTTTTCCCACATAATCTTATGGAATGGCATTCTAGGCTATTTTTTACAAGAAGGAAGTGGAGAATCCCACGACCAGGACTAGAGGGACCCTGTCTCCAACCAGGCGGACAAGAGAGACAACCAGAAATGAACTGGGTGGATCCAGTGGCCTTGAACATCAGCCCCGCGGGAGTCCGAGGCTCCAGCAGACACCAGGGCACAGGGTAGCCCAGGCAGAGGCCAGCAATCAGCAGTGTGGCCCAGGGGTCAATACTCACATTCTGTCCTTTTTAATATCTCCATTAGTGATTGCGGGTAAGGGGTGGAGAGTCCTCTTAGCATCTTGGATGATGATCCAAGAATGGAAGAGGTGGCTCATATACTGAGGGATTCTGCTGTCATCCAGGTGGACCTGAACAGGCTGGAGAAAAAAAGGGCTGACAGGAAACAGTTCAAGTTCAACAAGGAGAAGTGCAAATTCCTGTACAAGGGGAGGAACAAGACCAGGCACCAGCACATCGTGGGGGACACCCAGCTGCAAAACATGTGGGCACAAAAGGACCTTAGGGCTATGGTGGGCTCATAGTCGAGGAATAAGCTCTTCCTGCAATGGGATATTGGTATCCCAGGCAGTATTAAGAAGAATGAGGCAACGAGTTGAGACAGGATCCTTCCCTTCCCCTCAGCACTGAAGAGGCCACACCTGCTGTTCTGGGTTCCCCAGTACAAAAGAGACACAGAACTACTGGAGAGAGTCCAGGGAAGGCCCACACAGATGATTAAGGGATCGGAGCATTTCTGCCAGGAGGAAAGGTTGAGAGAGAGGGGACTGTTCAGCCTGGAGAGGAGAAGGCTTGGGGAGACCTCAGCAATGTGTCTCAACCCCTGAAGGAGGCTCTTCCCAGAGGTGCCACTGACAGAACATGAGGGAATGTGAAAAACTGAAACACAGAAGGTTCCTGAGGAACATCAGGGAACACTTTATTACTACAAGGGTGACCAAGCCCAGGTATGAGTTCCCCAGAGAGGCTGTGGAGTTTCTGTCCTTGGAGGTATTCCAGAGTCACGTGGAGATGTGTGGTGGGGTGACCTTGCCTGGTTGTAGGTGCCCAACAAGATGTTTATTAGTATCCCTCCTCAACAAAATGACAAATCACGGAGTATGAGGAAAAGGAGAGTAATTGCCTTAGTTTGAAAGACAGGCGTCTGCCAAGGAAGGCAGGAATCTCCCTTGGAATGTAAAATATGACCCCCTCCCATCCAAATTATTATAACTTTGAAGTTAAGGGGCTTTCAGGCAAAGATATGGGAAAAGGAATAGCAGTTCTTTACTAGTATGTATATGGATAACAAGGCAAACAAACAACAACAACAGCAGCCACAACAAACAGAACCAGAGTCCCAGTGACAGCCTTCTCTGGGCCGCAGGCACTTTCCTCATCGGTGCAGTTCCGGTCACAGACGGCAGGGGCGCTGCTGGCTCCCGGCCGGGCAGGGCGGGTGCGATGGTTCCCCCGCGGCTGCAGGGGGCGCTGTGGCCGGAGCTCAGCCGCCTCTCTGTATGTGGGTAATGGATGCAGCCCACGGACAGGATGGAAAAGGGGCTTCCTTGACAAACCCCCCGGGGCAATTGGTCCCAGTGCCCCTCCAGATAGCGAAATGAGATGTAGCCGGGCCTCAGAAGCAGCAAGCTGGGATGGCAGGGATGAGTAGATCTCGGAGTATCAAAATGAAAGGTATCAGAAACTCCGCAGCTGTAGCAGGAGTTGCGGGGTGTCCCGGCAGGCACGGGGTGTCAGGTTACAGTGCAGCAAGACGCCCTGAAGCAGCGGTGGAGAACAGCGGGGCTGAGCAGGGAATTGCTCCTCAGGGTAGCTCACCAGTGATGGCTGGTGTTCCCTGGGTCTGGGTTGTGCAGAGGAGGTGGCCCCAGCAGGGAACGGGTTGTTCCTGGGTCCTGGCACAGCACACACTGGCTCTGGGCTCCCCAATAGCAGAGAAGCAGAGAAGCAAGCCAGCAAGCCCAGCAAACCCAGCAACAGGGCCAAAGGAAAAGAAACAGGCAAAACCCACAAAGCTACGTGGCCAGCCAAAAAGCCCGCCCAGAAGGAAGGAGTCACCCCTCGCCCCACCCCCAACTCTCGCTGGAAACCCCGGTCTGGCTCTCACTCATCGTAATACTCCCGGAGTCAGGGAGATGGGGGGCATGGGGCAGGGGGCGAGCAACCACCCAGGCCACAGAAAAAAAAAAAAAAAAAACAGCCACAAAAAGAAAAAAACGAACACAAAAAAACCCCAAACAAAAATGATGTGGGATAAGAAAACCATCCCAAGACAACAATTTTTTCAGGAAAATTCACAATCCACAAGAAGTGCTTTTTTCATACTACCATGAAAGAAAATTTATTTCCCTTGACAACATAAAATTTCCCTCAAAAAACTTTTCATTCTGATGCATAATGTAGAAGCTGACCACTATGACAGATTTTCCCTCTCCTTCAATACTTTTTTTCAGAAGACACAAATTCGGCAACAGCCTCATTACAATGTGATTCTATCACAGTATTGACCTTTGACACACAGAGTAAACTACTCATCATCATCAGAAAACTGCACTATTACCAGAGGCTCAGTGTCAGGCTCAGAAGCAGCAAGGCCTGTGGAGAAGAAGGGAATGAATTTGCTTTCCTGGCTGCTGCCATCAGCAATGCTAAAAGCGTACAAAGCTCTTGCCTTACAGACATCATAAAAAGAAACCTGTTTGGCTGGGATGTCCAAGAAGATCCCAATCTTTGACAAATAGCCAGTCACAGTCAGACAAGTCCAAGGATTCGTGTAGGCCCAATAATCTTGCCCATCTGCACGTGCGATAACCCAGAAGCCATTCTCAGGGCACAGAGTCAGTGTCCCTTTGCGAGTCACAGATTCCAGGGCAATACCCAAGGCCCAGATTCTTCTTGTCCCAACGTACACTTCCCAATAGTGTTTCCCAGATGTGTATCCTTCCTTAGCCAACACAAACAGGTGGGAATCAAATCTCTTCTCATTTCTGAGAAAGAATGTGATGACACCACTATCTTTCACTCTTCTCCCATCTGCAGAGATTTCCAATCTGGGATGAGCCGTGTCAGCATCCAGGGTGACATCTTCTGCAATGGTCAGGTCAGGCCATGAGGAGCAGAAAACACAAGCTCTGTTTCTCTGAGCCTTTCCTTTCTGTGCCCTCAGCCCCTCCTCTCATTTGTCCTTCCCCCCTCCATGCTCAGGGTCACTCAGCAGCCTCTTGCCTCAGGGCACCTCCAGCTTCTCCCTCCTGCCATGTCCCTTCCTTGGGCTGCTGCTAGAGGGAGTGGCAGCCTGCAGGCACCAAATGCCAGGCACTGCTCCAGTACTGCTGGGACTGCAGCAGGCAGCTCCAAGGAGGAGGCTGTGGGGCTGAACCCCCTCTCCCTCCATCTCTGCATTGCTGGGGGGGTGGCCTGAGGAAAAGGTCCAGGAGTTGAGAGCAGCTGGAATGAGGTTTGGGTGTCAGGATTACCTCCTTGGCAAAGTCTGAAGGGGATTTTCAAGCTTTAAGTACTTTTTCCTCAATAACAGGAAAGCACCAGTGTACAATACCGCTTCTGCATGGATTCGAGCAGAAGAGTGATCTGCAGCACCACAAGGATAAGGGAATGTTTCTTGCCTCAGCTTTCCACGCTCATCAGGGGACGGGATGAACCCCTGGCAGGACTCAAGCAAGGTGCAAAGGCATGAACTGAGGTCCTTTAGCTCAGCTCAGGTTGAAAGGAGAAGGAGCTGCTCCTGCTGTGGAGCAAGATCAGCTAACTTTTCCTGAGAGGCCCAAGAGGCCAAATCAGAAGTGGAAGGTGGGGCTGCAGTGGCCAGTGCAAGCTGGCTGCCCTACAGCTGAGAGGGCTCCTGACAAGCACAGGCAGGGCCTTGTGAAGCACATAACAGTGAAAAAAGTCATCCAACCCCCCTTCCCTGAGCATGTTCTTCTCCAAACAGCTCCCTGAGGGGGTTGGGTGTGTTTTCCAGAGCTGCACTCAGGCTCTTGAGTACTCACTTCCTCATCTCACCTATGCTTACCTTTGTAGGACCGTAGTTCTGGAAGGTCTGTGGGAACGGAGAGAAGCAGGAAGTAAGTGGATTTGTCAAGGCTTGCTCTGACAATGAAACAAAATTGGCCAACTCTCTCCTCTCAGTGACAATGAGGCCACTCTCACACTCCCCTACTCTGACACTGACAGTATGGTCAGGCACAAGGCTCTTAGTGTTGCTGGGGCCCTGACAGTCCAATCAAACAGAATGGGATTGAGGAAATCTCTTACATGTGACACCCAACTCTCTCCCCTCCGTGACACTCATGCCACCCCCACGCTCCCCTGCTCCCCCACCACACACACACACTGTTCTCTTAACCAGTTCTACCTACTCTCATTTCACTAAAGACTCCCAGAGTTGTGTGATAATTTTGTTTTCCAGACATGGGGCACGTGGCTCCACCTTGCTTCCTCTGAGGACCGAGGAGGACTAAAAGGTGCTGTGAGATGAGCTCAGCCTCTCTTTCCTTTTCAGATGGGAGAGGCCAGAGGAATGGCCAGGCCTTAGACTAAAAAGGAGATGGGCTTTCACAGAGAAGGATTTGCCAGGAAGCAAAGGTGACTTTCCTGCACCAGTTACCCCTGGAGACACTTGTCAAACTGATTGGGAGCTCCTGGGACAGGGGAAGGGGAGCACGGTCTGCCCAAGGCCTGAGCCCCTACATTCCATCTGCGGCTCTCACACTCCTGTGCTCCTTCCTTCCCTGAAGTGTCCAACTCCCAGGGCTCAGGGGCACGTGGGCTCCTGACAGAAGAGAGCAAAAACCCTCCTAGCTCCTTGGAACTGGTTCGGATGGATTGATTTCTGGAGGGCTGGGGAAAGAGCACAGGCCCTGTGAACTTTCCCAAAGGCTTGGGAAAGGCCTAATGGGCAGGATGGAGGGTTGAGATTGTCCCCCTCCATCTCTCCAAACAGTAGCTGTGGGCTGTGGGAGACAACAATCTTTGTTAAGAGGAAGAGCAGTGGGAAAGCAAGAGAGACAATAGCAGGGCATGCAGGTGGACTCCTTTACCACATATTGGGTCATAGAGAGCCTACACCACACATTCCCTTCAAAGACAAGGTAATGAAGAGGGACCTTGACCACGTGCAGTCACCACCTCAGTGTTCAGGTGTCTCTGCAGGTGGGGACACAAGAGCTACTTGCCAAGAAAATCTGTCCCTCTCCATCCCCTTTCAGGAGCAGTGGACAACAAGCTCACAGGATGATTTGCCTGTAGAGAAGCTTTTGCGTTCAGAGAGATGAAGTTCTGCTGGAAAAGGCCTTGCTCACCTAATTCATTCTCCAAGAATCTTCTGAGGAGCTGAAGGTCATATTCTGTGGACCCCAATGTGGTCTGCATAGCTTTTCCCAGAGTTTGGATTTCTTGGGAGAGCTGCTGGAGGTCCTTCAGCTGCAGGGATTCCAAGACTCTTGGGGTATTTTCCTCCACTGTCCTTCCTGCAAGAGAAGACTGGTGTCAGTGGGACAGTGGTTTTGCCTCACCTGAGGTGAGATATGGTACCACAAATTACATGCGACCTTTCTTATTAGAAAAGATCAAGAAGACGCTGTTCTTTCACTCCCTCCAAATGTGATGATGACGGACCTTTACTGACTTCCAGTGCCATCTCAGCAGCAAAGGTGTTCCGCTGGCATGGGACATAAGAGCTGCTCCCAAGGAAGTTCTGCCTCATGCACCCACTCAGAGAAGGCAAAGAACAAACTCACAGGGCGTTTGTAGAGCAGCTTTTCCCTCCAGAGAGATGAAGGCCTGCTGGGGAATGGCCTTGCTTACCTAGTTCATTCTCCAGGCCTGCTCTGATCATCTGAAGGTCACGCTGCGTGGACCCTTCCATGTTCTGGATTGCTCCCTGCAGAGTTTGCATTTGTTGGGAGAGCTGCAGAAGGTCCTTCTTCCACATAGATTCCACAGTCCTTGTATTTGCCTCCACTGTCCTTCCTGTGAAGAAAGAGCCCTCTCACTGGGACAGTCCCATTGCTATCCCGAGGGGGAGACCAGCAACCTACAATCTCAATGCCTAAAAGCTCTGAATTAAATTCACTGCCAGAGCATCTTTCCTTAGGGCTCTCCCACTCCCTGTGGACCTCCCTAAAGGCTTGACCGAGGCCTGCTGGGCAGCACTGAGCCCACTCCATCTCTCCAGACACCATCGGTGGGCCCTGGGAAACAATGCTCTTTGTCATGAGGAAGGTGTGGTGGGGCATTTCCCACCTGCCCCTTGGACCCCACTGCGGTCTCAGGAATGTTCACTGGGCCTCAGCCTTGGTCAGTAGCCCCTGGGATTGCACATGGGCCCTGTGCCTGGCCAGGGGCAGCTCCCTGGACATTGGGCAGAGAGTGCCAGGTGCTGCCCTCCCCCGATGCCTTAGGATTTAGCTTTTCTCTTTTTCCAATCCTGTACTGCTTCAGTTTGTAACTGTAAAGCTCCATAGCCTTTTAGCTACTGTTCTCACATTCTGGTTAGGCATAACAAACCCTCTCCGGGCCTGGACTCATGGACACCTTGTTGTCCCAGGCCCTGAAACATGTAAACCAAGGCTCTGAATGGGGGGAGCAAACTTGGGGTGATGAGACTGACAGCTGGACTGACAGCCTCACTGAGTCAGACCTAATGACAGTCAGAATTTACCCATGAGAATTTTACAGTGAAATTTTGCAGCTGCAGTGAAACCCACAGAGAAAGCCAAGAAGATAATCAATCACAGAAGATGTTCTGGACACCAGGAGAGGATGTTCTTGTTATGGGATGTTAAGAGTATACTAGGAAGAACTTGCAGGTAATATGTAACAACTATACCTTTGCTTGTATAGCTAATTGTTTTACTGCCTGAATGGTCACTGTTTTGTTAGACAGCCTTGTCATTGTTTGCTAAGCAGCCAATCTCAATAAGGCACAGCAATTGTGAAGAGGTGTAGGAGTACCAGTAGAGGAAATAAAAAATCTTTTATGGCTTTGGATTACAACAAGTGTGGTGCTGTTATGTCTGTCTCGACAAAGCAACATTGGGGTAATTGCATCACTACCTGAAATAGTAATTGGAGAATTAACCCTGATATGCAAATGGACCAAACTTATAAAAGTGTGAAAAACCCATGACCCAGCATCCATCTTGGGTGTAGCCTCTCAGAGGGTTTTTTAACTCCCAAGGTGTACCTATTTTAAAGGCCCTCTTTTATAAATACCCACTTTTATTCTCTTAATGTTGTCTAGCCTCTGTTTTCAGGCAGCCACTCCTAGGCATCACCCCTGTCCCCCACCTCATGCAGTGCCCACGCAGATGCCCCTGAGCTGGGTAGTGGAGTACAGGACGGGGGCTCATCATGGGCACAGACACGCAGGGTGTGCACAGCCCAGCCTCGCCCAAGGGGGTACCAGGAGTGGGGCATGAGGAGAAAGACGATGGGGAAAGGGAGAGGGACAGGGGTTCAAGGGGAAACCTTAAAGAATATCTGACAGTGAGACAACTAAGAGTTCAAACTCTCTCCAAGGACAAGAGAGAGAAGAGAGACCTTGAGCCTCTACAGAAAACACTTTAGCATGGAGGTGTTCCAGTGGCATGGATGACAAATCTATTACCCATGCAAGGACTGTCCTTCCCCATCCCCTTTGAGGAGATGTGGAGGATGTGCTCACAGAAGAGTTTGCCTGTAAAGCAGCTTTTGCCTCCAGAGAGATGAAGGCCTGCTGGGGAATGGCCTTGCTTACCTAGTTCATTCTCCAGGCCTGCTCTGATCATCTGAAGGTCACGCTGCGTGGACCCCTCCATGTTCTGGATTGCTCCCTGCAGAGTTTGCATTTGTTGGGAGAGCTGCAGAAGGTCCTTCTTCCACATAGATTCCACGGTCCTTGTATTTGCCTCCACTGTCCTTTCTGTGAAGAAAGAACCCTCTCGAGGGGGAGACCAGCAACCTGCAATCTCAATGCCTAAAAGCTCTGAACTAAATTCACTGCCAGAGCATCTTTCCTTAGGGCTCTCCCACTCCCTGTGGACTTCCCTAAAGGCGTGACCAAGGCCTGCTGGGCAGCACTGAGCCCACTCCATCTCTCCAGACACCATCGGTGGGCCCTGGGAAACAATGCTCTTTGTCATGAGGAAGGTGTGGTGGGGCATCCCCCACCTGCCCCAGGACTCCATTGTGGTCTCAGGAATGTTCACTGGGCCTCAGCCTTGGTCAGTAGCCCCTGGGATTGCACATGGGCCCTGTGCCTGGCCAGGGGCAGCTCCCTGGACATTGGGCCAAGAGTGCCGGGTGCTGCCAGTGGCCTCCCCTCCCCATTTCATGCACTGCCCACACAGATGCCCCTAAGCTGAGTAGTGGAGTACAGGACGGGGCACATCATGGGCACAGACATGCAGGGTGTGCACAGCCCAGCCTCGCCCAGCGTGGCACCAGGAGTGGGGCAGGAGAAGAAGGGCAATGGGAAGTGGGAGAGAGACAGGGACAGGGGTTCAAGGGGAAACCTTAAAGAATATCACACAGTGAGAGAACTAAGAGTTCAAACTCTCTTCAAGGACAAGGGAGAGAAGAGAGACCTTGAGCCCCTACAGAAAACACTTTAGCCTGGAGGTGTTCCAGTGGCATGGATGACTGTGGCAGGGCATATCTCCTCTCTCCCCACCACAGGTGGCCAGTGCAGATAGGAGAGATAACCCAGGCGGGCAAGGCCCAGCAGGAGTCATCTCCTGGTGCCAAAGGGTCTGCCAGCCTAACCAAGAATCAACATCTTGGTATTGAGTGCAGATGTGGGAGGAGACAAAGGAAAACAAACACTGGTGACCTGAAGGCCTGCTTTCCACTATAAAAGTAATACAGATTATCACAGAGGCAGAAGCCTTCTACACACACACCCTGAAAGCGTGCAAGACTTCTTCCTGGAGTCTGGATGCAGTTTCCATGGTTACTTCCCTGGGAATTGAGGGAAAGGATTTTGATGTGTGCTCCATCACAACTGGATGGTAAGAAACATTGGATCCTAAGTTACATTATTTCATCCCCAGCTGTAACATTAATGGTACCTTTAACCTCGCGTGTAATACTAGCTGTCTTTTTTTGTCCTTATTCCTGTGTAGCAATAGTCTGTTTTAACTCTGTCAGTTTTGTGTCTATTAAATAAATAATTCATTCTATGATAGACCACACCAGCTGTTATTAAAGGACTTGCAAACAAGAGTGGGTTTTGGGGTGCTGGCCATCCCTATGGAGCTACTGCCTCCTGCCGGAGGCCTGGGCAAAAGGCAGGGGTTTATTTAAACCCCTCACACCTATTCATAGCAATGACAAATCTATTACCCATGCAAGGACTGTCCTTCCCCATCCCCTTTGAGGAGATGTGGAGGATGTGCTCACAGAAGAGTTTGCCTGTAAAGCAGCTTTTGCCTCCAGAGAGATGAAGGCCTGCTGGGGAATGGCCTTGCTTACCTAGTTCATTCTCCAGGCCTGCTCTGATCATCTGAAGGTCACGCTGCGTGGACCCCTCCATGTTCTGGATTGCTCCCTGCAGAGTTTGCATTTGTTGGGAGAGCTGCAGAAGGTCCTTCTTCCACATAGATTCCACAGTCCTTGTATTTGCCTCCACTGTCCTTCCTGTGAAGAAAGAGCCCTCTCACTGGGACAGTCCCATTGCTATCCCGAGGGGGAGACCAGCAACCTACAATCTCAATGCCTAAAAGCTCTGAATTAAATTCACTGCCAGAGCATCTTTCCTTAGGGCTCTCCCACTCCCTGTGGACCTCCCTAAAGGCTTGACCGAGGCCTGCTGGGCAGCACTGAGCCCACTCCATCTCTCCAGACACCATCGGTGGGCCCTGGGAAACAATGCTCTTTGTCATGAGGAAGGTGTGGTGGGGCATTTCCCACCTGCCCCTTGGACCCCACTGCGGTCTCAGGAATGTTCACTGGGCCTCAGCCTTGGTCAGTAGCCCCTGGGATTGCACATGGGCCCTGTGCCTGGCCAGGGGCAGCTCCCTGGACATTGGGCAGAGAGTGCCAGGTGCTGCCCTCCCCCGATGCCTTAGGATTTAGCTTTTCTCTTTTTCCAATCCTGTACTGCTTCAGTTTGTAACTGTAAAGCTCCATAGCCTTTTAGCTACTGTTCTCACATTCTGGTTAGGCATAACAAACCCTCTCCGGGCCTGGACTCATGGACACCTTGTTGTCCCAGGCCCTGAAACATGTAAACCAAGGCTCTGAATGGGGGGAGCAAACTTGGGGTGATGAGACTGACAGCTGGACTGACAGCCTCACTGAGTCAGACCTAATGACAGTCAGAATTTACCCATGAGAATTTTACAGTGAAATTTTGCAGCTGCAGTGAAACCCACAGAGAAAGCCAAGAAGATAATCAATCACAGAAGATGTTCTGGACACCAGGAGAGGATGTTCTTGTTATGGGATGTTAAGAGTATACTAGGAAGAACTTGCAGGTAATATGTAACAACTATACCTTTGCTTGTATAGCTAATTGTTTTACTGCCTGAATGGTCACTGTTTTGTTAGACAGCCTTGTCATTGTTTGCTAAGCAGCCAATCTCAATAAGGCACAGCAATTGTGAAGAGGTGTAGGAGTACCAGTAGAGGAAATAAAAAATCTTTTATGGCTTTGGATTACAACAAGTGTGGTGCTGTTATGTCTGTCTCGACAAAGCAACATTGGGGTAATTGCATCACTACCTGAAATAGTAATTGGAGAATTAACCCTGATATGCAAATGGACCAAACTTATAAAAGTGTGAAAAACCCATGACCCAGCATCCATCTTGGGTGTAGCCTCTCAGAGGGTTTTTTAACTCCCAAGGTGTACCTATTTTAAAGGCCCTCTTTTATAAATACCCACTTTTATTCTCTTAATGTTGTCTAGCCTCTGTTTTCAGGCAGCCACTCCTAGGCATCACCCCTGTCCCCCACCTCATGCAGTGCCCACGCAGATGCCCCTGAGCTGGGTAGTGGAGTACAGGACGGGGGCTCATCATGGGCACAGACACGCAGGGTGTGCACAGCCCAGCCTCGCCCAAGGGGGTACCAGGAGTGGGGCATGAGGAGAAAGACGATGGGGAAAGGGAGAGGGAGAGGGAGAGGGGTTCAAGGGGAAACCTTAAAGAATATCTGACAGTGAGACAACTAAGAGTTCAAACTCTCTCCAAGGACAAGGGAGAGAAGAGAGACCTTGAGCCTCTACAGAAAACACTTTAGCATGGAGGTGTTCCAGTGGCATGGATGACAAACCTATTACCCATGCAAGGACTGTCCTTCCCCATCCCCTTTGAGGAGATGTGGAGGATGTGCTCACAGAAGAGTTTGCCTGTAAAGCAGCTTTTGCCTCCAGAGAGATGAAGGCCTGCTGGGGAATGGCCTTGCTTACCTAGTTCATTCTCCAGGCCTGCTCTGATCATCTGAAGGTCACGCTGTGTGGACCCCTCCATGTTCTGGATTGCTCCCTGCAGAGTTTGCATTTGTTGGGAGAGCTGTACAAGGTCCTTCTTCCACATAGATTCCACGGTCCTTGTATTTGCCTCCACTGTCCTTTCTGTGAAGAAAGAACCCTCTCGAGGGGGAGACCAGCAACCTGCAATCTCAATGCCTAAAAGCTCTGAACTAAATTCACTGCCAGAGCATCTTTCCTTAGGGCTCTCCCACTCCCTGTGGACTTCCCTAAAGGCTTGACCAAGGCCTGCTGGGCAGCACTGAGCCCACTCCATCTCTCCGGACACCATCGGTGGGCCCTGGGAAACAATGCTCTTTGTCATGAGGAAGGTGTGGTGGGGCATCCCCCACCTGCCCCTCGGACCCCTTTGCAGTCTCAGGAATGTTCACTGGGCCTCAGCCTTGGTCAGTAGCCCCTGGGATTGCACATGGGCCCTGTGCCTGGCCAGGGGAAGCTCCCTGGACATTGGGCCAAGAGTGCCGGGTGCTGCCAGTGGCCTCCCCTCCCCATTTCATGCACTGCCCACAGAGATGCTCAAGAGCTGCGCAGGGGAGCATGGGGTGGGCCTCGTCATGGACACTTCAACATGGAGGTCTTTCAAGTGTCACGGAGTACAAAAGCTGTTTCCCAATGCAAGGACTGTCCTTTTCCACCCATTGTGAGGTGGTCTGGAGAATGAGCTCATAGGACAGTTTGCCTGTAGAGCAGCTTTTTTCTTCAGAGAGATGAAGGCCCTCTGGGGAATGGCCTTGCTTACCTAGGTCATGCTCCAGATCTGCTCTGATCATCTGAAGGTTACGCTGTGTGGACCCCTCCATGTTCTGGAAAGCTTCCTGCAGAGTTAGAACTTGTTGGGAGGCTTCATGGAGGTCCTTCTCCAGCCTGGATTCTAAGGCACTTGTATTTGCCTCCACTGTCCTTCCTGTGAAGAAAGAACAGTTTCACTAGGAAAAAGTCATGGTTTTCTTGAGGGAAAGACCATTGATCCGTAATGATGATGCCCAATAGCTGTGACATAAAATCCCTGTCGAGGCTTTTCTTAGAGCTTTCCCAGTCCCTGGGGGTCTTGCTAATGGCTTGACTAAGGCCTCCTGGGCAGCATGGAGGGCAGGAATGATCTCTGTCTCTCCAGAGAGCACATGTGGGCCCTGGGAGATAACACTCTGTCATGAGGATGGTGTGGTGCCACAGAGCACAAAAACTGTTCCCCATGTAAGGGCTGTCTTTCCCCATCCCCCCTGAGAATCTGTGGAGGACAAGCTCACAGGACAATTTGCCTGTAGAGCAGCCTTTGCCTACAGAGCTATGAAGGCCTGTTGAGGAAATGGTTCTGCTCACCTAGTCTGTTCTCCAGGTCTCTTCTGATCATTTGAAGGTCACACTGTGTTGAGACCTTCATGTTCTGGAAAGTTTTTATCAGAGTTTGAATTTGTTGGGAGAGCTGCAGGAGGTCCTTCTGCCACATGTATGCTATAGTCCCTGTGACATTTGCCTCCACCGTCTTTCCTGTGAAAAAAGACTGGTGTCACTGGGACAATGATTTTTTCTCCCTTGGGGTGAGGTCTTGCCCCAATAATGACACAGAGCTTTCCTCTCAAAAAGGATCAAAAAGATGCCGTTCTTTCACTCCCTTCTAAGACAAGGGAGAGAAGAGGGACCTTGACCATCTCCAGTTGCCACCTCAGCATCAAAGGTGTTCTACATGACTGGGACATAAGAGATGCTCCCAAGGAAGTTTTGCCCATTCTGACAAAAGGCGAAGGATTAACTCAGAGGACAGGTTGCCTGTAGGGCTGGATTGACCTTCAAAGAGATGAAAGCCTGTTGGGGAATGGCCCTGCTCACCTAGTTCCTCCTTCAGGTCTGTTCTGATCATCTGAAGGTCACGCTGTGCGTACACCTGGGTGTTTTGAAAAGCTTTCTGCAGAGTTTGAACTTGTTGGGACACTTCATGGAGGTCCTTCTTCCACATGGATTCCAGGGCCTTTGTAGTATTTGCCTGTATTGTCAATCCTATAAAGAAAGAACAGTGTCATTGGGACATTCTCATTACCTTCTTGAGGGGGAGACCAGTGATCTGATTTAAATTCACTGCCAGAGAGTCTCTTCTTAGGGTTTTCCCTTTGAGTATTCTTGATCAAAAAAGCTATTCCCCACATAAGGATTGTCCTTCTCCATCCTCTTTGAGGAGATGTGGAGGATGTGCTCACAGAAGAGTTTGCCTGTAAAGCAGCTTTTGCCTCCAGAGAGGTGAAGGCCTGCTGGGGAATGGCCTTGCTTACCTAGTTCATTCTCCAGGTCTGTTCTGAGGAGCTGAAGACCATGCTGTGTGGACTCCTGCTCATTCTGGAAAGCTTCCTGAAGAGTCTGAATTTTTTGGTAGAGGTGCTGGTAGTCCTTCAGCCGAATAGATTCCAGGGTGTCCACTGCCCTTCCTGTGAAAAAAGACATGGGAGGAAAAGCCATTATCTCAGTGACACCAGAGGTGAGGTCTTGTTCCACTAATGACACAAGCTTTTCCTCTTAGAAATGACCATGAAGACGCTGTTCTTTCACTGCCTTCAAAGACAAGGGAGAGAAGAGGGACCTTGACCACCTCCAGTTGCCATCTCAGCATCAAAGGTGTTCCACTGGCACGGGACATAAGAGCTGCTCCCAAGGAAGCTCTGCACAAGGCATCCACTCCAAGGACTAACTCACAAGTCAGTTTGATTGTGGAGCAGCATTTGCTTCCAAAAAGATAAAGGCCTGCTGGGGAATGGCCCTGCTTATCTGTTTTTTTCCTTTTGCTTTCTTTCCTTATGCAGGGAGGGCACAAGAAATTCAGTTCAGTTCCCTCATGTCCTGCCTGTTTCTAATTTATACTCTCCAGCCTTCTCTTTCCTCAGACAATCCTTTCTAATTCAGAGGCCTTGGAAAAGAACTCAGCCCTGAAAAACAGAGATGGGGAGTTCACATTCTGATGGACCTGTGGGCACAATTACTGATCTCTTCCTTGGCTTTCAAATCCTTTTCCACCACAAGTTTGCTCTGGGAAGGAGCCTTGGCCTCTCTTCTGGAGCTCCAGTCTTCCTTGTGACATGGAGACGTTTTCTTTTACAGTTTTTACCTGTTGAAAGGAGTCTCAGCACCACTGTGAGCCCTTCTAAACACGGGCTTGTAGCTCCTGTGCTGGTGATCAGGAATATTGAAAGGAACCCCATGGCCTCCTCACTGCCCAACAGCCTGGCCATGGGCGAGAGCCCAGACCATGCTAATTGCCAGGTGTTCCCGGAGGGAAGAATATTGCCTGCCAGCATCCCAGCTGGAAAGAGCAGGGCCAGGAGAACATCTGGCCTTAGATCCCAGGGGGGATGGGATGGGATCCAGCAGAGTCCAGGCTGTCCTGGTCTGTGCTGAGAAAAGCCCACTTCCAGGGCAGCTCTGCACCCTGGGAGCCTGGGGTCCTGGGCGTCTGCACGGGGATGGGAAATATAACAAAGGACTTGCTGGAGCCCTTTGGAAGTGTGAATTTCTGGAGGGGTGATTGTTTGATCTCACTGCCCTAGACCCTCCTGCATCTTCTTCTTGCTTGGCAGGGGTTTTGTTTCCAAGTATTGTGGGTATGTCCTGGCACTGATCTGCATGCAAAGGCTTCTCTTTGTGTGAGGGGAGGTCACACAGAACCTCCCCTTGGTCATCTGTTGATAGTCTGACAAGAGGATGAGTTTCATGTAAATGCAGAATCACACCATCAAACAATGGCTTGGGTTTTACGAGACCTTATAGATCCTCTCTTTCCAACCCCCCTGCCATTTCTTTCCAGCCTTCCACTAGACCACATTACTCCAAGCCCTATCCAACCTGGCCTTGAACCCTTCCAGGGATGAGGCACAGATGAGGCACATCCAAGCTGTGAATCAGCTTCTACAGCAACCTGTGCCAGGGCCTCACCACCCTCGCAGGGAAGATTTTCTTCCTATTGTCTAATTTAATCTATCCTCCTACAGCTTAAAATCCACCTTGTCCTAGTAATCTGTGCCCTTGTAAAATGTCCCTCTCCAGCCTTATTGTAAGCCACCTTTAGCTACTGGAAGGGTATCAGAGACCGGGTACGTTTAGCGAGTCGAGCCAATGCCTTTGTGTGTGTCTGTATGTGTCTGTGTGCGTGTGTGTGTGTGTGTTTGTCTCCGTCTGTGTGTGTCTGTGTGTGTGTCTGTGTGTGTGTCTGTCTGTGTCTATGTGTCTGTTTCTGTCTGTGTCTGTTTGTGTTTAGTGGGTTGATCCTAAATTGACAGACAGCCCTTTAAACCAATAACGCTTCTCTCAATTTACGTATTTAAATCGCGTGGATAGGCGGGTTTTGGGTTTTTCCGTTTCAGCTGGTCTGCCAGGACAAGAGAGGGGGACCTTGGAGCCGCGGGCCCCACCGGGCCGGGCCAGGCACCCCTGCCCTCTGCCCGCCCTTTTCCCAATGCCGCAGCACAGACCCTGGGTCGCTGGGAAGGGGAACTATTCCTGAGCCACAAGCAGCTAGGGCCAGCCACAGAGCTGAGGCCGTCCGACCCGGCTCCCTGGGACTGGTGGATCCCTCTCTTTTCCACACGGTGCCAGCGGGAGCCGGCGGAGCCTCCTGTCTGCAGCCAGCACACTTTGCACTGAACTGAAGAGGACACCGTGCAGCCAGCAGCACAGGGGAGTGGGGTTCTCTCCACTGTAGAGCCTGAACGGTAACAGTCTTCAACATGGCGACTTCAAAGTCAGAGAGAAACAGAAAGTGAGTCACGTGAGATGAAGCTAGAAATCGCTTCAGAAGAGAAAAGAGGGCGGTGCTGCATTTCTCACGTGCAACTTAAAAAACTTCTTGCTTGCCATGGTATAAAACTGTAATATCACAAACTTTGAAGTACATGGGGGGATGGACAATTCAGGCGTGGCCTGTAAAGGTTGTGAAGAATGCCCATGCCAGACTACACATCAAAGCAGTGAGAGGCTTTTAAAACCTGGTGGCGAAGAAAAGCCTTGGTGTTCAGGCCAAAATGACTCATCCTTCAAAAGATTAATAACTCCATGTGATGGCCCATGTTTTACAGTGTGAAGGAACTGTGAAAGGGTTCATGGAAGAGATGTTTTACACCACAGCAGAATGTTTTCTTCCAGGCGAGTCTGCAGAGGGTGGCAGTTTGAAAACCACGTAAAGCAGAAGAAAACCCTTTTTTTTCCTTTCCAAGAATTGCAACACTGATTAAAAGAAGGGAGAAAAGTGGGAGAAGAAAAGGGTTCTAAAAGTTTATTCTGATTCTTTTTTTTCTCTCGTTCTTTTAGGTCTGTTAATAAACTTCTTTATATTCTTTAAGTTTTGTGCCTGCTTTGCTTTCTCCTAATTCTTATCTCACAGACAGAAGATCAGTGAGTAATGCATAATTTGACCTAAAACCACTACACTTTATTGGTGTTTCTGCCCAGTTTATGAACTGAACCTGCAACAGTGTGTTTGTGTGTCCATGCGCCTCTGTGTCTATCTTTGTCTGTGTCTGTGTGTCTGTGTCTGTGTCCGTGTGTCTCTCTGTCTCTGTGTGTGTGTGTGTCTGTGTCTGCATCTATGTGTCTGTCTGTGTCTCTGTGTCCGTGAGTGCATTTGTGTCTGCGCGTCTGTTTCTGTCTGTGTCCGTGTGTGTCTCTGTGTCTGTCGGTGCCTGTGTGTGTGTGTGTGTGTGTGTCTGTGTGTGTCTCCCTGTGTGTCCCTCCGCCCATGTCTGTGGGTCTGTGTCCATGTGTGCATTTGTGTCTGCGCGTCTGTTTCTGTCTGGGTGTCCGTGTATGTCTCTGTGTCTGTCGGCGCCTGTGTGTGTGTGTGTGTGTGTCTGTGTGTGTCTGTGTGTGTGTCTGTGTGTCTGTGTGTCTGTGTGTCTGTGTGTCCCTCCACCCGTGTCTGTGGGTCTGTGTCCATGAGTGCATTTGTGTCTGCGCATTTGTTTCTGTGTGTCCGTGTGTGTCTCTGTGTCTGTGTGTGTCTGTGTGTGTGTCTGTGTGTCTGTGTGTCTGTGTGTCTGTGTGTCCCTCCACCCGTGTCTGCGGGTCTGTGTCCGTGAGTGCATTTGTGTCTGCGCATTTGTTTCTGTGTGTCCGTGTGTGTCTCTGTGTCTGTCGGTGCCTGTGTGTGTGTCTGTGTGTCTGTGTGTCTGTGGGTCTGTGTGCAGTTGGGGGCGGGTCAGGCCTTGCTTTCTGGTGAGACAGTGCCCCTCCCCCTCGGATTGGCTGAGCTGTCAATCAATCACACAAGGGGGGGGGCTATCCTGACCAGCCTCTGATTGGCTGAGGCTCCAGAAGTCCCGCCTAGGAGGTGGGGCCCACAGGGCACCAAGAGTTTAAAAGGGGTGACCGTGCTGTGCCCAACTGCCGCGCCCTGTTCGCTGCTTCAGAGTTGTGGTTCTACTCGTGCCGAAACCCTCTGATAGCTGGATCTGTGTTTTTCTATGTATTTTCTGTCTTTCTCTTTCTCTCTTCTCCTAATTCTTTTTTCATGGAACTTTGTGGGTAGCTTAACATCTTAAGGATTTAAAAGTTTCACGGTTAAATGGGCTAAGTAAATGCTAAGTTAATGAAGTTAACACCAAATTAATTCTAAGTGAGGCTATTATAAGTGCTTTCATGTTGAATTTGGTGTTGTATTAAATCCTTTTGCCAAAGTTTCCTTAATCTTCTATATTTTTGCAGTAAACTTTTCTGTGATACTCACCTCTTGAGAGTATCTGGTGGGGATTCCTCCTTTGTGCTAGCTAGAATAAAGGAACCTTGAGTTTAGCTCCTGGATGTAAGTATCCAGGGTGTAGCAAAGGGTCTCTAAAGTCTGCCTGGAGCCTTATCTGCTTCTATTGTTTGTCATAATTACCATGGACAATGAGCATGGACCATTCTAGAGACACCAGGTGGGTGATCCTGATGTGGCAAAACAGTTGACAACACACCAGCCCTCCAGCCCTGGAAGATACCTAGGACAGACAGAACCTGCAGTCATGGACTAAATGGACTCAGCAGGTATCTTGGTGTGATGGCTATTGACTATGAAAATGATAACCTGTGTTTGTATACTTACATACATATACATATACATATACATATACATATACATATACATATACATATACATATACATACATACATATATATATATATATATATATATATATAGAGTAGATGGTATATCCTAACTGGTGGAAAATATCCTGGTTCAGGCCAGGCCAGGGTTAATTTTTGCAGTGAAGGGGCATGACCAGGACCCAAATGTGATTTGTTACAAACTCGAATCATTGGCAGGGAGTGGGGGAAGTGGAAAGGGACACTGTCTCTCCTGGGGAAAAAGGGTTCCTTCTGGTCAAGAAAAAAGGGCAGGGGGGAAGTCATCCTGTATTTGTTTATTGTCATGGGGTCCTTGATGTGCATTTTGCATATGAATCACTCTCTCTTTTGTACACTTGTGTTACTAATATTGTTCTTGTTACTGTTTTTCTTTCTTCTCTCATTGCTTTCCAGTAAATTGTTCTTAGATCTAAAACTATCTTCCAGTAAATTGTTCTTATCTAAAACCATGATCTTCACCTTTTGTGCCTCCAATTCTCAACTCCATCCCACAGCAGCAGGAAGGAAGGAATAGGGGAGTGAAAGAACAGTGTGTGGTTAGGGAGAGTCTCAGTGGGAGCAGTGAACTGGGGAGTTCCATTCCTAAACCACAACACAGACACAAGCAGAGATGAGGCTGAAGGCACAGAGCTTGAGAGAGGCAAGTGGTCTGAGGTCAGTACAGCTTTTGAGGAAGGGTCAGTCCTGCCTTGCAAGCAGCAGTGAAGTGCTGGTTTGGGCCCTTGGTCATGACTCTCTACCACAGGTTCTCCAGGCTTGGCAGGGCCCTGCTCCAGCTCCCACCCAGGAAGGAAAACCACATCCACAAAGGCCCTCCAGCAAGGGCTGAGCATGGCTGTGCCCTCTGATACCACAGAGCTGGAAACAGGACCTGTTCCCAGCCCCGGCTGCAGAGGCAGAGATCTCTGGAGAGGCCCTTGCCAAGGTGGGAGGCACCAGTGACACTTCTGGAAAAAAGGTCCAGCTCTGATGAATGAGCTCTCCTGGAGGCTTGGGAGAGGATGAGAGCAATGGAGGCAGAGGAAGGGACCCTTCTAATTCACACCAGGAAAAGTCCCCCAATTCCATCCTCCTTCCTCCTCTTGTTTGTAGATACCATGGGCCACCCAAGCTCTCACCTGCCTGTGGAGGCATCTCCCTTTTGCCTCTGGGTGACAGACAGTAAACTTCTACCTGCAAGAGAGCTCAGCATTTCAGCTGAGTGGAAGCTAATGCATCTGTGAGCCAGAAGCAGACTCTACATGGTATTTCATCCTATTTGTCAGAGAGTAGTCTTACAAGAGGCTAAGAAATTACATCCTGCAGCCTCACTTCTGAAAACATGAGGTCCTGTGAACCAAGAGCCCTTACCTCGAAATACCAGAACAGCACCAGCAGCCAATGTGAGAAGGAATAAAGGGAGTTGTATCCAGGAGGCAGGGACCCACTGAGATGCACCTAGAAAAACAGAACCTTTGAAAAAAATTATTTGAGTGTCATCTGGCAATGTTCAATCTTACCCCCAAACTTAAGCGCCTGCCTAAAGAGATTTTGTGGAGATAAATGCAGCAATAGTCCCAGTCCTACACAGGTGGCCAGAGCCTGCCTTCCCTTGGGTGTGCACAGGGGCAAGAGGGCCCTTGCTCATTTCTCACTGCAGCCTGTCCTGCCTGCAGTGCCCCGTGGTGCTCTGGGATGGGTCTGGCTGGACTGGAGAGCTCTCACCTTCCCTGGCACTGGGAAGGGCCTCACGGGGCTCCTGAGACCATGAGCCTCCAGCAAAGACTTCTGAGGACAATGGGACTCACCTGAGATGCGCACAGTAGTTTTCTTCTCCACCTGCAGCAGGGGGTTCAGGATTTGACAGGTGACTTTTCCCACTTGCTCTCCTGTAACTGTGACTCGACTCTGCACACTGAAGAGTTTCCTGCTGTCCTGGTGTATTTCAGTGTCCGCTGACAGCCCCTGCCCGTCCTCAGTAACCCACTGGACAGTAGGTTTGGGGAACCATCCCTGTGACCTGCAGCCAAGCTCGAGTCCTTGCCCTCGGGGGCCCTGAATTTCAATGAACACTTCGCCAGTACCTTAAAAGCAAGAGATTTTGTTAGTGGGAGAAGTTTGTTTTCATGAAAGCAGCTCTTCCTTGGATTCACAGCTCTTGCTTAACTCACAGCTTCCTGCCAGTTTCTGTCAGTCTTTCACGCAACCTTTCCAATGGTCTTTCTGTCATCCCACACTCCATCTGCCATAAATGCCAAATTTCCTTTGGCTGAGAAAGAGCTACAGTGTGGGATGGGTTTGCCTCTCAGCTCACCACTATTTCATGGAGCAGGCAGGGAGAAGGTGTGTGGTTTGCATTCCTCTTTTGGAATGACTCTGTAGGAGCCCCATCCAAGTCTGAGGATTGGTAAAGCAGGACACAGTGCACTAAAGCCCGGTCGTCTTTTTCCTGGGCACCTCCCCAGTCCATGCCAGCACTACAGGTGGGCACAGATGGTCACTGACAGGGACTGTGCCAAAGCTTCATCAGTGTGATGAGGTGGGAGGCACCACACACATTGCTGAGTCACGCTCCTGGTCAAAGCCGGATTTTACAGGAATTTGTCCTGTGCAATAGTAGGAAAATGGGCACTGTCTTGAAGCTTTTTCTCTCCCAAAAGCGTCTCTAATCCCCTTTGGATGAGGGGATTTAGATTCGATATTAGGAAGAAATTATTGACTAAGAGTGAGGCACTGGCACAGTTTGCCCAGAGAAGCTGTGGATGTCCCATCCCTGAAAGTGTTCAAGGCCAGGTTGGACAGCACTTGGAACAACCTGCTCTAGTGGAAGGTGGTGTTGCGCATGGCTGGGAAGTTCAAATGAGAAATTCTTTTAGGTCCCTTCCAACTCACACCATTGTGTGATTCTAAGAGTCCCTGATTCTGTCATTCTATGCTCTTTTTGATCAGTGAATCCAGGCTGACCAGCTCCACCTGGCTTTATCAATACCTGCACACAAATGGTGCTGACTGTCTAGCTGGGGGGAATTGGCCGCCCAGAATATCTCCTTAGCCCAGCTAAGAAGTCCCAAGGGGGAGGGCCCCATTCCCCTCAGTCTCACAGCCAGGGATGCTGAGCACTTAGATGTCTCTCAGGTGGGCTCACCCCTCCCCAGCAGGGATTATTGCAACTTGCCAGCCCCACACGGGTCAGAACAGGGCTCAGGCTGGGCATGGGGCTTGCAGAGCATCTTGACAGGTGGCCCAGGGGCTGCTGGAGTGGGGAGATGATGTGTTGGGTCATATGAAGGGGCATCAGCTGGGGGACAGTGACCTTTCAGAGAGCTCTTTTCCCTATGTAAGAGCTTCCCCACCCAGCCCAGGAAGTCTCCAACCTGCAATGCTGAGCTTGGTGGCCGTATCAGCACTCCAGTCCCTGGATGTCACAATGCATCTGTACATTCCTTCATCTGCTGGCTGGACATTCTTCAGTGTCAGGGACACGTTCCCAGTGGCAAATCCATCTCCTGGCACTGATGTCCACTCACGGTATTTCTGCATTGGTTCACCCCCAAACTGCCCATGTGTGTAGATGTCCTCTGTGTGCCCATCTGTGATTTTTATCCAGTGCACTTGAGGGTTGTCCAGTGGCTTTGTGGAAGAGATGGTACAAGGAAGCATTGCATCCTGGCCAACAATTCCAACTACATTCTCAGGAGAGGAGAGCTCAAAATTGTCTGTGAGTGAGCATCTGGCTGAAATCAATCAGAAAATGTACTGGTGTGAAGGAAACTGGTCTAGGAGTAACAGTGGGGAACAACTGAAAGTAACAGATTAGAGGTAGAAAACAGGATGATGTAAGTTGTACAGGGTGGGATTATTTTGGGGAAACGGAAAAAATAAATGCATAAAAGCATGTGCAGAGCCATTTCATGCAGCTCCCCAGCCTGCCTTGCCCCTTTGCAGTCCTGTGCCACCAGCAGCGGAGCAGCTGTGCCAATGCCAACTGCCTGTGCGGGCAGGGAAGTGCTCCTGGCACTGGGCAGGGCTGGACAGGGCAGAGCTTCCTTGGTTTAGGGCTTCCCTGGCTCCACCAAGGGAGAGAAACTCTGGCTGCAATGGGCTGGATTCTTCAAGAGCAGAGAGGGCAGGGCAGCTCTGGCTCTTGTGCAGTTCAGATCAGGGCTGCTCAGGAGACCATGGCCCTCAGCTCCAGCAGTTCTGATCATCTGCAGACTGGAATGCCCCAGAAAGGAGCAGAACAGCTCCTGGAAGCGTTACCTGAGACAAGGATGGCCAGAAGCAGTGCCAGAGCCAACAGGAGCCATCTCCTCTGCTCCATCCCTGCAGTCCCTGGGGTGGGACGATCCCGCAGCTGGCCTGGAACAGGCACAGAAGGGAAGTGAGCAAAGGGAGATCCTGTCCCAAACCCCTCTGAGCTCTCTCACCTGGCACTTGTCACCAGCTGTGACTTCTGAAGGTGCCAAGTGTTCAAACAATTGAGTTCAGACCTCAAGAAAACTTATGCCTTTCCAGAGATCTCATGCTCCTAAAGATACTGGAAATTTCTCCCAGTCCAACGTGCTCCCAGGAATCACAGAATCACAGAATCACAGAATTACCAGGTTGGAAGAGACCTTCAAGATCATCGAGTCCAACCTCTGCCCTAACACCTTAACTAAACTAAACCATGGCACTGAGTGCCACATCCAATCTCTTTTTAAACACGTCCAGGGATGGTGATTCCACCACCTCCCCGGGTAAACCATTCCAATACTTTATCACTCTTTCTGTAAAAAAGTTTCTCCTAATATCCAACCTATATTTCCCTTGGCGCAACTTAAGACTGTGTCCTCTTGTTCTGTCAGTTGTTGCCCAGAAAAAGAGACCAACCCCCACCTCACTACAACCACCTTTCAGGGAGTTGTAGAGAGTGATAAGGTCGCCTCTGAGTCTCCTTTTCTCCAGGCTAAACAACCCCAGTTCCCTCAGCCGTTCCTCATAGGGCTTGTGCTCCAAGCCCCTCACCAGCCTTGTCGCCCTCCTCTGGACACGCTCAAGTGTCTCCACGTCCTTCCTGAACTGAGGGGCCCAGAACTGGACACAGTACTCAAGGTGCGGCCTCACCAGTGCCGAGTATAGGGGAAGGATGACTTCCCTGCTCCTGCTGGCCACACTATTCCTGATACAGGCCAGGATACCATTGGCCTTTTTGGCCACCTGGGCACACTGCTGACTCATGTTGAGTCGGCTGTCAACGAGTACTCCCAAGTCTCTTTCTGCCTGGGCACTCTCCAGCCACTCTGTCCCCAGCCTATAGCGTTGCAGGGGGTTATTGCGGCCAAAATGCAGGACTCGGCACTTGGACTGGTTAAACTTCATCCTATTGGACTCAGCCCATCTATCCAACCATTCCAGGTCTCTCTGCAGAGCCCTTCTACCCTCCAACAGATCAACACATGCTCCCAGCTTAGTGTCATCCGCAAATTTACTAATGAAAGACTCAATGCCCTCATCCATGTCATCAATAAAAATATTAAACAGAGCACGTCCCAGCACAGACCCCTGAGGGACACCACTGGTGACTGGCTGCCAGCTGGATGCAGCACCATTCACCAGCACTCTCTGGGCCTGGCCATCCAGCCAGTTCTTAACCCAGCAAAAGAGTGCTCCTGTCCAAGCCGTGGGCTGCCAGCTTTTCCAGGAGGATGCTGTGGGAGACAGTGTCAAAGGCCTTACTGAAGTCTAAATAGACAACATCTACAGCCTTTCCTGCATCTACCAGGTGGGTTACCTGGTCATAAAAGGAGACCAGGTTGGTCAAACATGACCTACCCCTTCTAAATCCATGCTGGCTGGGTCTAATCCCCTGTCCATCCTGTAGGTGCTGTGTAATAGCACTCAATATAAACTGTTCCATGACTTTCCCTGGTACCGAGGTCAGGCTAACTGGCCTGTAATTACCAGGATCCTCCTTCTTACCCTTTTAACCATGAGAGTCTCACATCATTCATGAAGCCAAAGGTCTTAGGGTGAGATGGCCACAGCCTCAGATCCACTGAACACATTACCCACATGTCCGTAAACTACACAGAGAGCTCAGGGCACTGAATGTCAAACTGCAGCTGGCAGTGAACTTTGAAAATTGTCATGTTAAATTCTGCTGCTTCTGCTGTCCAGGGGTTTTCATGGGCACTAAATTTGTGCTTTGCAGGCAATTATAAATCCATATGAAATTTTCTAGGAGGCATTAATTTGGAGAGTTAATATGGGAGACTGGTTCATCTTGATTAGAGATGAGAGGGCTGCTCTTTACTCACTTAAAAAGAGCTCTCAGGGGCTGTTTTGGATAGTATTAGGATTGGGAAAATAAGCCAGGCATTTGGGGAGAGGCAGATGTGACACAGGACTTGTAGAAACCTGTTCCTCTCTGGATCAGCAGCTGGAGGCTTAGAAATGGAAAATGTCACAAGACAGGAACATCCGCCCCAGGAATTCCAGCCAGAACATGCTGAGAACTTACATACCTTGTTTAGCAACTCTGAAACTTCTTCTAATAAATGTCATGGTCTTTTCATCCAACTTTTACAAAATGTTCCGGTCATCCAAGGAGGGCCCCAAAGAAACCTTGCTGTCTAACAAGTCATCAGTTCCTACTTCAGAAACCAAAACCACATTCCCAAACAAACTGAATGCTTTACAAAAGAAGATGTGAAAAAAGGCCTAAAAATTACAACAAACAAAGGCAGAGTTTCTCCATCCCCCAAGGCTTCATGTTCAGCACTGCTAAACAGGCACACTGGGACACAGTTTAAATGAGGGCAAGAATCAGTGTTAGACCAGAAGGGGAGAAAATGGAGTTGGGTTGACACTGATCTGCAACACCTGTGAGATCTGCAAAGATCGTGGAACTCTCTGGAATCATGAGATGAATGATTTAATTGATAAAGACAATGTCATGATGATCTGAGGTTTGCCGCTTACGGACAGACAACCTCAATCATTCAAGGTATTAATCAGGAAATTTTAAGCTTATTCATATTTCTGCAGGGGCAACTGACCCCTGGGTGCTCTGGGAGTTACCATCATTGTCCTGGGTTGCAGTGTACTCCATTACCATCCTCATGAGCTGTTGAAACCAGGTGGGACCGTGTTCCCTTGCCTTCACCCTCCAGACTATCTTTCTGTTAATGGCCCATCAATGCTCTGCTGCATGAGTCAGAGATAACTCCCTCAGGACTATCTTCTGTTAATGAGCCCATCAACACCTGGCCTCATGACTCATCATCCCATTGTGAGATGCTCCACCCAGAGGGAGGAACCAAGCATTCCATCCTGGATATAATCTGAGATTCTGAACACCACAGACAACCCTTTCCACTGGATTCCCAGAGAACAGGAGCTAGACAGCCACCACTGGACCTTCCAAGGAAGAGCAGACCCTTCTATAGGATCACTGCTTCAACAGAACCACATCCACCACTTCAGGAGGACTGCAGCCACCACTTAATCAGACTGCTACCACCACCCTGGCTAACAGGGTGTCAGGTTGTATCTGGATTCTGTCAATTTGAACCAGTGTCTTCTGCCTTTTTTAAAAAACTTCCCTATTCAATTGTTATTCTGACTTGGTGCCTCCCACCGGTTTGTTTTCAAACTAGTACAATCATCCTGAGTTACCATAAAATTAAGCAGTTTCACACTGTTTGAGCTTCCAACAGGAACGAGTTTCAGGTGGCCAGACTTAGAACCAGCCTTGCTTCCTGTGAAGGAAGTTCCAGGATTATCATCAACCCTACTTGGCCTCAAGGCCCTGTCCCCCAAGGGGGTCCTTGGGTCCAACAGCCCTTTCCAGAGGGGGAATTCCACCCTTCTCTCCTGCTCTGCAGCCTCCCCTTCCAAGTCATACCAGGACAGCACAGCCAGCTCTGGACACCAAAGGCAGCAGAACCATCCTTGGGAAACAAACACCAGACCCAGATGGCCAATCCATATGTCAGCATGACCATTCACCATCACTTTTAGTTCCTCTCTGAGCATGTCATGGTTTAACCCTCACCAGCAGACAAACCCCATGCAGCCACTCTCTTGCTTCCCCAAGAGGAGGATAAGGAAGAGAACTGGACAGGTAAAAGCTAAAAAACTTGTGAGTTGAGAAAACAACATTTTATTAGGGAAAAGCAAAAGCCAGGAACGCAAGCAAAAGAAACCTAAAGAATTAATTCTCTACTTCCCATAGGCAGGTTCAGCCACCTCCAGGACAGCAGGGTTTCATCAAACAAAATGGTGATCTGGGAAGACAAACACCATCACTCCAAATGTCCACTCCTTCTTCCTTCAGTTTATCAGGCTGAACAAAGACACCAGATAATGTGTCTGGCAGCTCTTGTGCTTTATGGCAGTCACCTTAATTACCCCAGAAATAATCCCACAGTTTTGACTGGAAAAGTGTTGGCTAACAAACCCTTACACTTTACAATACACTTCTCAAAACAAGCCCTCAGTTTTTAAAGTACACTTCAATAAGCTCCTAGCTCCCACAGAAAACTTCTCAAAGGCTCTGGCTCGTGAGCCACAACACACTTCCACAAGTTCCCACTCCCATGGCAAACTTTGGTACAGAGTAACGGGGTAGAATATGACAGCCACGTTCTGCCCAGACAAAGCAAGGGAGGAGAGAGATGAAGAGAGAAAGAGAACAAGGAATATCACCAGTCCTTAGATCCCGCGTTGGTCCTGCTGCGCGGATGGTCCAGAGCTGGGGTAAACAAAGGGGGTGAGTGAGAGGGAAAATAAAAAAAAGGAAAGAAACATACGGGTATGCATCTCTTTATGGCTAAACTGCTGGAGCCTTGTGTACAAAACACTTCCAATACTGGTTTTTTTGAGCCCTCTTACAGGAAGTGAGTCAGGAGGGGAAAGGGAGTTGACATATCCTGAGTCTCAAAGTGGAAAGGAAGCGGGGTCAGAACACGTTCCTGTTGTTTCCTGTCCCATGGTTTTCCCAATATCAGCTGTGAACTGGGAGGAAGGAAAGACTCTGGTCCTTCCCAGTTCCAACTGAATGGCTTTTCCCTTGGAACAGAGAAATGAAGGGCTGGGCTCTGGTCACAGACCTTTGGCAGTGGCCTGATGGTCAGTCCCTGCCCCTGAGAGAGCCTCCTCTGATCTCACAGTTGGCAGAACTGCACCCATGAGGAGAAAACCAGCCCTGCAAAGCCCAGCTCTGTCAGTAATACAAGCCCGTACAGCTGCGGTGAATGTGCACAGCCCCAGAACTTCCTCCCTGAGGACACTTTGCTGTCAGAGGGGGAGATCAGAGCAGGATGGTCAGTGCTGGCCTGAGCAACCACAGGGGTCCAGCAGCCCTCTCCAACCTCCCCCAAAGTGGTGCCCTGCTTTGACCTCATGGCTGCATGTTCCCCAAAGTGGTACAGCTGGAACAGCCCGAGGGCACTCTCAGCCCTTCCTGTGTGACTCCAGACCTCCCACACTGAGCAGGAGGGACGTAAGGGCAGCTCAGAGCTGTGGGACAATGAAAAAATTCAACGAGACATGCTTCATCCCCTCCACACAGGAACCACCAAGAGCTGTCAGCCTGGGCCAAGGAGATGTACCCACAGCTTCTGCAGCTGCCAGTTCCTTGCATTCATCCCTCCTGCCTGTTTGCACTCCACGTTTCACTTCATTAAATTGACAGTCAAATAGGAAATGACATTTTTTCTTGCGGTCCCAAGTGCTTGGGATGTTGTGCTGACTTTCACCTCCTGTGACCTGTGGTACACATGTAAAATGCTGATCAACTGGGATTCAAATCCTTTCCTGCTCAGATTGACTTGGACGCCCCTGTATCCAATTTCTCTTAAAGGTGATTGCAGGTGTTTCTATCTCCCCTGTCCTTTGCATGCACTTATCTGGGACTTGTTGTCACTTTGAGGGACATGCAGCCATGAGGTCAAAGCAGGGCACCACTTTGGGGGAGGTTGGAGAGGGCTGCTGGACCCCTGTGGTTGCTCAGGCCAGCACTGACCATCCTGCTCTGATCTCCCCCTCTGACAGCAAAGTGTCCTCAGGGAGGAAGTTCTGGGGCTGTGCACATTCACCGCAGCTGTACGGGCTCGTATTACTGACAGAGCTGGGCTTTGCAGGGCTGGTTTTCTCCTCATGGGTGCAGTTCTGCCAACTGTGAGATCAGAGGAGGCTCTCTCAGGGGCAGGGAAAGATCTGTGACCAGAGCCCAGCCCTTCATTTCTTTGTTCCAAGGGAAAAGCCATTCAGTTGGAACTGGGAAGGACCAGAGTCTTTCCTTCCTCCCAGTTCACAGCTGATATTGGGAACACCATGGGAGAGGAAACAAAAACAGGAAAATGGAGGTGGAGCAGCATGTTCTGACCCCGCTTCCTTTCCACTCTGAGACTCAGGATATGTCAACTCCCTTTCCCCCCGACTCAATCCTTGTAAGAAGGTTCAAAGAAACGATAGTGAAAGTATACAGCTTCAACAGTTTAGCCATGAAGGAAGGCAGACCTGTGTGTTTCTTTTTTTTTTTATTTTCCCTCTCACTCAACCTCTTTGTTTACCCCAGCTCTGGACCATCCGCGCAGCAGGACCAACGCGGGATCTAAGGACTGGTGATATTCCTTGTTCTCTTTCTCTCTTCATCTCTCTCCTCCCTTGCTTTGTCTGGGCAGAACGTGGCTGTCATATTCTACCCCGTACTCTGTACCAAAGTTTGCCATGGGAGTGGGAACTTGTGGAAGTGTGTTGTGGCTCACGAGCCAGAGCCTTTGAGAAGTTTTCTGTGGGAGCTAGGAGCTTATTGAAGTGTACTTTAAAAACTGAGGGCTTGTTTTGAGAAATGTATTGTAAAGTGTTGATAAATAACACAGAGAAATTTTCAGCTTCCCTGAAGCTGCTGGATAGAGCTTAAAAACTATCTAGCAAAAAAGTTAAAAGAATGTAAAGTATGCACACAGGATGATGAACATGGCTGGAACCAGTGGAGAAACATAATGAGAACTGCAGTGGTATTTGTGCAAGTCATGTAACAAGAAGCAACAGCACATGGGCAAAGAAAAAGTTCTAGGAAAGATCATATTTAACATTGAAACATTCAGTGATTTTGACCACCAGAGACTCCTTTGGATGACCTCCAGGAACATAAAAGGATTTCCAGAAGGAGGCAGAGCCATGCAAATTAGTTCTAGGAAAGTGATGTTTATGTATTAGATTAAAAGCACGTTTTAATGAATGTTTGATTATGATGGATAAAAACCCTGTTGTAAAGTTGTCCTGTCCCAGACTGAGATTGGGGGGATCCTAAAGATTCCTAAGGCAAAATTGGACACAAACAAGGTCATGTCCTGTGAGGCACGTATCGATAAAAGAAAATAAATGGCCCTAACAGAGGGAACAGAAAAGGCAGAGAAAAGAGTGAATGAGTGAGAGAGAGACAGAGAGGAGTGTTGCTGCTATGGCGTCAATACAGTGTTGTCAGCGCACTGTTTGTGTTGGTCGGCGTGTGGGATGTGGGCACAATTTTAACACTGTTAACAGCATGACTCTGCAATTGATGGACAGCAAGATGCTCAGTAAGCGATGCCAGGCTCAGGCAGGAGACACAGCAGCAGCAGGAAAGGTGGCAGTAAGCAAGGGCTATGGGCAGGATCAGGACAGTGGTGGCTGAGGACAGTACTGGGACAGTGTGGCTGAGGGTGCGATTGGGACAGCAGTGAGAAGGACCTGAGGGCAGGGTCAGGACAACAGTGAGGAGAATCTGAGGGCAGGACCGGGACAGTGGAGGCCAAGGGCAGGATTGGGACAGCAGTGAGGAGGAGCTGAGGGCAGGATCAGGACAGCAGTGAGGAGGATCTGAGGGCAGGATCGGGACAGCAGTGAGGAGGATCTGAGGGCAGGATTGGGCCAGCAGTGAGGAGGATCTGAGGGCAGGATTGGGACAGCAGTGAGGAAGATCTGAGGGCAGGATCGGGACAGCAGTGAGGAGGATCTGAGTGCAGGATCGGGACAGCAGTGAGGAGGATCTGAGGGCAGGATAAGGACAGTGGAGGCTGAAGGCATGTAAGAGACGGTCTGAAGACCCTTCATCTGTCTCACGACCATCTACAGAGGGCGAGACGCTGAACCTGGGCCTGCCCGAGGTGGAGAGCTGGCCAATCACAACGTGCCGGTGGTGCACCTGTTTGCGGTGAGCCGTGTTGGTCCTGCTGTGACAGCAGCAGGGACGGTGCGGGACATGTTGCCCGCTACCTGTTCTGTGCCATTAACCAAAGACAGTGGGCATTGTTCTCGCACCTGTGGGCATTGTTCTCGCACCTGTTTGGCCGTTTGCCCCTCGCTCCTGAAAAGGGTACAAAAAGACTCTCTAAGAAGACCCCTACAGATGCTGAAAAAGCCTCAGCAGAGAATTTCTTCAGCTCTCTGCAATAGTTCGTGAGAGCTCTGTCTTTCTCATGCTGAACTAGGCAAAACATGATAAGGTTTCTGTAAACCAAGTTTGCTATCTTGCACCTGCAAATATAATTAGAATTGTTATGATTTTGACTAGGAGAATGAACAATGTGAGAATTGACCAATCACTCTAGTAAGTAGTTGGCAAGAGGTCCAATAATCTCTTGCCATTTAGGTAGACACTAAGAGAACTAAACACATAAAAACCCGTCTTTTGTTACTTAAGTAATTCCATCCATTTTCTTGACTGCATTCCTGTCTCTGAGTCTTTCTTACTCTCCAGCCGGCAGCTGCGACATCTGGTGACCCCTGATGTGTACTACGGATGTAGTACATCCCTGTACGGCCCTATGTTCATCCTTGAACGGCCCTGAGAGCGCCTTGCTTTGGAGAGGTAAATACCTTTCCCTCCCCCTCCCCCCGAGGCTGTGGGGATAGAGCTTTGCTCCCGGGACCTAGGCTTTCCGAAAGGCCGGGATGATGGGGAATTTGGGCTCAAAACACAGCATGGCTTTTCATGCCTGGAGGGCTGTGTTGAATTTAATAGAGTCGGATGTGTCCGATGAAGATTTGAGCTCCCTATTAATCTGGGCTGTGAATCATAGCTGTAGAGCACAAACTCTCAATGCCGTTTTTAGTCTGGAAGCTTGGCAGTGGCTTCAGGACAAATTGACACATGAGCTCATGTATGGGACAGAGGATGTAGTAGATTTGCTTCGCATTTGGTGTTTTTTGTACGATGTATTACTACGACAGCGAGACGCTGTCTGGGTTGGAGAGTTCTCAGGCTGATGCAGCCTCCCAAGGGTCACCTGGGTTCTATGCCAGTGTAGAGACTTGCAGCAGTGTCGGTGCCAGTTCTCCACCACCGTCTCCACTGCCCTCCCTGCTGCCGTGGGAGACAAAAATACCTCCTGCGGCACCCGCGGGGCAGGAGGGGATCGCGGGGTGCCCCCCGACTTCTCCCCACTCCGTGACACAGACTCTGGTCCCTATGGCCCCTATGCTGTCGCAAGTGCTCCCGACAGCTCCGCTTCCATCGGGGGCAGCTGTTCCGCCACTGCTTCTGCAGAATCTGTTTTCGGACATGGGTGTATCGCCACGGCCCCTCGCCTTTCCGGCGTTCGGCTGTATTCCCGTGGACCCGTCCGCCCTGCCTGCACACTCCGTGCCTGCCTGCCTCTGGGTGCCCTCTGCCGCAAACGCACACCGGCCTCCCACAGCAAGCAGCGGAACCGGATCTTTCAGTGCAGCAGCTGTCGGTGCTACGGGAAGTGATAGGCATTCTTTCATAACTGACTGCCCCACAAGGGGCTGCCCTGGGGCCTGCCCCGGCGGTGGTGCCCTACCCGGCGGCTCCGGTGCCCAACCCGGGGGCTCTGATGGAGAAGGTTGCGCAATTAACGCAATTCACAGCGCAAGCTGTGCTGCTGTCTGCTACGCTGGTGACACCGGCTACAGCACCAGCGGTATCGGTGGCTCCAGCGGCTCCGGCCACGCCGGTCGCCCCCACCCCGCCCGGGGTCGCCCCCACCTCGGCCACTCCCTCAGCGGCACCCGTCACGCAGGCTGTGGCGTCGGCTGTGCCCGCAGTCCCGGGCACATGGGTTGCGGTGCCGCCGCAAAGAGCAGTGCCGCCGACAGCGGTGCCTGTGCAAGCCTCCGCCTGCCTCACGCCATCCTCTGCTGCGGTGCCAGAAGAAGGGGACTGGGATCTGATAGAGAAGATAGGGATACCCAAAGAGGCAAGGGGAGATGTGCGGGGTCAGGGGGTTGGTACAGGACCTCAGTAAGGTCTGTCGGTGGATCACAATGGTAGTGGGACTTCACAGAGAGATATCCAAGCCTATCCTGTCTTTAAGGCTATCCCGAATATGGGGCAGGTTGACAGGCACGCTGTCATAGCTTGGAAAGTGGTCCAGGACCTGCAGTCCAAAGTAGCACAATATGGGCTGGGCTCTCCTGAAGTCATGCAAATTATTAGAGTGATGAATACTGACTTGCTTGCTCTATTTGATATTAAGCATCTAGGCCAGGTGTTATTTCAACCTGTGCAATTTACAGTTTTTGAGAGCAACTGGAGAAAGATGGCTGAAAAGGTCGCAGCAGAGAATATGCACTTGCCTCAGGATGACCCCAGATACGCAGTTGGGGTGGATGTTCTTATGGGAACTAATCAATTTTTCAATCCTGATCTCTGAGCTAATTGGGATCTGTGCACACAATTAGTGAGAGACGATGCTAACGATGATTGTAAAAGGATAACTGATGCCTTGCCAGGAGAACCTACAATAGCAAAAATGGTTGAAGCCTGCTCTGAGGTGGGATCTGGGGATCACAAGCTGCTTTGGCTGCAGTCCTGTGACCCAGTCCAGGATAAGTTAGTGCAGTGATAACTGTATGAGGGCATTGCAGCCTGGCATGCCCTCACCCACCATGATCCCAACAGGGTGGGAAAACCTGGTCTGATTTGAAGGATTGTTCTCGTGATTCCTTTGCATTCTAATGATAAACCTGAATGTTTTTACTGTGTCTGCAGGAAATAATGTCGAACCTGTAAAGGGATTCAGTTGACTACCCATGATCAAACTTTCCTTGCTTTAATATTTTAAAAGGGGGACCCTGAGTTGAATTCACCTCGGAAATGGACTCCTGAAGCGTGACGAGCATTGGAAGAGCTTCAACAGGATGTTTCTGCTTGTCAGGTTTATCAAGTGGATTCCTCCACTGATAGCTTTGAATTTGGTCACTGATTCTGCTTACGTAGCAGATATAATTCAATGTTTGGATCATTCACTTCTAAAAGAAGTCAATAATGTGACTCTGTTTTTACTATTGAAAATTTTGTGGTGTGCAATTTAAGAAGTCACACCAATTTATCAGGTTCTATAACAAAGGTAATGCCAAGGCCGACATGCTAGCTAACCCTGCATGGGTAGCGCCTCAGCCTGACAAAAACTGCACAAGCCAAGGCATATACACTGCAAAAGCAGTTTCATTTAATGACAATTGAGGTTTGTGACCTTGTCAGCACTTGTGCTGACTGTCATGGACCTGCTGTGCCTCTAGCAGTGGGAGTAAACCCCAGAGGCCTAAAAGCCTTGCAGCTTAAATGAATGTAACGCACATCACTGAATCAGGTAGATTCAAGTATGTGCACATGTCTATTGACACTTTCTCCTCAGCTATGTGGGCGCGTGCTCATAGTGGGGAAAAGGGCCACGATGTCATTGCTCATTGGAAGCTGGCTTCTGCGGTCTTAGGCGTGCCTTCTTCTGTATACCACAGAGCCGATTAAGAAAGCTCTATGTACAATTAATCATTTTACAGTGCCACCAAATTCAGACAATCCTGTCATTTTGAGCCATTTCCTTTCATTGCAGTCTTCAGGCGAGACGCACCTACCTCGAGCAAAAGTCTGGGTCTGGAACCTACTCACTAACAGGTGGGAAGGTCCATGTGAGCTTAATGCTTGGGGTCGTGGGTATCCTTGCGTTCCCACAGATACTGGGGTACGATGGCTACTTGCAAGATGCGTTCGCCCTGACCTGCGGCATCAGAAGCAGAACAGGCAATCTCCGAATGATCTCCAGAATGCAGATCATCAACCAAGTGATCCTCCTGATGATGTCCAGAATGTCAACCATCAGTTGGATGGTCCTCCTACAAGCAGAGACTGAATTTTAAGTTTCTTTTGTTACAGAGTCAGAACACTATGGAATCGGAATTTTAAAGCCCTTAAGGCAACTATAGAATTGTAACAACTGATATAGTTAGAATTGTAATAGCTGATGTAGAATTGGATTTGTTAGATGTATTCCCTAGGACACTGCTGGAGACTTTCTCTGCCTGCTTTACATCAGCATCTGATTCAACTCCTATTTGGTAACTGGCCATTACCAAATGGACCCCTTTTGCTGTGTTTGTTCTCCTTGCTGCAAGGGATCTCGCAAGGATTACAAACGCTGCCTTTTTGATCTTAAAAAATAAAAAAGGGGGAATTATGGATGCTGAAAAATCCTCAGCAGAGAATTTCTTCAGCTCTCTGCTGTAGTTCGTGAGAGCTCTGTCTTTCTCATGCTGAACTATGCAAAACATGATAAGGTTTCTGTAAACCAAGTTTGCTATCTTGCACCTGCAAATATAATTAGAATTGTTATGATTTTGACTAGGAGAATGAACAATGTGAGAATTGACCAATCACTCTAGTAAGTAGTCAGCAAGAGGTCCAATAATCTCTTGCCATTTAGGTAGACACTAAGAGAACTAAACACATAAAAACCCATCTTTTGTTACTTAAGTAATTCCATCCATTTTCTTGACTGCATTCCTGTCTCTGAGTCTTTCTTATTCTCTGGCCGGCAGCTGCGACAGACCCCAATCGAGATCTCACCACGGAAGAAAATGGAAGACCACGAGGACTCCGCCGGCCGTTGGTAGCTATAACCCTCCCCTCCCCCTCTTTCTCTCTCTCTCTCTCTCTCTCTCCCTCTTTATTGCGATTACACTGCGTTGGTACACAATAAAGTGCCTTGTGCTGATTGAAATTAATACTTTTCCACATTTGTGTTTCTTTTGCACTCTGAGATTCGGTTAACGAACCATCATGATCCCTGCTTGTCCTAAGCGGATCGTGACAGGGCAGGATCGGGACAGCAGTGAGGAGGATCTAAGGGCGGGATTGGGACAGCAGTGAGGAGGATCTGAGGGCAGGATCGGGACAGCAGTGAGGAGGATCTGAGGGCAGGATCGGGACAGCAGTGAGGAGGATCTGAGGGCAGGATCGGGACAGCAGTGAGGAGGATCTGAGGGCGGGATCAGGACTGCAGTGAGGTGGATCTGAGAGCCGGATTAGGACAGCAGTGAGGAGGATCTGGGGGCAGGATTAGGACAGCAGTGAGGAGGATCTGAGGGCAGGATTGGGAAAGCAGTGAGGAGGATCTGAGGGCAAGATCGGGACAGCAGTGAAGTGGATCTGAGAGCCGGATTAGGACAGCAGTGAGGAGGATCTGAGGGCAGGATTGGGACAGCAGTGAGGAGGATCTGAGGACAGGATTGGGACAGCAGTGAGGAGGAGCTGAGGGCAGGATTGGGACAGCAGTGAGGAGGATCTGAGGGCCGGATCGGGACAGTGCAGCTGAGGACAGGATTGGGACAGCAGTGAGGAGGATCTGAGGGCAGGATTGGGACAGCAGTGAGGAGGATCTTAGGGCAGGATCGGGACAAGTGTGAGGAGGATCTGAGGGCAGGATTGGGAGAGCAGCAAGGAGGATCTGAGGGCAGGATCGGGACAGCAGTGAGGAGGATCTGAGGGCAGGAACGGGACGGCAGCAAGGAGGATCTGAGGTTAGGATCAGGACAGCAGTGAGGAGGATCTGAGGGCAGGATTGGGCCAGCAGTGAGGAGGATCTGAGGGCAGGATCAGGACAGTGGCAGCAGTGAGGAGGATCTGAGGGCAGGATTGGGACAGCAGTGAGGAGGATCTGAGGGCAGGATTGGGACAGCAGTGAGGAGGATCTGAGGGCGGGATTGGGACAGCAGTGAGGAGGAGCTGAGGGAGGATTGGGACAGCAGTGAGGAGGATCTGAGGGCAGGATTGGGACAGCAGTGAGGAGGATCTGAGGGCAGGATTGGGACAGCAGTGAGGAGGATCTGAGGGCAGGATTGGGACAGCAGTGAGGAGGATCTGAGGGCAGGATCAGGACAGTGGCAGCAGTGAGGAGGATCTGAGGACAGGATTGGGACAGCAGTGAGGAGGATCTGAGGGCAGGATTGGGACAGCAGTGAGGAGGATCTGAGGGCAGGATTGGGACAGCAGTGAGGAGGAGCTGAGGGCAGGATTGGGACAGCAGTGAGGAGGATCTGAGGGAGGATTGGGACAGCAGTGAGGAGGAGCTGAGGGAGGATTGGGACAGCAGTGAGGAGGATCTGAGAGCCGGATTAGGACAGCAGTGAGGAGGATCTGAGGGCAGGATTGGGACAGCAGTGAGGAGGAGCTGAGGGCAGGATTGGGACAGCAGTGAGGAGGATCTGAGGGCAGGATCAGGACAGCAGTGAGGAGGATCTTAGGGCAGGATCGGGACAGTGCAGCTGAGGACAGGATTGGGCCAGCAGTGAGGAGGATCTGAGGGCAGGATTGGTACAGCAGCAAAGAGGATCTGAGGGCGGGATTGGGACAGCAGTGAGGAGGATCTGAGGGCAGGATTGGGACAGCAGTGAGGAGGAGCTGAGGGCAGGATTGGGACAGCAGTGAGGAGGATCTGAGGGCGGGATTGGGACAGCAGTGAGGAGGAGCTGAGGGAGGATTGGGACAGCAGTGAGGAGGATCTGAGGGCAGGATTGGGACAGCAGTGAGGAGGATCTGAGGGCAGGATTGGGACAGCAGTGAGGAGGATCTGAGGGCAGGATTGGGACAGCAGTGAGGAGGATCTGAGGGCAGGATCAGGACAGTGGCAGCAGTGAGGAGGATCTGAGGACAGGATTGGGACAGCAGTGAGGAGGATCTGAGGGCAGGATTGGGACAGCAGTGAGGAGGATCTGAGGGCAGGATTGGGACAGCAGTGAGGAGGAGCTGAGGGCAGGATTGGGACAGCAGTGAGGAGGATCTGAGGGAGGATTGGGACAGCAGTGAGGAGGAGCTGAGGGAGGATTGGGACAGCAGTGAGGAGGATCTGAGAGCCGGATTAGGACAGCAGTGAGGAGGATCTGAGGGCAGGATTGGGACAGCAGTGAGGAGGAGCTGAGGGCAGGATTGGGACAGCAGTGAGGAGGATCTGAGGGCAGGATCAGGACAGCAGTGAGGAGGATCTTAGGGCAGGATCGGGACAGTGCAGCTGAGGACAGGATTGGGCCAGCAGTGAGGAGGATCTGAGGGCAGGATTGGTACAGCAGCAAAGAGGATCTGAGGGCGGGATTGGGACAGCAGTGAGGAGGATCTGAGGGCGGGATTGGGACAGCAGTGAGGAGGAGCTGAGGGCAGGATTGGGACAGCAGTGAGGAGGATCTGAGGGCAGGATCAGGACAGCAGTGAGGAGGATCTTAGGGCAGGATCGGGACAGTGCAGCTGAGGTCAGGATTGGGCCAGCAGTGAGGAGGATCTGAGGGCAGGATTGGTACAGCAGCAAAGAGGATCTGAGGGCAGGATCGGGACGGCAGCAAGGAAGATCTGAGGTCAGGATTGGGACAGCAGTGAGGAGGATCTGACGGCAGGATTGGGTCAGCAGTGAGGAGGATCTGAGGGCGGGATCAGGACAGCAGTGAGGAGGATCTTAGGGCAGGATCGGGACAGTGCAGCTGAGGACAGGATTGGGCCAGCAGTGAGGAGGATCTGAGGGCAGGATTGGTACAGCAGCAAAGAGGATCTGAGGGCAGGATCGGGACGGCAGCAAGGAAGATCTGAGGTCAGGATTGGGACAGCAGTGAGGAGGATCTGACGGCAGGATTGGGTCAGCAGTGAGGAGGATCTGAGGGCGGGATTGGGACAGCAGTGAGGAGGATCTGAGGGCGGGATTGGGACAGCAGTGAGGAGGATCTGACGGCAGGATCGGGACAGTGCAGCTGAGGACAGGATTGGGACAGCAGTGAGGAGGATCTGAGGGCAGGATCAGGACAGCAGTGAGGAGGATCTTAGGGCAGGATCGGGACAGTGCAGCTGAGGACAGGATTGGGACAGCAGTGAGGAGGATCTGAGGGCAGGATCAGGACAGCAGTGAGGAGGATCTTAGGGCAGGATCGGGACAGTGCAGCTGAGGACAGGATTGGGCCAGCAGTGAGGAGGATCTGAGTGCAGGATTGGTACAGCAGCAAGGAGGATCTGAGGGCAGGATCGGGACAGCAGCAAGGAAGATCTGAGGTCAGGATTGGGACAGCAGTGAGGAGGATCTGACGGCAGGATTGGGCCAGCAGTGAGGAGGATCTGAGGGCGGGATTGGGACAGCAGTGAGGAGGATCTGACGGCAGGATCGGGACAGTGCAGCTGAGGACAGGATTGGGACAGCAGTGAGGATGTACTGGTATTGGTACTGGTACTTGGTACTGCCAAGACATATGCAGCTTTTCCAGTACTTTCCATTAATGTTAGTAAAATCATTTATAACCAATAGTTCAGAATAAAATCCATACAATGATGAAGCATTCTTATTCTAAAATTAAGTCCATCACAAAACTCTCACCATAGTAAGGAAGTATATTTCTCATGTTTTCTGCACAGATAAAGAATTCCTGCTTCCTAATGCTTCAAATTGTGCTAGTAAATTTATTCTGCCAGTTTTGGTATCATTTCCGGCAAACCCAGGTGGGACAACTGTGTGATCTCCTGTGGAGCTGGGGGGGGGGGGCGGGGTGGATCTCTGGATTTTCCCTGCCAACACTGGGACTTTCCTGGAGAAGACCACAGATACCTCCAGATTCATTTGGGACACAGGCAAGATACCATTTTGATAATAAGGCATTCTTTCTTTTGGGAATCCTGCCCACAAAAGACATCTGGAATTTGATATTTTGGAATTTGATATTTTGAAAGTAGGCTATTTTGATATTTTGGAACTTGGTATTCTGGTAGTATTTTGAAACTGGATGATTTTGGTATTTTGGAACCTGTTTCTCTGATACTTTGGAACTTTGTTTTCTGGTATTTTAAAACTAGGTTATTCTGGTAGTTTGGAAGTGGGTTTTTTTGGTATTTTGGAATCTGGTTATCTTGTATTTTGGAACTTGGGTTTTTTTGGAATGAAGTAATATATTCTGTCATAGGTTTGGGTCATACCACAGGGATGGTATTTTGAAAAAGCACCACTCGGATGTATATTGAAATATTGAAGGAAGGTTGGTGGAACAGCTATCAGGGAGAATTCAATTAAATATTGTAATCAGTCATAGCCTTTGAATAAATTAGAGTTGGAAGAAAAGTGGGCACCAAATGGTACCTTAGACTGTAACACTCTGTTACAGCTAGTGCTATTTTTGCATTGAGAACAAAAATAGGATGAAGTTATTTATGCTAATTTTTTTTTTTTTACTTTGAGAAGCCACCCTGCATGGCAGCAGGATTGTGATATTAATGTAGCACCTTTGGTCACTTTGTTTTGGCTTTGAAGAAGGAAAATAAGGAGAAAAGATTAAGCATTGCTATTCTATGTGTAGCATGGCACAAGTGCTCTAAACATTTAGACAACCAAGAAGAAGATGATTTAAATTGAGCTTTAAGTTCAATGTATAGAGGACCAGGAAGGCCAGCTGGAGGTGTGGATAAAGAGGCATAAAGATAAGAGAAAATTCAGGCAGAAGACTTGAGGGTGGAGAAGGCTTTAGCCCTGCAGAAGGCAGGATGTGGGGAAAGCAAAATGATTTAATAATAGCTCCTCTTCGACAGGCAGCAGGATCTGAGGGACCAATAACAGTACAAGTCCTATTTACAATTACAGATCTGAATAATTGGAAATTGATAGCTGGGACTTACAGGGATGATTGCTAAAGCCCTAGAAATTATGATTAAAACTGAAGACTGATTGGAAGGATATAGACACTATGTTGGGAATGTTACTTGATGAGATAACAGGGAGATGGTTCTTAAGACTGGTAAAAGATTTGTCAAAGAGCAAACCCTGGCTGGAACCCTTCCCAGAAATCTGAAACTAAAACTCCCTTTGGCAAATCCTGAATGGGACCCAAATATACCTGTACAGAGAGAAAGATTAACTAGATATCAACAGTTGGTTTTATATGGGATTTGACATGTGATTCCAAAAGCTATAAATATGTCTATGTTATTTGAGGTAAGACAGGATTTTAAGGAAACCCCTACAGAATTTATGAACCATCTCAAAGATACTGCTTGGAAATACACTAAAATAGACCCAGAGATGGAAGAAAGTAAAAATAACCCAGCCTCTATTTTTGTAGGACAGTCCTGAGATAATGTTAAAATGAAACTACAGAAAATCCAGGGGACAGGCACTTTTGATACATGGAAGCTGCTTGACATTGCATTACATTGCATACACTCTTAAACCTGCTAAAAGAAAATTCAGAATGGTTCACGGTAATAGATTTAAAAGACGCTTTCTTCTGTGACAGCCAGGAACTACTCACACTTGAGTGGGAAAATCCACAGACAGGACTGTACTATCACAAGGATCTAAAAACGGCCCCACAATTTTTTGGCAAACAACTGGCAAAAGAATTAGAAAAATGGAAGACCTTTAATCCCTAACGGGCTGTATTACAATATGTTGATATCCTGATAGCCACCAAAAATAAGTAACAGTGCCAAGACCTAATTGTTGAATTGTTAGACTTTTTAGCATTAAATGTATACAGAGTATTGAGGAAGAAAGCCCAAGTGATGATCTTTCTGGGTTTTAAAATTCTCCAAGGTCAAAGGAAATCACGTACAAGCCACAAACCATAAGAGAATTGTGTGCCTTTCTTGGAATGGTCAGGTAGTGGATCCAGTAATTACAGGTCCAACCTGTAATGGACTTTTAACAACCACACATAAAGATTTTATTATATGGACAGATGGTACTTGGGCTGCATTCAATTTAAGAAAACACTGATGAGGGTCTGTCTTTGGTCTTGCCAGATCCCATGAGATCTTTTGAATTATTCATTTGGGCCAAGGATGGCCCAGCTCTTTTCAAGCTGTCACAGATGTTATGAACAGTCTCTTGATGCTGCCAATTATCTATAATCCTTTATTTAACAGTAACTGGGGATGGGTACAGGGAGTAGCCCAAATACCGTGAGCAGCAAGGCAGAAGAAACAACAGCACAGGCACAACGCTGCCTGTTCCTTCAGCACACATGTTACCTCGGGAGAACCTGGTGCTGGGCACCAGAACCGTTTATATAGTCTTTGACTCAGTTCGTGATTGGCCAGTTCACTTTCAGTCCCTTATTTGCATGTCTGATGTGATTGGCCCGTTTTGTGGTTCATTCCTGACCAATCACTTGTCTAGGGGATGATTTAATTGGCTGGCCTTTTTGTCCAATCCGCGCCTCCCTTGATGATGTGAGAATGATGTCATGCGTACTAAGAGGTGCTGATGCTCCTCATGACAGCCTCAGGAGGCTCCCACTTCCCAAACAAACCGCATGAACCCCAACACTAACCCAAACCGCCAGTTAACACAGTCAACAGAACATTCCCCAAACTATCTCCAACAAGCCAACTTGACCCACCCCTTAATTAATTTATTTAAACTGTGACCAAGGGCCAAACCACTTTTTAACAGATACGGTGCTGTTGATTCAGGAAGCTCCTAAATTGACTCTGGGACACATTCCGATGGTCTGTGTACCATGTGTGGTACAGATGGGCTTGGAACAGAAGGGGGGCCACTGGCTGTCCCCATCTGAATGCTCAAGTATCAAGTGGTACTTGTGGACCCCCAAAACCACCTCTATTGTTAATCCTCCTTTGTTTCTGTCAACCACCAGAGTAGAAAGTACTGCAGAACATGATTGCTTTCAAACGATCAAAGAAGTTGTGCTGGGGTGACATTATGAAGCTGCTTTATTCCTTAACCATCTGCTTAATGCCAGACACTGTGCCTTTAAGATGGACACGGGGGGCGAGGCTAAAGCCACGGACTCGAGGGGGCAGTTGAACAGTTCAGCCCAATGGCCCCAGGGTCTCAGCAGGGCTCGGGAGGGAGTGGGCTGGGAGCCCTGTGCTGTTTCTGGGGTTTCTTTTGTGTTCCAGCTAGCTGGGAAAAGGTTCTGGTGGGTTTTTTTCTTGTTCTTTTTCCCTTCCCTTGCCTCTCTGCCTCCCATCCCTCCTCGCCAGTCCGAGGGGCCTGAGGGTGGCCCTGGCGGGCCCACGGGGTAGCCCAAGCCCTGGGTGTCTGTTCACTTTCTGGGAATTTGTTGTATTTTGAGATTTTGTTTTGTTTTTTTCCACTTTCACTTCTTGTGACCCACTTGTCTTATTGGTGGAGGAAAAGGGGAGGCCCTTTACCCTTCGGAGGAGACACTCACTCAGGAGTGTTTCCTCCTGAAGTTTTGTCTCCAAAACCGAGACAGAAGTTTATTCCAGCCCACTGGATTTAAAGAACAGCCCAGTAGAGAACCCAGGTGGGGAATTATACATGGACAAAAGTAGCTTTGTTTGCAATGGGAAATGCATGTCAGGGTATACAGTAACTACCCTGAACGAAGTAACTGAATCTAAGATTCCAATGCCAGATATTTCAGCACAGAAGGCTGAACTGGTTGCTCTAACACAGGCATTGGAACTGAGAAAGTAAACCTCTGGATGGATTCCGAGTGTGCTTCTGGTATAGACTATGCCCACGGAGCAATCTGGAGAGACAGGCTTGTTATCAGCACAAGGAACGTTGATCAAACATGGGACACAAATATTACACTTATTGGAAGCAGTACAAAAACCAGCTAAAGTTTCAATAATGCACTGTAGAGCACACCAGACAAATAAAATAGGGCCAAAATATGGAAATTACTTGGCCAATGGAGCGGCTAAAGAGGCTGCAGAAAAAGGCATCCATGTTTTGGTTCTGCAATGGAAGATTAGCCTACCAGATATTAAGCCAGAATAGAGTGCAAAAGATTGTCAGTTCATTGAAGCATTATATTCTAAATTTCTCCCCTTTGGATGGGCAGTCATTGTTACTGCACAAGAAATAGTTTCCAGGAAAATAAAATGGTGGTAGGGGCTATCAAATCTGGTAATTCCCCAGGAGATTATTGGCAAATTGACTTTACAGAACTGCCAGGTAAAGTGAGCTATAAATATCTTTTAGTTTTAGTGAATACATTTTCTGGATAGCCTGAAGTGTTTCCCTGTTGCACCAATATGGCAAAGGAAGTAGTGAAAATATTGCTAAATCAAATAATTCTGCACTTTGGAGTTCCTCTAGGAATGCCATCAGATAGAGGGCCTCATTCTATAGCAAGAATAGTGGAACAGGTTAGCAAGGCCCTGGAAATTCAGTGGGATATACCCATATATCTCCATATCACTCCATACCGGCCATAAGCCAGCAGAAAGGTAGAGAGGATGAGTTATACTATTAAGCTGCACTCAGTAAACTGTCAAGAAACCTCACTGACTTGGGTACAAGGGCTCCCAATTGCTTTGTTGAGATATAGGATCCAGCCCAGGGGCACAGGAAAATTAAGCTGCTCTATGGGCAACTCTACCAAACCTCACACATCCCAGGGGATGTGCATGTTAAAGGTGGGGCAGACCTCAGTAAGTCACTCATATCTTTAGGCAAAACATTCCAGGATTTATGACTGGCAGTTGTCGTTGCCAGAATGACGGGAGTGGACACAGCAGCGCAGGAATTCCAACCAGGAGACTGGGGGTACCTCAAGGACTGGGACCTGGCACCTCACCAACCAAAGTGGAAAGGACCTTACCAAGTATTGTTAATAACAGACCCCAAGATAAAGCTGAACAGCAAAGGACCTTGAGTGTGTTATTCTAGAATTAAAGAAAAAGGTGTCAGCTCTGTAGACAACTGAATTGTGGTTCCCAGCCCAAATAAGACTGAGGAAAAATAATGAATGATGTTGTAACTAAAATATTACTTATATCTGTAGTGTAAGTAGTATCTTGATATTTAACTGAAATCTTTGTTGGCAAAAAACACTTTTGGAGTTTCACCAAGGGATTAGTCATGAAAATTCTTACGAAAATTTAAAGATCAAAGTAGCTAAAACATAAATGTAACTAATTTCTAGATATGTTCTCAAACAAAGTTGGGAGGAATGGGGCTCTGCAGAACCACATACCATTGTATTATCTGCTGGCCAGCCAAGGAGGAAGGTGCAGGAGACGCAAGGTGCTATTATATGACAGGAATGCCACACTTATATTAGTGATGGGCTGAAAGTCCAACAGACAGGAATCAATAGAAAGAGCAGTAGAAGAGTGGCAGAAAGAAGAAAATTCTTGATGGGATTGGCTTATTTCAGGTCTACCAAATTGGAGACTGCTATGAAGTACATTTGTGGACTCATTGTAACCATTGTAATGTGTACACTTTCTTGTATTCAGTGTCAGAGCTGTTCTAACACTTTGTGCTGGAAAACGAAGTACTGAGACATAGTCTCAAGAAAAGGGATGTGTACACTTTCTTGTATTCAGTGTTAGAGCTGTTCTAACACTTTGTGCTGGAAAACGAAGTACTGAGACATAGTCTCAAGAAAAGGGGGGACTTGATAAGTTAGAGAATAGAAATTTTCAGTTCCCCTGAAGGTGCTGGATAGATCTTAAAGATGAACTGTCAAAAAAAAAAAAGGGATGTCAAGTATGCACACAGGATGATAAATTTATCTGGAGCCAGCGAGGAAACAGATAAAAAGGACTACAGTGGTTTTTGGGCTAGTTATGTAACAAGAGGCGACAGAGCATGCACAAAGTTCACCTTTACTGTCGAAGCATTCAGTGAATACAATCAACGGAGACCCCTTTAGATGACCCTCCAGGAGCATAAAAGGGCTTCCAGTATGAGGCGGATGCATGACAATTAGTTCTAGAAAGTGATGTTTATGTAATAGATGGGAGGCACGTTGTAATGAATATGTATGAGTATGATGGATTAATACCTTGTTGTAAAGTCTCACCTCAAACAAAGAACAAGGAGAGATCCTCTGTGTATCCTGCAAAGGTAAAGAATTCCTGCTTTCTAATGCTTCAAATTGTGTTGGAAAGTTTCTTTTTGTTGGGGTCTAGGAGTTAGCCTGTTTTTCTCTTAAAGAATTTTCCCCACACTTGTTGCCAGGGGACAAATTACTGGGCGCTTAAGAGAAACAAAAGACCTGGCCACAGGGGCGGGGTCCAACTAGCCACCCTTTTTGTCACCTGGGGGTTGGGACACCTGGGGGGCTGGCTGGTGTTCTCAGCGTTCAGTTGGGGAGCTGCCTGCCATCGGTGTGGACGTCTTTTTGTCAGCACTGCAAGCTTCTGCTTTGGGCTGCTTGCTTTCTACGGGAGAACCACCGGGATTCCCAAGCCTGCCTTCCCCTGTCCCGCTGGGAGCTGAGCCGCTGGCACTCTGCCCTGCCGCTGCTCGGAGCTTTCACTACTCTGTAGCTCCTACGCTGTGCTGCCTGAGACCTGTCGGGCTTTTCCTGCTGCTGCGCCAGAGTATGGTGCATCTCGCTGCCACCCAGGATCTGTGCTCGCCCCTGCTGCTCCTGAGGGTCTGGCCGGACACCGGGATCAGCTGCCCAGGGGGGTTGTGAAGCTTTTTGTCCATCCCTGCCCGGCACCCCGCGCCGCCATTGCCGTGTGCTCCCCGAGCTCGCTCCGGGGCGCCCCCTGCAGCCGCGGGGGAACCATCGCACCTGCCCTGCTCACCGGGAGCCGCCAGCGCCCCTGCCGGCCGTGAGCGGAACTGCACCCACGGGAAAGGGCCTGAGGCTGAGAGAGGCCGGCGCTGGGTTTGTGCTGCTGTTTGCTGGTACTGCCAGAGTTATTGTTGTTTGTTTGTGTTGTTATATATATATATTAGTAAAGAACTGTTATTCCTATCCCTCGTATCTTTGCCTGAAAGCCCCTTATTTTCAAATTTATAATAATTCGGGGGGAAGGGGGTTGCATTTTTCATTTCAGGGGAGGCTCCTGCCTTTCTTGTCTGACACCTGTCTTTCAAACCAAGACACTTTTCTGGATGATTTCAATATCAGTGTGAGGGCTTGTTAACAAACACTTTTTCAGTCTAAACTGTGTGTGTTTTCTGGAATTGAGGCAACTGTGCCATAAAGCACAAGAGCTCCCTGACAGGAAAGCTTAATCTAGATCATGTCTGTCTGTCATCCACAAGGCAGGCTTCATCATAGAATGATATCATATTAATTAGACACCTTTCCAAATAGCACATAATTCCTAGGCAGCGAGAAATACTTCTGGCACTGTCTTTGAAAGAAGAAACAGCTGGGAAATGTGACACCAAGAGCAAAGTGCAGAGGGAATCCAAGAGCTCTTCAGTTCATAGATGTGACCTTCTCCATAAGCAGAATTACTCCCATTTCAAACTGATTTCTCTGAAGGGTTACTTGTCAATTCCCAGGGAAACCCTGCTTTCATTACCTATTTTAACCTGTCAGGAAAACATGTCTTACAGAGTCCGTGATCTTCAGGCAGAGCCACACCCAGTAAATCCTTACTGTTTAATTCTTCATTTCAAATTCTCTGTTCAAAGTCAATAAGAACATTTCAGTTAATCTTTGATTCATAGATTGAAGACCTGAAGATCATTCATACCTCACAACAGGTAAAATCCAGGTTTAATTTTGAAATAAGGCTCACACATTTTATGGACATGGAGCAGCATCTCTGCTTGTCCTAAACTTCTCAGTGCCATCAGAGATCCATTTACACCCAATTGCCTACAATGCCAACAGAGACATGTGACCTTCAGGCATCAAAGTGACTTTTTGGGCACAGAAACACTGTAATTGAACTTCAGAACCTGATTCTTCTGTTCACTTCCCTTCCTTTCCACAGCTGGAAGTTTCTCTAGCAAGAGGAAAAATACCTGTCCCATATCAGTGCTCACCTTTGCTGACCAAGGCAGGTAAGCAGCTCTCTGTTATTTCTTTCTCTCCTGAATAAGTGGTGAATGTGGTGCTGCTGATGGAGTGGAAAGGAACCACTCTCTTCCCTTCACCCCAGCTGTGCACACATGACCCAGCAAGCTCTTCCCATCCCCCGTGTCTCCTCAGGCAAAGGTGGCAAGAAAAGGGGGCATCAGCAGCACAGCTGTTCCCAAGAGGGCTCAGAGAGGAACTGAAAGTTACAGGGAATGGTCATTTGGGGAAAAGCTGAGATACGGACTGGCCCTCTGGGTCTGGTGTTTGTTTCCCAAGGATAGTTCTGCTGCCTTTGATGTCCAGAGCTGGCTGTGCTGTCCTGGTATGACTTGGAAGGGGAGGCTGCAGAGCAGGAGAGAAGGGTGGGATTCCCCCTCTGGAAAGGGCTGCTGAGCCCAGGGACCCCCTTGGGGCAGGGCCTTGAGGCCAAGTAGGGCTGATGATAATGCTGGAACTTCCTTCTCAGGACGCAAGGCTGGTTCCAAGTCTGGCCACTTGAAACTCGTTCCTGTTGGAAGCTGAAACAGTGTGAAACTGCCTTAATTTTATGATAAGTCAGGATGACAGTAACTCCCAGAGCACCCAGGGGTCAGCAGCCCCCGCAGAAATGTGAATAAGCTTAAAATTTCCTGATTAGTACCTTGAAAGATTAAAGTTGTCAGTTCCTAAGCACCAAACCTTGTGTCATCATGCATCATCTTTGTTTATCAATTAAATCATTCATCTCATGATTCCAGAGAGTTCAGTGATCTTTGCAGATCTCACAGGTGCTGCAGAGTCAATGTCAACCCCACTTCATTTTCTCCCCTTCTGGTCTAACACTGATTCTTGCCTGTGTCCCGGTGCATCTGTTTAGCAGTGCTGAACATGAAGCCTTGGGAGACAAAGGAACTCTGCCTTTGTGTGTTTGGTTGCTGTTGTTTGGAGGATTTTAGGGTTAGTTTCACGTCTTCTTTTGAAAAGCCTTCTGCTTGTTTGGGAATGTGGTTTTGGTCTCAGAGTAATTGATCACATTAAACAGTGAGGATTCTTTTGGGCCGTCCCTGGGTGACAGGAAATTTGTTTAGTCCACAGAGAGAGCCAGAGCCAGAGAAGGGCAGGATCTTTAGTGTAGTGCAGCAAAACTGACCATGGTGCATCTCCCTAAATGGTTTCAGGTTTGTGCTGAGCTGATGCACTATCACTCTGCAGCCTGGTGGCTCCCAGGGAGCAGTATCTTCAGGATAGCAGGTGCCATGGATTTCCCCACCTCATAGGCATGCGAGGGGGGAACAGTTTCTTCCTGCTTTGCCCCCATCTCAGAGCATGGGCAGAGAGACTTGAGCAACCCAAACCAGAGATTTAAGCTGGCGTGTTAAATTAAGGTGTCCATCAAATTTCAGAGCAGGCAGTGGGGGCTGGGTTGAGTTTTCCTCTCTTGCATTCCCTGTCACAGCTTCCTGGGAGCACGTTGGACTGAGAGAACTCCCCCGTATCTATAGGGGTAACTGATATCTCTGGAAAGGCATATGTTTTCTTGAGGTCTGAACACAAGTGTCTGAGAGTGTTGCACCTTCAGAAGTTGCAGCTTGTGGCAGGTGCCAGGCAAGAGAGCTCAGAGGGGTTTGGGACAGCATTTCCCTTCTTTGCTCATTTCCCTTCTGTGCCTGTTCCCATTGGTCTATGTTGGTTATTTATCTAATAAAACACAAGAGAGTAACCCTTTATCTCATCCAGATTTGTGTGGCCTAAGGTAGAGCTTTAGCAAATCATGGGCACACTCTACAATCCCATTGGATTTGGGATAATAAGGTGTATGGAAAACCCATTTAATACCTTCCCTTTTGGCCCAATCCTGTACCATCACATTGGTGCAGTGTGATCCACTGTCACTCTTTGTAGAGTATGGCACAAGAAGACTGGAAAACCAGTTACTGAGTCCCAAAATAGTAGCTTTGGCACCAGCATGCCTGCTTTTACTGGCAACTAAGAGTCCAGGTACCACTTCCACACCTGTTAGTTTGTACTTGCAGCCATTAAATATTTTCAGAGGCCCAATATAATCTATTTTGCAAGTGCACCAGACCGTTTTGTCACTTTTGATACGTAAAGGCAGTGCCAGGTCTGGATGATTTTGTTTGAGTCTCAGCTGGCACTGGGGACACTGTGTGAGAATGCCTTCACCATCTTCCTGGTCAACGGCCAGCCTGTGCTTTGTACTGTAAAAACAGAGCTTCTTGCCCAGTAAGCCAAAATTCACAATGTAACCATTCACCTAATATATACTAATGTTGAGGGTCTTCCAAGTGATAATTTTTTCTCTCTTCCAATTTTTGTAACCTGATCCACCTTGCTGTTCCAAGAAGTCTGTAAAGCTTGGTCATTTGCATGACCTTATAACCATTCTATGAGAATTGGTCATGACTCAGCATGTAACGAGTATTTTCAGTCTTCCCTCGAGCAAACGTCTTTTGCATTCACTTGCCAATCTGGTATTTCCCACTGATACAACCAGTGTGTGGCACCAGCCCAGACTGCATAAGAACCAACATCCACTGCCCTTGCTTTCCCCTTTAGTGCCAGCTCTCTCCTTTAGTGCCAGCAATACGTCTTTTACCTCTCCCACCTATGCACTTCCTACTCCTTCTTCTAACCCTAACCCTAACCCTAACCCTAACCCTAACCCTAACCCTAACCCTAACCCTAACCCTAACCCTAACCCTAACCCTAACTACTTCCAGTCCTATTTCAATGTTAAGAGCAACTGCTCCGTACTTCCATTTACCATCAATGCGTTTGTCTGAGGCATCACTGAACCAGACATCTTCAACTCCAGAGTCTGAAGTGAATGCGTGAGTATCCAGTATAGGACTAAGTTTATATGGCTGTTTTAAAGCTGACATGTCTGCAGTCACAGCTGTCTAGTTCTGAAGGTTTTGTTGGCTCTTCCATGACATCCATTTGATCTGTGACCCCAGAGATATTTGCACACCATTTGTGCACTGTTGGTGTCTGTGCAATTCCCTTTGGCAGAGCACTGCCTTTCCTAATACTGGCCAACAGATTGAAAGGTCCTTGGATTTTCACAGGCTGACACTGTTTTTTCTCTACTCTGCATTCTACTTTGAATTTTTGTACTTTGTGGGTCAGAGATAATAATCCCTTTTCCCAAACAGTGTATCTCTTTTCAGTATCTTTTAATGCTGTGGAACTGAACCCTAATGGTCTTTTGGGTCCATGTGGCCTTTCTGAAAGATTACAGTAAATTCCATGTTCAGCAAAACCCCAATCAGCAAAATCCCCTGTAACAGGATCACTGGGCTGAACTGGCCCAAGAGTTTTCAACTCTTCTATCAGCGTTTACAAAGCCTGTTTCTGACTGTCAAGCCACTGCCAATTTTGGTTTTTCCTCATTAATGTGTACAAAGGTCTTGCTGTTAAAGAAAGTCGAGCAACATGATTTCTCCAGTATCCCAAAGTAACCCGTATCTTTTGAAACATCTTTTTAGTAGTGCGGTAGATATAGCATCTAATTCTGTAATGGTTGCATCTGGAATTACAGCTTGGCCTGCTAATCCCCCAGGCATTTCACCTCCTCAGATGGCCCTTGGCACTTAGCTGAGGATACTTCTATCCCCTCCTCATTTAATGTATTCCATATATCCAGTGCTCTTATTGCACTTTCCTCCTCACCTCCTTCCAACACAGCATCGATATATTGATAGATTTGTACTCCTTCCTGAGTTTTTATTTGTTGAAGGGGTTCAGCTAAAGCATTGTGTGCTATGATGGGTGAGTGCTCGGGGCAGGTGGCTGAGGGTGTATTGCGTTCCTCCCCAAGAAAATGCATGGGTTTATCTTCTTCCTGAATTGGGACCATAAAAACATGTCTTTTATATCCCAAACTGCCATCCATTCATGTGCAGCTGCCTGCAGCGTAGCAGTGGGGTTTGTAATATTTGGGATGGCTGCAGTGAGTGGTCCCATGTTTGCATTAAGCCTTCAATAATCAATTGTTAAACACCAGCTCCTGTCTGCTTTTTTCACTGGACAGACAGGAGCACTGTAAGCAGAATGCATCCCTCATATAATGCCTCTCTGTTCTAAATGTTTAATTACTTCTTTATCCCTTGTTTGGCCACAGGAGGCATAGGGTACTGTTTAATGTTAGTTACAGCAGAAGCAGGTAAAACTGGAGCCACTTTTACTTTTTCCTATCTTTCCCAGAAAGATTACTGTGTGGGGTTTTTGTGGGTCTGAAGGACCAAGCATGCCCGTTGAGTAATTGCCAAGCTTTTCCTTTAAGGAAGTCATTGTCAGCGATTGAATCTCGGACCCAGACCAGCAGGGAATCTGAATCATTTATTCAAAAGAGTGAGTTGGTTTTATACACTTTTCTAAGGCACAGTGTTTCTTTATGTGGCATGACCTATCCCGTGTTGCCACATCAGCAACACACTTTGTAGGGGTCTGCTGCTTGACACCTCCTCCCCCCAGGGCCCAGTGGAGACAAGCCTCTCTGTGCTGCCATGTGCTCCTTTGTTCTGCCATGTGCCTCTGCAGGCAGGTTTTACAGCTCACAACCCAATTCTACCTTATAATTCCCCATAGTCATAGCCTAAAATGGTTTTTTTCATGATCTGCAATTGCAAATATATGTGAAGTCATTTGCTTTTCTCCAGGTAACCATAATTGGACTTTGTCAGTGTAACAGATAATACCTTTTCCATTAAAACCAGTCAAACAATTTTTTTTTATTTCTAAAATATAAATTTAGTTTTTCATCATCCATGGGTGTAGTGGGTTGATCATAAATTGACAGACAGCCTTTTAGACCAATCACACTTCTCTAAATTTTACATACTTAAACCCTGTGGGAAGGCAGGATTTTGGCAGTTTCTCCGTTCCGGCTCAGTGCAGGGACAGGCCCCCTTTTCCCAACACTGCAGCAGGGACCCTGGGTCGCTGGGAAGGGGAACCATCCCTGAGCTGCAGGTAGCTGGGGTCAGCCACACAGCTGAGGATGTCTGACACGGTGTCCTGAGACAGCGGGAGCCGGCGGAGCCTCCAGTGCAACCAGCAGACTTCGCGGCGAACAGAGGAAGACACCCCTTTTCCACATTGTGCACCCGGCAGTGCAGAGGGAGCAGGGGGGCTCTCTCCACCATGAAGCCTGAATGGTAGCACCCTACAACATGGCGACTTTCAGAGCCAGAGAGAAAGACAAAGCGAGATCACATGGGACAAAGCTACAAGGGCGGTGCCGTGTTTTCCCGCGGGTAGCTTAAAAATCTTCTTGCCTTGCCATGGTATGAAACTGTAATATCACAAACTGTTTGTCTCTTTAATCCATTTTAAAGTACTCGTGGGGATGGACATTTTTTTCCTGAGTGGCTTGAAAAAGGTTGTAAGGAATGCCCATGCCAGGCTATATCTGAAAAGCAGTGAGAGGCTTTTAAAGCCTGGTGGCAAAGAAAAGCCTTGTGCTTAAGCCAAAAATGATCCTTAAACGAGTAATAACCCCATGTGATGGCCTGTGTTTTACAGTTGAAGGAACTGTGAAAGGGCTTGTGGAAGAGATGTGTCACACCTTAGCAGATTGTTTTATTTCTAAGCAAACCTGCAAATGGTGGCAGTTTGTAAAACCATGTAAAGCAGGAGGAAAAACCCTTTTTTCCCTTTTCAAGAACTGTAACACTGACTGGGAGAGGGGAAAAGTGGGGGAGAGAAGGAGTTCTAAAAGTTTGTTCTGATTGTTTCCTTCCTTCCTTCCTTCCTTCCTTCCTTCCTTCCTTCCTTCCTTCCTTCCTTCCTTCCTTCCTTCCTTCCTTCCTTCCTTCCTTCCTTCCTTCCTCCTTCCTTCCTTCCTTCCTTCCTTCCTTCCTTCCTTCCTTCCTTCCTTCCTTCCTTCCTTCCTTCCTTCCTTCCTTCCTTCCTTCCTTCCTTCCTTCCTTCCTTCCTTCCTTCCTTGTCTTAATAAACTTCTGTATGTTCTTTAAGTTTTGTGCCTGCTTTGCTTTTCTCCTAATGCTTATCTCACAGAAAAGAAATTAGGGGGTAATGCATAATTTGACTTAAAACCTCTACACTTAATTGGTGGTTCTGCCCAGTTATGAACTGAACCCATGACAATGGGGCCAATTAAAGAAATTTCAGCTCCCGTATCAATTGAAAACTTCAAAGGTTGCCTTTTTGCTCCTAGAGATAAATAGATATTGGGGCCCCTTGTTATCAGAAAACTTGATATGCAAGAATGTGTTGGGTGAGGGACCCAAAGTTCATCCAGCACCTAGCGGTTTTAATTCCTGTTGTGGTACAATAGGATTGGAGGTGTGGTTTTCCTGTGGAGGGTTTGAGGTTGCCACTTTCCCTCTGCCTCACCTCCTCCATGATTAACTCTGCTATTACACTGTTAGGTTGTTTCCTCAAGGCTGCTCTGGGTGTCCCCAAAGCCAGGGCAGTTCTCCACAGCTCATTCCTTTGCTCTCAGAGGAAGCCAGGTGGATTAGGCTTTTCTTTTATCTCAGGTGGGTTGTTTCATAGTCCTCACTTGACTTTCAGGGGGATTCCCATATTTCAGTATTTGGGCTCCTTTCATGATTTTCCCAGCCCATGTCCCTTGCATGGTTTACCACATCATACAGGAGTTCTGCCCACGTAGGGATCAGCCTCCTCGGGGCTTGTGGATCTTGCAAAGCTTCATTATACATTATGTCTCTTTTGATTTTGTCTCCTCTCCCCACCAAATGATTTTTGAGCATACTTGGAGCTCCTCTCAAGAGGTCTTAACACCTTAACACATCAGGATCCACCTCTGCAGAGATTGGAATGTCTCCCTCTGCACGTCTGTGCATTGCCTGCACACAGGCGGCTTTTGTAACTGCAGCAGAGATGTCATTAACTGACTGCATGGGGATTGAGGCTGGTTCCCCTCTCTCCGTAATATTCGCTCTTCCTGCCCAATATGCAATTCTGCTGGTTACTGAGTGGGGTTCGTCAGGAGGCTCAGGTCTAAGGTAAAAAAACCCTGCACCCGAAACCCCAAAATTCTTTGCACCATCCAGTAATATCCAATCTCCCCCAGTGAGACAAACTCTCCACGATATTCAGGTTCTGACTCCTCCATATTTTCCCTGTAGATTTGCCAGCTGCAGAGAATCCCAGGGAGTAGTTTTGACTGTGTTCCTTCTCTGACCTCCTTGGGGTCCTTTGGAAAATTCAGTCTTAATTATGGGTCTCATTTTAAATCCTGGAACTTGTTCCTCTTTAAGAGGTGGGGGTTCTGTGCTTTCATCAGAGTGCCGTTCAGTATTTTCATCACTAATTTCACCAGGACTTTCCCATATATCACCATCCCAAACTTTGGGTGATGTTATCAAATTCTGAACTTTTTTAACATCCATAGAATTGGTTTTTTTAATAATGTCGATTTTAATTTTCTTCCAAGGTTTTTGTCTTTCCCTTGGATTCTTTTAACTGTTGTTTCAGTTTGTCATTTTGGCATTGTAGAGACAATTCTACACATTTTCTTTCCTTTATTTCATTTCTCAGCTTGTAAGTTTCTTTTATAATCTGTTCCCTCCATCTCCAAGCTGATTTTAAGCATAATTCCAGTGCATGACAAATAATACCTTCTCCTTTCTTATCCTTCAGCGATCCCTGTTTTTCATCTGTTTTCTCTTGTATTTTTTCCCCACTCAAACCAGTTCTCTACTGGCCAAGGGTTGTCAGTTTCTACATGAAAGGTGTGCCTCCACATGATTTATTAAAATATGGATATAGATCTAATATTGATACACGACTGGAATGGACAAAGACTCTCTAACTCATTTGGATTAGAAAGGATATGTTTATTCCAGCGCCGGGAAGCTGTGAGGATGGCTCCAAAAGCACAGCTCCGATATTACAAATCAATCCAAAGTCTATTTATCCACGAAAGTTCTAAATATTCAAAATAAAAATACATATTTGTAACATAGACACCTCCCATTCCCCACTTGTAGGAGTCCAAGAAGAGAGAGCTTTAGTAATTAGTGGTGGATTTGATTTACAGCCCTGGAAGAAACTTGGTCTGGCATAATTAACAGAGATTTATAGTCGTTAAGTAAGAGAAATGTAAGCCTATGTTTCTATAGTTATAAGCAGAAGTATATTGGGCGTTATGGTGGAGGGCTTAGAGTATAGTAATATGATTTTGTAATTGAAGTTAAGAATTTAGATATTGGAATAGAAGTACATGGGGGTACGTGACATGACAGGTCATTGGCTGGGAGACCTCTGCATTGCAGTGGAGAGGAATTATAGCTGATAGGTCATTAGGTCAAAACAAAGTTTCGTTTTAAGTGCCTATTGGATTAGAAAGTTATAAAATGCCGTGTAACTCTGAATCTTGTGACTATTCGCCATTTTAGAGGTGTATTACTTAGACCCTTATGTCTTGAGACTAATGCCGTGTTTGTTATTTTAGTAATAAACTTCCTTAAACGCTGATAGTACCATTTCTTTAATTAAGAAGTCTGATGCATGGAGGTGTGCCAGGGAAGAGCACTTCAGAGGAAGAATTTATAGCTTCCGAGAGTTGCTTCTGATAAGCCAGAGATTTATAGCCCGAGCGGCTAGGGAGGGGCTCCTTGCCCCTCTAAGGGGAGTCCTAAATACCAACAAGTCCAGTGGCCCCCCAAAGCCACCAAGACAGCAGATGGAGGGAAAAACAACACCCACTTCATATGGAAATTAGCTAAAAAGTCATTAAGCATGCATAGTTCATTCTGTGAAATGGGTCGGTGGTGTCATAATTATGGGCAGGGTCCCTCATTGGAGGAAGTAACTCTTCTTCCTCGCTGTGACCTTTTTACCTTCTTAGTTTTTAACAATACATGTGGCCTTGGAGAGCTCCCAGTTCCTTTCCCTAAGCAGGTTTTGAATGGGATCATCAATAACGGTCTGGCCCTTCCTCTGCAGGTTCTTGTTACAGCCCAGCTGAACAACATCAGATAACCAATAATCAGTTCCCAGACCGGAGGAGTTTATTCCAGCTTCAGTTTCTTTGCTTAATCATCAATCTCTTTGTTTCAATTCTGCTGTGTTTGCTTCCTAAACCTATTCTAACTAATCTAGTTTTTTAACTAAAATCTTAATGTTTAAATGTTTAAGAAAAACTCAATTTAAATGCTTAAAAGAAACTTAGTTTAAATGTTTCAAAGAGACTCAATGTCTCACACAGAGAATCTTCTAAGCCTTTGGTCTGTTTCTCCAAATTGATGGCCATCCTGCCTTTGACTATGCCAATAATGTCATGGGACAAGTGGGAGCTTCAGACAAGACCTGCCTTAGCCTTGGATTTTTGACAACAGCTTAAATACAAGAGATCACTCTGGCCTGCAAGTTCCAAGGATGGCAGTTCAGGTCTATTTATAAAATGAGCTATTTACTGAACAGACAGGAGATAACAGACAAAATATCTTAAATCAGTTACTTACTCCACAGTATAAAACAAAAAGAACTACTAGTAGATGATATTAAAAAGTGAATGATATCACGGTACCTATATTAAAGCTAGCAGAAGAAGTACTGTTGATTAGGAGCCAAATGTAACTTACCTCTGAAATGACAATAATGGACAGAGTCCTTTTACTCAACCTCCAGTGGAATAACCATGAAGCAGGCATCCCTGCTCAGGGCAGAAACTCCACACATATCCAGGGAATGTGTAGAAGGTTTCTACTTTGTCACAGTTTGGTGTAGATCTATAGTTTGTGAAGTGAGGTGTCCGTCAGTCAGACCTGCTGCTGCTTATCTTTCCAGGTCTCACTTGCACAGTAAGATTTTTATTGGCAGTTGGAGCTGCCAGACCAGTGTTAATCCCATGGTGCCAAAATAACTCACTACAAGACAGCTTGTCCTGTTTGAGTTATCTCACCAGTTAAGCAACAGATGAGCTCTTGTGGGTGGCAAGATGCTACACCCCTACTGCATCTGTACCCAATTCCTCTGTGTGTTTAACTTTCATGTCCTCTTGGCTCTTTAATCTTTTGCAGATGGGGTGATAGAAAGTGCATAAGAAGAGGAGAGGCACAGAATCCTTCCGAATTGGTGCAGTATTGATCACTGAGGAGAATGGAAATCAGGGAGATTTCCTTGTGTTTGTTTGGAAGTGTTTGGAAAAATCATTATAATGTATTGTCTGTATCACTTTATTCCCTAATTATGGTTGTGGTAGAGGAAATAATGGAGATGGAATTTCAGTGTCCTCAGGAAAAGTCATTAAGGGTATGGTATGTTGCTTCTTACTTTTCCTGTCCAGCCTTCATTACATTTATCCTGAGCTTGACCTCCCACCCTGCCTGCATTCCCTGGGCTCACTGTGTTGGGAAGTGCTCATGCTGCCAAAAAGACTCAGATCATTTTTAGGGCGTTCCTGCCTCCTGTGATTTGGTGTGTGATCCTCCTGTGCCATGGCAGATACATCGACTGTGTGGTTTCAGGAAATAAAGGAAACAGCGTCCAAAGTGCCCCGCGAAGCGGAGCAGCTGAATTACCCAGTGAGTTCTACACCAAATCTCAGGTAAGAGTCCTGGGAAGCTTGGGTTGTAAGTATTTTACCAATTTGTGTGTGTGAAGAAGCTGGGATGTACAGCAATATGGGAACCATTTCTTATGGAGAAAGAAGTGCTATGTTGCAATTATGATTTTTATGTGATATATTTACTACATTTGGATTACCTGCTGTTTTTCCATGCTTCTGTTTTTAATTAATGTATATAAAAGAGAGTTCATAACCATCATGTTCCTGCTGAAACCTGAACTGTGAACACCTTGCTCCAGGGTTATTCTAGGAACTTACACGTATGTTTTGTGTCTGGTTCTTAAAGAAACTTTTACAAAAATAAGAAATAAGAGAATGCACTGAGATTGACAGAGAGAGAGAGAGAGAGAGAGAGAGAGAGAGAGAGAAGCTGCTGTTCCTTGTTCCAGTGAGTCTCTGTCTTGCCATCACTTGTCACCTGACCATGGCAGGAGCAAGGAATATATTTCGTAAGAAGAACTGTGGCACTTAATAGTAATGCAAGGGCTTTCATTAAAAAAAAAAAAAAAGGTGCAAAGCATCTTTAGGAATATAAAGTCCAGTGAAAATTAGCTTTAGTATTTTCTCTTCCAGGTGTCAGGGCTGTTCATTCTCACTGGTGTTGTCACTCTTTGTGGCCTGTGCCATGTGTTCCCCCGCTGGTTCTGCTGTAAAAATGAAGAAGGACACTGGAGAGAGAAGCTGCAGAGCCGGTTAGAGGAAGGAGCCAGGAACCACATTGAAGAATTGAAGAACGACGGTGTAGAGCAGATCATGGAAGAGAGAGTGAAACCTCTTCTGCAGCCTGTTAATGCCAATTTCTGGGAAAACATAGATTTAAGAAGCATGGGAAAAGAAATAAAGAAAGAGGTAGAATCCGCTCTTAGAAATAAGCCAGCAGAGAGACAGCCAGCAGTGGAACAGGGTTTGCCTCTCACCCCTATGGTTCGGGGACCCCGTTCCTGGAATTAAGGGTCCCCCTCAGCTCCCCTTAACTTAGTGGGCCCCATCATCCCTTAGTGCCTCTTCTCCTTCACAGACCCCCCCCTATCCTGCAGGGATGTGACCACAGCACAAGCAGCTCCAGGAATTAACTCTGCGCTCTGAGGAGGTGGCAGCGACTGTGGCCAAAAAGGCCAGAGCAGGTGCTGACATGGCAACACCAGAATGCTGGACCTGCGCACCCTGGGCATGCTGGGGAAAGCTCCCACTGTTCTCCCAGCTCAGCCCTCCTGGCTACCTAAGCAGGTCTGGCTCTTACAGTGTTGTCAGAAGAGTAACTTGGGTTTATCCTCCTCCTCTCAGCTCCAGCTGAGAAGCCAGCAGGTACCCCTCAGACAGCACCTGTCACCTTATTATCCCTCTTCCTCATTGGCTTGGCCCTCATTTTATTGCTCTTTCACCACTTTCTTTACCCTTGTGACTAATTTTGATTTTCAATTTTGCTACATGTATACCCAGAAACTGTTATTCTAGTCCTGTAAATAGAAAAATCTTCAGTATTCAGAGGTTTCCTTTGCATAAAACAAGGAAGAAAGAAATAAAGAAGGAGGAAAAATAATCAGGCTTAAATGGCAGCAGAAATGTGAGCTGGTCCTTGCTGAACATTGTGCTTGTTTGTCCTGTTCCCATGGGCAAGGACTCAACAAGGGTCTCATGGCAATAAAACTTTGTGAGCCCAAAGTCAGGTATCCGTGTCTGTATCACCCTCACAGGGTGAGTGATACATTCAGATGCTCCATTTCTCCTCACGTGGATTCACTGTCTGGGAGGTTCAGCAGCAGCGTTCTGGAAGGAAAACAGCCAGTCCGAGCTGAGCTCCAAAGAGGGGTCACAGGGAATGAGCATTCCCAGCTGCAGGCAGTCCTGGCCTCTGGGCTCAGAATTGGAAACTCATTTTCCACCCCAGCAGAGCTCTGCCCCCTCCATTTTGTGCCAGGAATTTGGAGGCTGCTGCTGTTCTTTCAAAAGGTGTTGATGTGGATGAAGCCCTACAGGACAGAGGAGGGACCTTGAGCTTCCCCATGTGTTTTTCAAAGAGGCAGTCCATGGGTGGGGGTCACTGGGATCCATGGCTGCAATGGAGCTTGAGACAAAAACACCTCTAACACAGCTCAGACAGGGACCCCAGGCCCAAGCTTGAGCTTAAATGGAGCTCCTGAAGCTAAAATGGATTTTTAGGCTGTGGATGTGGATGGAGGCCCCAGCCTAGGAATATTTCTCTCTGCTTAGTTGTTAACCAGCCCTCAATCCTGCAGTATCAGAGACCACGGAGTTTCCAGTTAGAATGGTTTCAACGGCCAGCATAGCCCAAGTTCATGCCTTAGCTGTATTGTGCCTTTTGCTCCCACCTTATGTACCAGGGTGACCAAAATCTGGAAGCTGCACAAAATCAAAGAGCACTGATGGGACAGCAAAGATCAGGGCATGCTTTTGGCCTAAAGCCAAAAGGCCAGGAGCTGGAAACACAGATATTTCCTTGAGGGAAGTGCTGACACTCGCACATTTCTGGCTGGGGCCCTTCCCCACTTCTGTGGTTTGGCTTTCTGGAACAGGCCAATTAAAGAAGGGCTCTCTGGGGACAGAAATCTGCCAAAAAGACCAAAGCAGAGCAGACAGAGCTTCACACTCTTTAGCTACACCTGCTGTGAGAGGTCAAGGTGGGATGGGGCTGTCCCTGCTGCTCTTGCACTTTGTGCTGCTGAGGAGGCTGAAGCCAGAAAGGCCAGACCAAGCCCTGCTGCCCAAAGGTCGATGGCTGCTGTAGGGTTGAACCCACAGAAAACTGGGGATCCTTTGTTCTTCTCCTTTAAGTCAATGCCTGAACAGCACCATCAGAGCTGTTCTGGGACAGAAAAGGGCTGAAGGGGGAATAACTCAAACAAACTGTGAGGAGAACACTAGGAGCCAACCCAAGGGAAAGAAAAGGTGTGAAGATTGAGCTCGCAGGCATGGACCAAGAGAGACAAGCAGATCAGAGGATCCCCAGCAGCACTCACAGGGGTCCAGGACATCAGAAGGGCTCTCCTTGGAGTGGTCTGAGATGAGATCCTACTGTCTCTGGGGTCTCTCCCATTCTACTTTGCCCACTTGGGGATGTGAGTGGCCAGTTTGACCAGGGCTTGACCTGCTAGTGCCATAAATCAGCCTCTCTTGCTGGGAGAGGCCCTTTAAAGTTCTTAAAGTCCTTGCAAGGAGCTTGATAGACGGACGAGGCAAACTCGCAGTAACTGCTTCTTCAGATAGTTGTTTATTCTAGTGTTATCAGCTTAGAAAGACACAGTAGAACAGAACACGACAAGAGAAGGCGAGAAAATGGCGAGAGAAAGGCTGCTTATCAAGATTCCAAGGCCTTTTTATAGGTAAATTATCCAATTAAAAATTGAAACGACAGATATTTTTACTTTTCATCCAATGTTCAGTAAATCACTCCGACACGCAGGCCGGAACTGCGGCATTTTTCATCCAATCATCCTAAAGTACTTTTACTGCAGAATATGGAGGACTAGAAGAAGAGAAGAAGAAATATAAACTACAAGGGCTCCTCCATTTTGGAACTTTTACTGTTTATCTATTTACTACATTAACAAACCTAAAACTTCTAAATTCTTCACCCTGTGACATCCTTACATCATATTCTATCACCTAGTTCACATCTGTGTAGATTTTAACTCCTCCCAGATGGTAGGGAGTTTTCTCCATGGATAAAGGTCAAAAACCATGCTGTCCAGGGGGGTTTTTCTCTCCAAAACAGGCAGAGAAATATTCCCTGCACTCTGGGTTCCCACATCTCCCCCTTCTGTTTGAACCGGAAGCACTTCCTTGGCAACTTTATCCGCGGATCGTTTAGCACAGTGAAGTATACAAGGTATAAAGACTAAAAGAATGACAATAATAATCAAAACATACGAACCTATCTTCAAAATTTTTCTCCATAAGGGTGCAAGACTAAACCAATTGAACATATCGTCCAACAAAGACCCGCTTTCTTCTCCAAGCTTAGCTATTCCATCCTGTAACTGCTGTATACTTTCATGGATGGATTTTGAATGATCTGACAAATTCATACAACACATACCTTAAAATTCTTCACATCCATGTCCATGCGCTAATAGGAGATAATCAATTGCTGCTCTGTTTTGTAAGGTCGCTTGTCTCACACTTTGAACATCAGTTAACATATCGCTCAGTGCGAGAGAGACAGCATGAGAGTTCTTACTTAGCCAACAACCTAACTGATCTAATTGTCTTAAGGCTGCTCCTGCAGCTGCACCAGGTAAAAGGAGAGCTGCAGTAAATCTTTGCCCAAAGTTCCAAGCTGAAAATTTGTCATTGCAATCAGGTGCATATTGATCGATAAATCTCTTTTCCCTACGCTTATGTTGTTTTATCATTTTTGCGTCAGGCATTAGCAAAGAAAGCTTTCCAATGCTACATGGACCGCCTGTGACATTTGAGGGAATTGCAGGCCAAATTCTGTTCCCGCAAATAAGAAACATCCCTCGTGGCAATTGTAATGGAGCTTGGTTGGACGGTGTGTACAATTCTACTGTTGAATTACACCAAGATGTTGCATTTCTATATATTTCGTGATCTGGAGTGACATCTGTTACTTTATTTTTCTTTCGTTTTAACCCTGGAGAACTAAACATTACACAAGACTTCATCTTTACTGAAGCAAGAATTTCCAGTTCCTGAGGTTCTTGAGGAGCTCTAGGAAGGGATTTGGCCCAAATATCCCAACTCTCCTTTGGATTTGAACTGGATCGTGAAAGCTGTAACTGAACATGTTTGGAAGGCTGCCATTTGTCTGCTGGTAAACCAACCAAACATGTTGTGAATGGTTTTTTTGGCCTTGAATGAGTTAGGCAGATAGTGTCTAGGCCTGATGCATTAGCCAAAGTCTCCCAAACATTCTCCCTTGGTTGTTTCACTGGGAAGGCTGCATTGCTTAAGGCAATCAGTGAGATGATAAGGCACAAGTGCAATACCTGATTGAACTTCATGTTTAACAGCTTAACTTCACACAGTAATTGCTGATCTGCAACACAACTCATACAACACCTTTACACACAAAATTTTCACCCTTAACTTTCCCACCCTTTTACATCAAACTCAGTTCATAGTTTCTGCACAGAGAGTTGACTGATGTCTGGCGTCAACAGCAGCGTTGGTACTGATTCACGTCTGCGTGCTTGCTTCTTTATTCTCGGAGTCGATTCCTGCTTGTTTCTGGGCTTGGTAGGGTTTCACATTTTTTGCTGGAATCCACTTCGGTCCTGCACCTGTTGAGACACAAGCATACCCTTTGCCCCAGGTTATTAGTTGAAATGGACCCTCGATCTTTCCAGTCTCTAAATCTTTGATTAAGACTAAAGGGTTTTCTTTCAATTTTGCCTGAGTACTATTTGAAAAATGCCTGATAATTGGTGGAGTAGGTTCTGCAAAAGAGCTATTCAAGAAATTCAAAACATACAAAGCTTTGTTCAACCGCATCTGAGGTGTAGCTTCTGCCTCCCCCCTTTTCTGTTTATCCGAAAGGGATTTTAGGGTATGATGTGTTCTTTCAATAATGGCCTGTCCTGTAGAAGAGTTAGGAATGCCAAATATGTGGCGAATACCCCAATTTTTCAGAAATGTGTCAAGGGCTCGTCCTCTATAAGTTGGACCATTGTCTGTTTTAATTTCTTGAGGAACGCCCAATGAGTTTAATGCTTGCAAAAAATGCCGACATGCATGTTTTGTCGTTTCTCCTGTATGCAGGGAAGCAAAAACTGCACCTGAAAAGGTGTCTACAGAAACATGAACATTTTTAAATCTCCCAAAAGACGGGTATATTGTGACATCTGTCTGCCACAATTGCAGGCTTTGCAATCCTCGGGGGTTAACTGCTCCTGTGGATACAGGGGGTTGCACAAGCTGACAGTCCGGACAAGCACCTATGATGGCCTTCGCTTGATCTTTGGAAATGCGAAATGTCCTCATCAGTGCTTGTGCGTTCTGATGAAAGAATGCATGACTCAATTTTGCTTGTTCAAAAATGTTTGGCAAAGTGTTTGAAATTACCATGGTCAATTTATCTGCTTGCGCATTTCCTTCTGCCAAAAATCCTGGAAGGGAGGAATGCGCTCTGATGTGAGAGACAAAATATTTGTGCTTTCTTTGATCTAATAATTTTTTCATGCACATAAGATAAGAATACAGATTTTCCTGATCAACTTCTCTCAGAAGTGATTTTGACTACATTCTTTTGACTACATTCGCCTTTTTTGTTTTTTCCTATGTCCATATTTACCACATTTAAAGCATTGCCCTCCAGTTACTTCAGCGGCCAGTACTTCTGAAGAGTCCTGTTGTCGTGATTCTGGATGACATGCTGCTAAGGTTTTGGAAATGTTTTCATTTTGCGCTTGGAGGATTTTCACAATTTCTTCTCCAAAAATGCTTGCAACATGCTGAGGTGTGCCCACTTTGCTACATGCCTCTGTCATTTCAGCTACGGTCGGCTGATCGGGCATGGCACTGATGATGCGTTTACATTCTGCGTTTGCGTTTGCGAATGCAAGGCTTCGTAATAGATGTGGCTTTGCTACTTCATCAGTGACTTGTCTGTCCATAGCTTGCTTGAGGCGATCAACGAATGAGGTAAAAGCTTCAGTAGGACCTTGCTTTATCTCTGTAAAAATACCTTCTGGGATTCCGACTGGTGGGATTTGCAGAATCGCCTTTTGTGCTGCTTCTTTGATGTCATTAAGCACCTCTCTTGGCAAAAGTGTTACCTGATCTTCGGGTCTATCGTGAGGTTCATCACCAGCTAATTGCTCTAATGAGATACCTGCATGTGGTCCTCTTGCGTATCTCTGTCTCAACTCACGAAGTGCTTTTCTCCATCTTGCATCCCATAGCAGGAGTTGTGCATCTGTTAAAATTGTTGAAGCAAGATTTCTGCAGTTGAAAGGTACCATGTCATGGTTGTTAAATGTGCTTCTTAAAAATTGTTTGAAATATGGGCTTCCCAGTCCATGATTTTTCACTGCATCCATTAAATCTTTGATGACTTGATGCTCCAATGGTCGCCATGTAGGAGGGTTATTTCTAGAATATGTAACTGGCATTACAATGCTATCTGTGTCTGCCATATCAAAGTCTCTATCTTTGAGACCTTTCTTCCTAATGCTTGACCAATCTGTTGTAACAGATGTATCTCTTGAAACAGATTTGTCAGGTGAAATCAAATCCTTAAGAAAATCCTGTGGACTAGCAGCTTGATAGTATGCAGAGTCTTCTTGACCAAAGGATCCCTGCATGTTATCATCCCCCCCCTCTTGTCCGAGGAACAGGGGAGGTATCCTGTGGTTGGGCACCGTCAGGAGGGGGGTAGGGAGTGGCTGATACCGCCGTCGCAGGTGGCTTTAATGTAGAAGGTGAGGGAGCAGGTGCAATGGAGGTGGGTGGGATGGTGCCACCATGCGGGATGCTTGTAGGTTGGGGACCCGGTGCTGCAACCTGGTGAGGGATGATGTCCCTCGCACATTCCATTAGGCGGAGAAGGAAAGGACGCATGAAGTCATCTGGGAATAGAGAGCGAAGCATGGAGGATGTGGGATGAGTTGGCTGATGACCTGGAACTTGAGGCCTGAAGGAAGATTGAGAGGGTACAGGAATGCCTTCAGAAGCTGTAATTGTAACCATACCCTCAGAACTCAGGTCATGGACAGGAACATGACGTTGAAAAAGTCCCAGAAAATCTCCAAATTGTCCCAAAAAAGGTTGAAAGGAATGTGCTGTAAATGATGTGTCTCGAGCCGAGACAGGGGCTGCTGGCTTTTGATCCTGCTGTTCTGGAGGTGGGGTTAAAAAAGACTGAGACCAGTCCTGTGGCTGAGCTTGGGGCTGGATAGTGGCAGCTGGGTATGTTGTTCCAGTATCAGGGACCATGTATGTTGTTTGAGAAAGGGTGGCTGTAGGTGGCATTTTCTCGAGTAGTGATGGAATGCCCGGTTGCAGTGAAGGAGCAGCTGCTGGCAATTCGTGGGTATAAGCTGAGGCTTGCTGTGGTGATGAAAAAACATCCAAAGCCGAGGCAGGGGCCATGCCCATCGCAGCAGTTGAAGGCGTCTGTGCAGTTGCAGGTGGAAGTGGTGCAAGCGGTGGAGGCAGTGTAGACGCCGGGCTGCCCGTAGTCGGTTGTAGCAGTGCCGCAGCATCAGGCAGGGGCGGGGCAGGGCCGGCAGCAGGCACGCCGGGCCCGGGTGCTGGGGGCTGGGCTGGCTGGGAACCAGGGGCGTGGCTGAGGCTCAGAGCTGGAGCGGGGGCGGGGGGCTGGGTCGCCTGGGAGACGGAGGGGAGGGTGGAGCCGAGAGGCGGGGTGGGGACCAGGGGCTGGGTCGCCTGGGAGACGGAGGGGTGGGTGGAGCCGAGAGGCGGGGCCGCGGCCAGGGGCCGGGCCTGCTGGGACCCGGGGGCGTGGCCGAAGCCCGAAGCAGGAAGCGGGACGAGGGGCTGGGCTTGCTGGGACCCGGGGGCGTGGCCGAAGCCCGAAGCAGCGTCGGGGGCAGAGCCGGGGGCGGGAATGGGGGCGGGCGGGGCGGCGCGCGGCGCGTGAGCGACGGCTGGCATGGTTACGGCTTGCTGCGCAGGCGCAGAAGCGAGCTGGTCTAAACGCGGAAGTGCAGCTCCCGCGGCGCCCGTGCCCGTGGCAGTAGGGGCGGGGGTAGAGGCGGGAGCGGCGCTGGGCGGGGGCTCAGCGGCAGCCGCAGCGGCGGCAGCGGCGGCGGCGGCAGCGGCAGCGGCGGCCTGTGTGGTGATGCCCGGAGCAGGCGGGGCCGGCCGCGCCGGCCGTACCGCGCCGCGTCCCGCGGTGGTTTTCGGGCGCGCCCCCAATTCACGGGTTTGGGGGACCCCGGGTTGGGAAGGTATGGTTTGGGACTGAGCCTGGGCTGGGACGGACGATTGGGGAACAGGCGAAAGCACGCCTGTGTCTGCCAGAGGCTCTGTGTTGGGGGTGACCGGGGCCGCCTCCTCCCTCCCCTGGGCATGCGCAGTTGATAGAGAACCCGAAAGCGGCGAAGCGGTTGGAAATGTCCGAGCCCATGAGAAGCTGCAACCGTGTTCCTGGGGTCGCGCCACCTCCCCCCGAGGTCTGCCACGCGAGAAGGCAGGAGTCCTCATCTTTAACAAGAACTTCAGGGGACTGGACTAGGGTTTGGGTGCCTAGGCTCGTATGTGGGGGCGGGGAGGTCGGAAGGGGCTTTTTAAAAGGTTCAAAGGAAGGTACCGAAATGGGACCCAATCCTTTTTCAGCAAAAGTAGGATCCTGGGACCACCTAATTGTCTCAAAAACGACGCGTGCTGGCGAGAGAAGGTGCACAGGTGCATCATTCCTCTGCAAAGTTGTTACATGGTATAAGAGAGCATTTACCCGTTCTCAAAAGGCTGGATCATATATATCTCCCAAGACTGTGTTTGGAAACTCTTTTTTAACCCAGGATAGCAAACTCAGCAGGTCTTGTCTAGAGATTTTTAAGGGATGTGTTTTTACCAGAGACTCTAAACTATCAACTGCTGTTGTCTCTGTGTGTGATAACGCCCCTCCCATGTTCCTATCGGGGTCTGGTTTTGGACAGCTTACCAGAAAAGATGAAACACACAGGCCGCGTAACTTCCAGGTCCGTGCTCCGTCCAGCAGATCACGGTCTCCTTCCTGCCGCCCGTGCACTGACAGCAGAAAATTCCTAGAAGTCACAGGTGACCTTGAGGCTTCTTCTTATCCTCTGGTCTGCCGGCTGCTGTCCAAAATTTCTTCTCCGGAGTGTTAGATGCTAATTAGAAGAGAACATAGGCAGCCATCTGATAGAGGCCGAACACGGGGCACAAACCGGTACACGCCGAACACGGGGCACCAATCTGACACTGCTAGTGCCATAAATCAGCCTCTCTTGCTGGGAGAGGCCCTTTAAAGTTCTTAAAGTCCTTGCAAGGAGCTTGATAGACGGACGAGGCAAACTCGCAGTAACTGCTTCTTCGATAGTTGTTTATTCTAGTGTTATCAGCTTAGAAAGACACAGTAGAACAGAACACTACAAGAAAAGGCGAGAAAAATGGCTGCTTATCAAGATTCCAAGGCCTTTTTATAGGTAAATTATCCAATTAAAAATTGAAACAACAGATATTTTTACTTTTCATCCAATGCTCAGTAAATCACTCCGACACGCAGGCCGGAACTGCGGCATTTTTCATCCAATCATCCTAAAGTACTTTTACTGCAGAATATGGAGGACTAGAAGAAGAGAAAAAGAAATATAAACTACCAGGGTTCCTCCATTTTGGAACTTTTACTATTTATCTATTTACTACATTAACAAACCTAAAACTTCTAAATTCTTCACCCTGTGACATCCTTACATCATATTCTATCACCTAGTTCACATCTGTGTAGATTTTAACTCCTCCCAGATGGTAGGGAGTTTTCTCCATGGATAAAGGTCAAAAACCATGCTGTCCAGGGGGGTTTTTCTCTCCAAAACAGGCAGAGAAATATTCCCTGCACTCTGGGTTCCCACATCTGTGTAGATTTTAACTCCTCCCAGATGGTAGGGAGTTTTCTCCATGGATAAAGGTCAAAAACCATGCTGTCCAGGGGGGTTTTTCTCTCCAAAACAGGCAGAGAAATATTCCCTGCACTCTGGGTTCCCACAGGGCTGAAGATCTCCTACAACTTGCGTCTTGGATGGGAACAAGTAGGTGGAATCAAGAGTTGGAGGTGAGGAGAGGGAACTCAGAGAGCATCCTGAGGGCATAGGCAGGTTTAGAGGTGAGATTGACACCAGAGCAGGTGGCAGCTCAAGGGCACTTGCTTGGATCCATTTTGGGTGGAGATATTTTGGCTTTCTCGAATTTGGGTGATGCACCAGTTCTGGAAATAAAGTGATTTTCCAGGCTGTCCCTTGGACAGAGAGCTCACCCAGTGTGCCTGCTTGACCCAGAAATAGCAGTGGCAAGGAGCACTGAGCAAGCAGGAGATTCCAGTGCCATGTTCTGGTTCTCACCCAGCACCACGTAGTTCAAAATAGCCTTTGGATAACACCTAAACACAATTCCTTGTAACCTCCCTGACCAGAGCAGAGCCTCTTGGGCTTCAGTTCTGTCCTGCTCTGCTCATTTGAGCAGAGACTCAGACACCAGTTTCCCCCCAGAAGCAGCCCAGCAAGGCATTGGGGTTTCTCTGAAAGCAGCTGTGGCTGTTTGTCAGGGGCCCTTGCCAGGGGCTTTGTTCTTTCCCACACCTGCAGAAACTGCTGGGACATGACCTTCAGCCAGGGTGGGTGAGGATCCTGCAGAAACCTTCTGCTCCTTCTCACCTGCTGTGAGACCTTGCTCAGGCTTCAAATGCCAGTCTGGAGAAGCCCAGGGCACTGTCAGGGTGTGCATTGTATCTGCGTGAGCTGCACAGGGGTCTGGATTCAGGGGCTCTGGCACCATGCAGAGAACTTTCTCATGTTCTGTGTCTCTGGCTGAATTGGAGTGGTTTTTCTGGCTGCAACACAGGCAGCTGTGGGAATCCTACCCTGAAAGATCTAGTGCTGTGCATGGAGGTTTCTGGTGGCACTTGGGTGTTGTGTGGATGTCCAGGAGATCGCATGCCCAGGTGTGATCAGTGGGACACAAGGCTTACAGGAGATACACACTTTTCTGCAGCAACTGAACATGGGGCATGAAGCAGGAAAAGCTCTAAAACAAGGATGGGGGAGGGAAAAATCTTGGCCAAGCCAAACAGCACAGGATTGTTCAGCTTTGTATTAGCAGTGCACAGAGAGCAGATGCCCACTGCAGGCAGCAGTGAGGGCCCACTGTGTCAAACAGGGGATCTCTGCTCTGCAATGCACTTGGGATTGCAATGGAGTTGGTCTTTGGGAGCTGGAAGGAATCCCCTGTCTGTCCATTTGTCGAGCCCATCTGGGTCCCCCTGGATGGCAGCAGGACCATCCATGGCCAGGGGGGATCAGCCACCCCTCCCAGTTTGGTGCCCTCAGCAGACTTGCTGAGGGTGCTCTCTGCCCATCACTGGGGTCAGTCATGAAGAAGGTGACCAGGACTGCAGCAGGATTGACCCCTGGGCCTCACTCCTGGCTCCTGGTCTCCCAGCAGTCTTTGTGCCACTGAAGCAGAGACCCTCCTTTCAGGCATGTTTCAGTTGAACACACTGGCTGCTCATTCCCCCTGTAGTAGCCATTTTTACCGGTACTTTTTGGTAGTATTGTACTGGATATGAGTCAGTTCAGTATCTAACACTGGACTTTGTATCTGTCTTAGGTTACAATGTAAGATGTTGTGCCGGTTTTGGCCAAAATCTAGCAATATATCCTCTGGGAGAAAGTCAGGTCACGACCACCCTTCCCCCCACCAGGTTCAGGAAAGAAATTCCTTGAAGGAAAGTGAAGGAGATAAAACCTATTTATTAACAAACATACAGGAAAAGGATAAAAATGCTAATGTAACGGGTTGAATTTGGTTCCCCAGGCAGAACACCAATTTGTGTAGTGGTTTAAGGGTTAACTGTGGGCATTAGTCCTCCCCCCGATGTCCTTGCAGTGAGATAAGCTGTTAGGAGGAAAAGCAAAGCAGGCACACAACTTGAAAGAAGGGGGAAAAAAAGTTTAATTAACACCCAGATGTTAAAACAACAGAACAAACTTTTCAGAGCCATCCCCACTTTTTTCCCCCTTTCCCAAAATCAGGGTCACAGTCCTAGGAAAAGGCGGAGAAAGGTGGGTTTCCCTCTAGCCTGACATGGCTATACAAACTGCTACCCTTTACCTCTTTTCCATGAGCCCTTTCACAGCTCTCACGACTGCTAAAAAACCAGGCTTTTCACATGGGGCTAATTACTAATTTAAGAATGAACCAGTTTCTTTTTGGACTTGAACATTTAGGCTTTCTCTCGCCACCAGGCTATAGAAATAAGCCTCTCCCTGCTTTTATGTATATAGCCTGGCATAGGCACTCTAACCGTTTTACAAGCCACTCGAGAAAAAGAAAATGCCCATTCCCCCACGTTCTTAACATGGATCAAGGAGACCAACAGTCTGCGATATCACAGTTTATACCATGCAAGGCAGAAGGATGTTTAAGTTTGCCACGCCGAGTCCACGCAGTGCAGCTTTGCAGCTCCGTCCCACGTGACCCCACCTTCTCCTTCTCTGTGGCTCTGAAGTCGCCATGTTGCTGGGTGTTTTCTCTGCCTCTGCTGCCACGCTGCACAGTCTGGAGAGGGGTGTCCTTTCCTCTATTTCGCTGCGAAGTTTACTGGCTGCCCTGAAGGCTCTGTTTCAGACGACCTCAGCCCTGGAGCCGGCAGCCACCCCCCGCGGCTGTGGGGAACAGCTTCCCCCCCCCGTAAATCTCAGTCCGTGCTACAGCAAAAATCGTCAGGGGGCAGGAGGCAGGAGCCCTGTCCCCAGCCGTGCAGGCCGGGGGAAGGGGGGGCCACCCCTCCGTCTCTGCCGTCCCCGCACCGAGCCGGAACGGAAGGCTGGGGGCCCCCCGAACTTTGCCCCCCTCCTCACCGGGAGAAGGAGGGGAGGAGGCAGGAGGCGGGGGCGCCCCATCCCCGGGCCCACAGGCTCCAGGAACGGGGCCTACCCCCCTCCCTTTCACTCCTGGCCCTGCACCCACCTGAGCCAGGAAACTGTGTCTCCTAAAACTCCCGCCTTCCGTGGGGGTTAAATACGTAAAATTTCGAGAAGCGCATTGGCTAAGAGGGCTGTCTGTCAAGTTTTGACTAACCCACGACCGCTAAATAGTAAAACCCCTCACTATAACAAGAAAACCTGGGAAGAAATTAGAGTCCTCTCGTAGGTGTGGTCCCTCCTTCTCGGAGCTGGCGTGGGGGGTGGCCTTAGGCCCTCTCCGGACCTGAAGAGAAGTTCTCCTGATGTGTTCTGATGTTGTTGAAACAGTCCAGAAAAGGAAAAAAAAAAGGAAGAAAAGAAAACCCCCGAAAGTCCTAGGAAACATGCTGGGGAAAAAAGGGAAGAAAAAACCCAAAAAACTGGCTGAAGAGACAGGCAAGGGTGCTCCTTCTGTGCTACCACTGCCGGAGAATGCAGAGCAGTCTCTATCTCTGTGTCCTTGGGAACTTGCTTTGAAAAGTTCATTTTTTTTTCCTCCCCTCTTGGGTTGCAATGTATTCTATTACCATCCTCATGAGCTGTTGAAACTAGGTGGGGCAGTGTTTCCTTGCCTCCTCCCTCCAGACTATTGTTCTGTTAATGGCCCATTAATGTTCTGACGCATGACTCAGCGATAACTCCCTCTGGACTATCTTCTGTTAACGAGCCCGTCAACACCTGGCCTCATGACTCATCACCCATTGTGAGAGGCTCCGCCCAGAGGGAGGACTCAAGCATTCCATCCTAGATAAATTTGGGTTTCTGAACACCACGGGCGCCCTGTCTACTGGATTCCTGGAGGACAAGAGTTACCACTGGACCTTCAGCTGGAGACTAGACTTTCCATAGGATCACCACTTCGACTGAACTACCTCATCTGGACTACTACCACCATCCTAATAGGGTGTCAGGTTGTATCTGACTTTGTCTGTGTTTTTCTTTCCTCTTTCCCTTGTATTATTTCACTTTTTTTCCTATTAAATTTTAACCCTGACTTGGGATCAGGTTAGGTTGTATCTGACTAGGGTGTCAGGTTGTATCTGACTTTGTCTGTGTTTTTCTTTCCTCTTTCCCTTGTATTATTTCACTTTTTTTCCTATTAAATTTTAACCCTGACTTGGGATCTCCCTCTGGTTTGTTGTCAAACCATTACACCTCTCAAGCTCAGTTCAAAGGCACAAAACTAAGTTTTTTGGCATAGAGCCGTGATAGGGGATACACATCATAGAGTCACCCCAAGACATTCCATCCCTTATCCCATATCGTTGGCTCAATGCCCAAATTAATATAGTTTAACTCTACACACACACACATTAATACATATATACAGCTATGTACAAACAGTGACAGTGATACTCAGCAAGCAGTACAGGTATTTCACATTACAGATGGTTTTCACCCAGCAATCAGATCTCCCTGCGGTACACAACATGTTGTTCCATCTCTCTGCATTACCCACCATGTGCAACCAGGTCCCTGAGCAAAGACAACCCCACGGATTGGTTTGTCCGCACTCGAGGCAGAATTAGCCCAAACAGTCTTTCTCAACAGTCCCCTGACATGGACTGCTGGAACCTTATCTCCATCTACTGTATGCAGGGATTCAGATTGGGCTGGACCAGCTCTATTGATGGAACCTTGGGTGTTAACTAACCAGGTGGCCTTTGCTAGATGCTGTTCCCAATTTTTGAAAGTTCCCCCACCCAGTGCCTTCAAGGTGGTTTTCAACAATCCATTGCACCGTTCCACTTTGCCAGCAGCTGGTGCATGGTAAGGGATATGGTACACCCACTCAATGCCATGTTCCCTAGCCCAGGTGTTGATAAGGCTGTTCTTGAAATGAGTCCCATTGTCAGATTCAATTCTCTCAGGGGTACCATGCCTCCAAAGGACTTGCTTTTCAAGACCCAAGATGGTGTTCCGGGCTGTAGCATGAGGCACAGGGTAGGTCTCCAGCCATCCCGTGGTGGCCTCTACCATTGTGAGCACGTAACGCTTGCCTTGGCGTGTTTGAGGCAGTGTGATGTAGTCAATCTGCCAGGCCTCCGCGTACTTGTATTTGGACCACCACCCACCATACCACAGGGGTTTCACTCGCTTGGCCTGCTTGATTGCAGCACGTCTCACAATCATGGATCACCTGGGAGATACTGTCCATGGTTAGATCCACCCCTCGGTCTCGTGCCCACTTATAGGTGGCATCTCTGCCTTGATGACCTGAGGCATCATGGGCCCATCAAGCTAGGAACAACTCTCCCTTGTGTTTCCAATCTAAGTCTATCTGTGACACCTCTATCTTTGCAGCCTGATCTACCTGTTCATTGTTTCAGTGTTCCTCATTAACCCTACTCTTGGGGACATGAGCATCTACATGGCAGACTTTCACAAGTAGCTTTTTTACTCAGGCAGCAATGTCTTTCCACTCTTCAGTGACCCAGATTGGTTTTCCCCTATGCTGCCAGTTAGCCTTTTCCCACTTTTCTAGCCACCCCCACACAGCATTGGCTACCATCCATGAATCAGTGTAGAGGTAGAGCTTTGGCCACTTCTCTCTTCCAGCAATGTCTAGGGCCAGTTGAATGGCTTTGAGTTCAGCAAATTGGCTTGATCCACCTTCTCCTTCAATAGCTTCTGCAACCCGTCATGTGGGACTCCATATGGCTGCTTTCCACTTTCGTTTCATCCCTACAATGTGACAAGAATCATCGGTGAAAAGAGCGTAGCGGGTGTCTTCTGTTGGCAGTTGGTTGTACGGTGGAGCTTCTTCAGCACGTGTCACTTGTTCTTGCTCTTCCTCGTTACTGAGACCAAAGTTTTCACCTTCAGGCCAATTTGTGATTATTTCCAAAATCCCAGGGTGATTCAGTTTTCCTATACGGGCGCGCTGTGTGATGAGGGCAATCCATTTGCTCCATGTGGCATTGGTGGCATGGTGGGTAGAGGGAACCTTTGCTTTGAACATCCACCCCAGCACTGGTAGTCGGGGTGCCAGCAGCAGTTGTGCTTCAGTGCCAATTACCTCTGAGGCGGCTTGGATTCCTTCATAGGCTGCCAAGATTTCCTTCTCTGTGGGAGTGTAGTTGGCTTCGGACCCTCTGTAGCTCCGGCTCCAGAATCCCAGTGGCCGGCCTTGAGTCTCACCAGACACCTTCTGCCAAAGGCTCCAGGACAGACCATGGCTCCCGGCTGCAGAGTAGAGCACGTTCTTCACCTTGGGTCCTGTCCTGACTGGGCCAAGGGCTACTGCATAGGCAATATCCTGCTTGATTTGGGCAAAGGCTTGCTGCTGTTCAGGGCCCCAATGGAAATTGTTCTTTTTGCGGGTAACCAAGTAGAGAGGACGCACTATCAGGCTGTATTCAGGAATATGCATTCTCCAAAAGCCTATGGCACCTAGGAAAGCTTGTGTTTCCTTCTTGTTGGTTGGTGGAGACATTGCGGTGATCTTATTGATGATCTCGGTAGGAATCTGACGCCGTCCATCTTGCCACTTCACTCCCAGGAACTGGATCTCTCGAGCAGGTCCCTTGATTTTGCTCTTCTTGATGGCAAAACCAGCTTCCAGGAGAATCTGGATGATTTTCTCTCCTTCCTGAAACACTTCTGCTGCGGTGTTCCCCCACACAATGATGTCATCAATGTACTGCAAATGTTCTGGAGCCTCACCCTTTTCCAGTGCAGTCTGGACTCCCATGGCAGATGGTGGGACTGTGCTTCCACCCCTGGGGCAGTCAGTTCCAGGTATATTGCACACCTCTCCAGGTGAAGGCAAACTGAGGCCTGCTCTCTGGTGCCAAAGGAATGGAGAAGAATGCATTAGCAATGTCAATAGTGGCATACCACTTCACTGCCTTGGACTCCAGCTCATACTGGAGCTCCAACATGTCCGGCACAGCAGCACTCAATGGTGGAGTCACTTCATTCAAGGCACGACAGTCCACAGTCAATCTCCATTCTCCTTCAGATTTGCGCACAGGCCAGATGGGGCTGTTGAAGGGTGAGTGGGTTTTGCTAATCACTCCTTGTCTCTCCAAGTCACGGATCATCTTGTGGATGGGAATCACAGCATCTCAAGTTGTTCGGTACTGTCGGCGATGCACTGTTGAGGTAGCAATTGGTACTCTTTGTTCCTCCTCCTTCAGGAGGCCTACTACAGATGGGTTTTCTGATAGTCCAGGCAAAGTATTCAATTGCTTTATGCCCTCTGCCTCCACAGCAGCTATTCCAAAAGCCCACTTGAGTCCCTTTGGGTCTCTGAAATACCCGCCTCGGAGGAAATCTATGCCCAAAGTGCACGGGGCCTCTGGGCCAGTCACTCATTTCCAGTTAGGCTCACCTCAGCTTCCACTAGGGTTAAATTTTGTGATCCACCTGTTACACCAGCAATAGAAACAGATTCTACCCCCACATGCTGCAATGGGATTATTGTACACTGCGCACCAGTGTCAACCAAAGCATCATATTTTTGTGGTTCTGATGTACCAGGCCAACGAATCCACACAGTCCAAAAAATATGGTTTTCCCTGGCCTCTACCTGGCTAGAGGCAGACCCCCTCTAGTTCTGTTTATCCTTCTTTTCTTGGGCCTGCGTCGTAGAGGTTCCTTCGGGGGGATCGGACATGTCATCGTCTTTTTCATCATTCCCGGCAGATTGGCTACAGGTAACTTGAGCTACTTTTTTAGTAGACCTTCCTTTCTGAAACTTGCACTCCTTCAATTCACGCACTCGTGCAGCCAGAGCAGAAGTGGATTGTATACCCCACTTCTTCACGTCTTCCCCACTGTCACACAGGAATTTCCATTGCTCACTTCACAGGATGTTCTTTCTCTCTAGGGAACGTCCACATTGGGTATCAGAATCTCTGATCTGTACTGCCGAGGTCTGGAGAAGGCCCTCTTTAATGTCCTTCTTGGGTTCCTGGAAATTCTTCTCCATCTTATCCATCTTATCTTCCAATTTCTGCACACGTTTCCACAGCTGCGATTTTCGCATGTGTTGGGCCATGCACGGAGTCTGCATATGCCCGCAGCTTTGTTGCCATATCCTGCACGGTTTCATTAGCACTGTAATCTGGTTTCATCAGTGCTAAAGCAGAAGTATATTCTGGTGGCCCAAGCCGTATGAGTTTTCGCCACATGAATGGACTAACTCTGGCCCGGTCTGGACTTTTTAATCCTGGGTCATCTGTGAAGACAACCTCTACCACCCCTAGTTCTCTCAGGCATTGGATCCCTTGTTCCATGGTCTTCCACTGGGTTTGTTGCATATAGAGATCATCTCCACACAGATATCTTTCCCTCACACCACTCAAAAGCCGTCTCCAGAGACTGGCAGAGTCAGCCCCCCTTATCATCTTTGGTCAATAGCTGGATCACGTGACAGGGATCCTAAATGCCTCACTTCAGCACCATCCAGCATTACATCATCACCTGCAGCATCCCAAATATGGACCATCCAACTTACGATGGATTCATTAGGCAGGAACAGGACTGTTGAAACAGTCCAGAAGAGGAAAAAAAACGGAAGAAAAGAAAACCCACCAAAGTCCTAGGAAACACGCTGGATAAAAAAGGGAAGAAAAAACCCAAAAAACTGGCTGAAGAGACAGGAAAGGGTGCTCCCTCCATGCTACCGCCGCCGGAGAACACAGAGCCATCTCTATCTCTGTGTCCTTGGGAACTGCTTTGAAAAGTTCATTTGTTTTTTCCTCCCCTCTCAAGCTCAGTTTAAAGGCACAAAACTAATTTTTTTGCATAGAGCCGTGATAGGGGATACACATCATAGAGTCACCCCAAGATAGATGTAACCAAAAGTGTATATTCTATCACCATCTGTTAAAACCAGGTGGGGCAGTGTTCTTTATCTCTTCTGTGACGCATCCCCGGTAACCCCCTCCGGGAGATATCTTCTGTTAACGGGCCATCAAGCCTCACTTCCTGACTCATAGAATTACATCGCCCCATTGTGAGATGCTCCACCCAGCGGGAGGAACCAAGCATTCCACCCTGGATATCATCTGAGGTTTGGAACACCACACTGAGCCATTACCTACTGGGTTCCCAGAGGACAAGAGCTACATAACCACCACTGGACCTTCAGAGGAAGAGCAGACCCTTCTACAGGATCACTGCTTCAACAGAACCACATCCACCACTTCAGGAGGACTGCAGCCATTTAATCGGACTGCTAGCACCACCCTGACCGACAGGGTGTCAGGTTGTATCCTGACTCTGTCAGTTTAAGCTAGTGTTTCTGTATTATTGCCTTTATCTTAAATTTACATTTAATTGTAATTGCAGCTTGGGATCTCCCACTGGTTTGCTTTCAAACTAGTACACACTCTTTATTAATAAAACTGTGACAGGTTAAATTTCAAGAATTGCCAGTGATAGTATATGAACAAAAAAATATATTCGAAGCAGTTGTCTAGGTTTGGGAGACAAAACTTCAGGAGGAAACACTCCTGAGTGAGTGTCTCCTCCGAAGGGAAAAGGGCCTTCCCTTTTCCTCCACCAATAAGATAAGTGGGTCACAAGAAGTGAAAGTGGAAAAAAACAAACCAAACTGTTCATTAACACAAAATCAAACAGCATAGAACAGGGAAAACAAACCAAAACCTCAAATTACAACAAATTCCCAGAAAGGGGACAGACACCCCCAGGTCCATCTTAAAGGCACAGCATCTTTGGGCATTGGGTGGACGGTTAAGGAATAAAGCAGCTTCGTAACATCACCCCAGGACAGCAATATACTATCAAGCTCTTATCCCCAGTAAAAACTGGCTTGAAATAATCATTCCATGTGCACAGAGTACAGTTCTTACCCAATCAGCATCCCTACAGGGGGAGAAGACAGGTTCGGCCATCCACTGATCCCAGAAGTTACAAAGGAGTTATCCCAACTTCTCCGCATTCTTAACTCTCTTTGGTACTCTTTCTTTACATTTAGGTGGAGCTTGAGTGACTTTAGTCTTACATGTTACTCAGTGAGTGGTGGTCGTACCTTGGGCGTGAGTATCTCAGTACCTAAGATTACCTTAAGGGACATGGTCAGTCCAAGGAGAAGGATTTCCCAGTGGCTGCTGGTTCAACAGCAGGACATCCTCCTGTATGTCCCTTGGTTTTCAGCTGCTGTGCAGCTGATCAGCTTCAAATCATCACCAAATTCCCTCCTCTGCAAGGGCTTTGGCAGAGCCTGGCCATGGGGTCTCCACTCTCCTCCCTCTGTTTAGTCCCCTTAGCATGTAGGGGAGTTGGGCACGCCAAACACAATCTCTGTTTATTAAAATGTAATTCTACCCCCAGTCTTTTTCCCACATAATCTTATGGAATGGCATTCTAGGCTATTTTTTACAAGAAGGAAGTGGAGAATCCCACGACCAGGACTAGAGGGACCCTGTCTCCAACCAGGCGGACAAGAGAGACAACCAGAAATGAACTGGGTGGATCCAGTGGCCTTGAACATCAGCCCCGCGGGAGTCCGAGGCTCCAGCAGACACCAGGGCACAGGGTAGCCCAGGCAGAGGCCAGCAATCAGCAGTGTGGCCCAGGGGTCAATACTCACATTCTGTCCTTTTTAATATCTCCATTAGTGATTGCGGGTAAGGGGTGGAGAGTCCTCTTAGCATCTTGGATGATGATCCAAGAATGGAAGAGGTGGCTCATATACTGAGGGATTCTGCTGTCATCCAGGTGGACCTGAACAGGCTGGAGAAAAAAAGGGCTGACAGGAAACAGTTCAAGTTCAACAAGGAGAAGTGCAAATTCCTGTACAAGGGGAGGAACAAGACCAGGCACCAGCACATCGTGGGGGACACCCAGCTGCAAAACATGTGGGCACAAAAGGACCTTAGGGCTATGGTGGGCTCATAGTCGAGGAATAAGCTCTTCCTGCAATGGGATATTGGTATCCCAGGCAGTATTAAGAAGAATGAGGCAACGAGTTGAGACAGGATCCTTCCCTTCCCCTCAGCACTGAAGAGGCCACACCTGCTGTTCTGGGTTCCCCAGTACAAAAGAGACACAGAACTACTGGAGAGAGTCCAGGGAAGGCCCACACAGATGATTAAGGGATCGGAGCATTTCTGCCAGGAGGAAAGGTTGAGAGAGAGGGGACTGTTCAGCCTGGAGAGGAGAAGGCTTGGGGAGACCTCAGCAATGTGTCTCAACCCCTGAAGGAGGCTCTTCCCAGAGGTGCCACTGACAGAACATGAGGGAATGTGAAAAACTGAAACACAGAAGGTTCCTGAGGAACATCAGGGAACACTTTATTACTACAAGGGTGACCAAGCCCAGGTATGAGTTCCCCAGAGAGGCTGTGGAGTTTCTGTCCTTGGAGGTATTCCAGAGTCACGTGGAGATGTGTGGTGGGGTGACCTTGCCTGGTTGTAGGTGCCCAACAAGATGTTTATTAGTATCCCTCCTCAACAAAATGACAAATCACGGAGTATGAGGAAAAGGAGAGTAATTGCCTTAGTTTGAAAGACAGGCGTCTGCCAAGGAAGGCAGGAATCTCCCTTGGAATGTAAAATATGACCCCCTCCCATCCAAATTATTATAACTTTGAAGTTAAGGGGCTTTCAGGCAAAGATATGGGAAAAGGAATAGCAGTTCTTTACTAGTATGTATATGGATAACAAGGCAAACAAACAACAACAACAGCAGCCACAACAAACAGAACCAGAGTCCCAGTGACAGCCTTCTCTGGGCCGCAGGCACTTTCCTCATCGGTGCAGTTCCGGTCACAGACGGCAGGGGCGCTGCTGGCTCCCGGCCGGGCAGGGCGGGTGCGATGGTTCCCCCGCGGCTGCAGGGGGCGCTGTGGCCGGAGCTCAGCCGCCTCTCTGTATGTGGGTAATGGATGCAGCCCACGGACAGGATGGAAAAGGGGCTTCCTTGACAAACCCCCCGGGGCAATTGGTCCCAGTGCCCCTCCAGATAGCGAAATGAGATGTAGCCGGGCCTCAGAAGCAGCAAGCTGGGATGGCAGGGATGAGTAGATCTCGGAGTATCAAAATGAAAGGTATCAGAAACTCCGCAGCTGTAGCAGGAGTTGCGGGGTGTCCCGGCAGGCACGGGGTGTCAGGTTACAGTGCAGCAAGACGCCCTGAAGCAGCGGTGGAGAACAGCGGGGCTGAGCAGGGAATTGCTCCTCAGGGTAGCTCACCAGTGATGGCTGGTGTTCCCTGGGTCTGGGTTGTGCAGAGGAGGTGGCCCCAGCAGGGAACGGGTTGTTCCTGGGTCCTGGCACAGCACACACTGGCTCTGGGCTCCCCAATAGCAGAGAAGCAGAGAAGCAAGCCAGCAAGCCCAGCAAACCCAGCAACAGGGCCAAAGGAAAAGAAACAGGCAAAACCCACAAAGCTACGTGGCCAGCCAAAAAGCCCGCCCAGAAGGAAGGAGTCACCCCTCGCCCCACCCCCAACTCTCGCTGGAAACCCCGGTCTGGCTCTCACTCATCGTAATACTCCCGGAGTCAGGGAGATGGGGGGCATGGGGCAGGGGGCGAGCAACCACCCAGGCCACAGAAAAAAAAAAAAAAAACAGCCACAAAAAGAAAAAAACGAACACAAAAAAACCCCAAACAAAAATGATGTGGGATAAGAAAACCATCCCAAGACAACAATTTTTTCAGGAAAATTCACAATCCACAAGAAGTGCTTTTTTCATACTACCATGAAAGAAAATTTATTTCCCTTGACAACATAAAATTTCCCTCAAAAAACTTTTCATTCTGATGCATAATGTAGAAGCTGACCACTATGACAGATTTTCCCTCTCCTTCAATACTTTTTTTCAGAAGACACAAATTCGGCAACAGCCTCATTACAATGTGATTCTATCACAGTATTGACCTTTGACACACAGAGTAAACTACTCATCATCATCAGAAAACTGCACTATTACCAGAGGCTCAGTGTCAGGCTCAGAAGCAGCAAGGCCTGTGGAGAAGAAGGGAATGAATTTGCTTTCCTGGCTGCTGCCATCAGCAATGCTAAAAGCGTACAAAGCTCTTGCCTTACAGACATCATAAAAAGAAACCTGTTTGGCTGGGATGTCCAAGAAGATCCCAATCTTTGACAAATAGCCAGTCACAGTCAGACAAGTCCAAGGATTCGTGTAGGCCCAATAATCTTGCCCATCTGCACGTGCGATAACCCAGAAGCCATTCTCAGGGCACAGAGTCAGTGTCCCTTTGCGAGTCACAGATTCCAGGGCAATACCCAAGGCCCAGATTCTTCTTGTCCCAACGTACACTTCCCAATAGTGTTTCCCAGATGTGTATCCTTCCTTAGCCAACACAAACAGGTGGGAATCAAATCTCTTCTCATTTCTGAGAAAGAATGTGATGACACCACTATCTTTCACTCTTCTCCCATCTGCAGAGATTTCCAATCTGGGATGAGCCGTGTCAGCATCCAGGGTGACATCTTCTGCAATGGTCAGGTCAGGCCATGAGGAGCAGAAAACACAAGCTCTGTTTCTCTGAGCCTTTCCTTTCTGTGCCCTCAGCCCCTCCTCTCATTTGTCCTTCCCCCCTCCATGCTCAGGGTCACTCAGCAGCCTCTTGCCTCAGGGCACCTCCAGCTTCTCCCTCCTGCCATGTCCCTTCCTTGGGCTGCTGCTAGAGGGAGTGGCAGCCTGCAGGCACCAAATGCCAGGCACTGCTCCAGTACTGCTGGGACTGCAGCAGGCAGCTCCAAGGAGGAGGCTGTGGGGCTGAACCCCCTCTCCCTCCGTCTCTGCATTGCTGGGGGGGTGGCCTGAGTAAAAGGTCCAGGAGCTGAGAGCAGCTGGAATGAGGTTTGGGTGTCAGGATTACCTCCTTGGCAAAGTCTGAAGGGGATTTTCAAGCTTTAAGTACTTTTTCCTCAATAACAGGAAAGCACCAGTGTACAATACCGCTTCTGCATGGATTCGAGCAGAAGAGTGATCTGCAGCACCACAAGGATAAGGGAATGTTTCTTGCCTCAGCTTTCCACGCTCATCAGGGGACGGGATGAACCCCTGGCAGGACTCAAGCAAGGTGCAAAGGCATGAACTGAGGTCCTTTAGCTCAGCTCAGGTTGAAAGGAGAAGGAGCTGCTCCTGCTGTGGAGCAAGATCAGCTAACTTTTCCTGAGAGGCCCAAGAGGCCAAATCAGAAGTGGAAGGTGGGGCTGCAGTGGCCAGTGCAAGCTGGCTGCCCTACAGCTGAGAGGACTCCTGACAAGCACAGGCAGGGCCTTGTGAAGCACATAACAGTGAAAAAAGTCATCCAACCCCCCTTCCCTGAGCATGTTCTTCTCCAAACAGCTCCCTGAGGGGGTTGGGTGTGTTTTCCAGAGCTGCACTCAGGCTCTTGAGTACTCACTTCCTCATCTCACCTATGCTTACCTTTGTAGGACCGTAGTTCTGGAAGGTCTGTGGGAACGGAGAGAAGCAGGAAGTAAGTGGATTTGTCAAGGCTTGCTCTGACAATGAAACAAAATTGGCCAACTCTCTCCTCTCAGTGACAATGAGGCCACTCTCACACTCCCCTACTCTGACACTGACAGTATGGTCAGGCACAAGGCTCTTAGTGTTGCTGGGGCCCTGACAGTCCAATCAAACAGAATGGGATTGAGGAAATCTCTTACATGTGACACCCAACTCTCTCCCCTCCGTGACACTCATGCCACCCCCACGCTCCCCTGCTCCCCCACCACACACACACACTGTTCTCTTAACCAGTTCTATCTACTCTTATTTCACTAAAGACTCCCAGAGTTGTGTGATAATTTTGTTTTCCAGACATGGGGCACGTGGCTCCACCTTGCTTCCTCTGAGGACCGAGGAGGACTAAAAGGTGCTGTGAGATGAGCTCAACCTCTCTTTCCTTTTCAGATGGGAGAGGCCAGAGGAATGGCCAGGCCTTAGACTAAAAAAGGAGATGGGCTTTCACAGAGAAGGATTTGCCAGGAAGCAAAGGTGACTTTCCTGCACCAGTTACCCCTGGAGACACTTGTCAAACTGATTGGGAGCTCCTGGGACAGGGGAAGGGGAGCACGGTCTGCCCAAGGCCTGAGCCCCTACATTCCATCTGCAGCTCTCACACTCCTGTGCTCCTTCCCTCCCTGAAGTGTCCAACTCCCAGGGCTCAGGGGCACGTGGGCTCCTGACAGAAGAGAGCAAAAACCCTCCTAGCTCCTTGGAACTGGTTCGGATGGATTGACTGCTGGAGGGCTGGGGAAAGAGCACAGGCCCTGTGAACTTTCCTGAAGGCTTGGGAAAGGCCTAATGGGCAGGATGGAGGGTTGAGATTGTCCCCCTCCATCTCTCCAAACAGTAGCTGTGGGCTGTGGGAGACAAAAATCTTTGTTAAGAGGAAGAGCAGTGGGGAAGCAAGAGAGACAATAGCAGGGCATGCAGGTGGACTCCTTTACCACATATTGGGTCATAGAGAGCCTACACCACACATTCCCTTCAAAGACAAGGTAATGAAGAGGGACCTTGACCACGTGCAGTCACCACCTCAGTGTTCAGGTGTCTCTGCAGGTGGGGACACAAGAGCTACTTGCCAAGAAAATCTGTCCCTCTCCATCCCCTTTCAGGAGCAGTGGACAACAAGCTCACAGGATGATTTGCCTGTAGAGAAGCTTTTGCGTTCAGAGAGATGAAGTTCTGCTGGAAAAGGCCTTGCTCACCTAATTCATTCTCCAAGAATCTTCTGAGGAGCTGAAGGTCATATTCTGTGGACCCCAATGTGGTCTGCATAGCTTTTCCCAGAGTTTGGATTTCTTGGGAGAGCTGCTGGAGGTCCTTCAGCTGCAGGGATTCCAAGACTCTTGGGGTATTTTCCTCCACTGTCCTTCCTGCAAGAGAAGACTGGTGTCAGTGGGACAGTGGTTTTGCCTCACCTGAGGTGAGATATGGTACCACAAATTACATGCGACCTTTCTTATTAGAAAAGATCAAGAAGACGCTGTTCTTTCACTCCCTCCAAATGTGATGATGACGGACCTTTACTGACTTCCAGTGCCATCTCAGCAGCAAAGGTGTTCTGCTGGCATGGGACATAAGAGCTGCTCCCAAGGAAGTTCTGCCTCATGCACCCACTCAGAGAAGGCAAAGAACAAACTCACAGGGCGTTTGTAGAGCAGCTTCTGCCTCCAGAGAGATGAAGGCCTGCTGGGGAATCAGCCTGCTCACCTAGTTTGTTCTTCAGGTCTGCTATGGCGATCTGAAGGTCACGCTGTGAGGACACCTGCATGTTCTGGAAAGCTCCCTGCAGAGTTTGCAGTTGTTGGGAGAGCTGCAGAAGGTCCTTCTTCCACATAGATTCCACAGTCCTTGTATTTGCCTCCACTGTCCTTCCTGTAAAGAAAGAGCCCTCTCACTGGGACAGTTCCATTGCTATCCCGAGGGGGAGACCAGCAACCTGCAATCTCAATGCCTAAAAGCTCTGAACTAAATTCACTGCCAGAGCATCTTTCCTTAGGGCTCTCCCACTCCCTGTGGACCTCCCTAAAGGCTTGACCGAGGCCTGCTGGGCAGCACTGAGCCCACTCCATCTCTCCAGACACCATCGGTGGGCCCTGGGAAACAATGCTCTTTGTCATGAGGAAGGTGTGGTGGGGCATCCCCCACCTGCCCCTCAGACCCCATTGCGGTCTCAGGAATGTTCACTGGGCCTCAGCCTTGGTCAGTAGCCCCTGGGATTGCACATGGGCCCTGTGCCTGGCCAGGGGAAGCTCCCTGGACATTGGGCAGAGAGTGCCAGGTGCTGCCCTCCCCCAATGCCTTAGGATTTAGCTTTTCTCTTTTTCCAATCCTGCTGCTTTAGTTTGTAACTGTAAAGCTCCATAGCCTTTTAGCTACTGTTCTCACATTCTGGTTAGACATAACAAACCCTCTCCGGGCCTGGACTCATGGACACCTTGTTGTCCCAGGCCCTGAAACATGTAAGCCAAGGCTCTGAATGGGGGGAGCAAACTTGGGGTGATGAGACTGACAGCTGGACTGACAGCCTCACTGAGTCAGACCTAATGACAGTCAGAATTTACTCATTAGAATTTTACAGTGAAATTTTGCAGCTGCAGTGAAACCCACAGAGAAAGCCAAGAAGATAATCAATGACAGAAGATGTTCTGGACACCAGGAGAGGATGTTCTTGTTATGGGACGTTAAGAGTATACTAGGAAGAACTTGCAGGTAATATGTAACAACTATACCTTTGCTTGTATAGCTAATCGTTTTACTGCCTGAATGGTCACTGTTTTGTTAGACAGCCTCGTCATTGTTTGCTAAGCAGCCAATCTCAATAAGCCACAGCAATTGTGAAGAGGTGTAAGAGTACCAGTAGAGGAAATAAAAAATCTTTTATGGCTTTGGATTACAACAAGTGTGGTGCTGTTATGTCTGTCTCGACAAAGCAACATTGGGGTAATTGCATCACTACCTGAAATAGTAATTGGAGAATTAACCCTGATATGCAAATGGACCAAACTTATAAAAGTGTGAAAAACCCATGACCCAGCATCCATCTTGGGTGTAGCCTCTCAGAGGGTTTTTTAACTCCCAAGGTGTACCTATTTTAAAGGCCCTCTTTTATAAATACCCACTTTTATTCTCTTAATGTTGTCTAGCCTCTGTTTTCAGGCAGCCACTCCTAGGCATCACCCCTGTCCCCCACCTCATGCAGTGCCCACGCAGATGCCCCTGAGCTGGGTAGTGGAGTACAGGACGGGGGCTCATCATGGGCACAGACACGCAGGGTGTGCACAGCCCAGCCTCGCCCAAGGGGGTACCAGGAGTGGGGCATGAGGAGAAAGACGATGGGGAAAGGGAGAGGGACAGGGGTTCAAGGGGAAACCTTAAAGAATATCCGACAGTGAGACAACTAAGAGTTCAAACTCTCTTCAAGGACAAGGGAGAGAAGAGAGACCTTGAGCCCCTACAGAAAACACTTTAGCATGGAGGTGTTCCAGTGGCATGGATGACAAATCTATTACCCATGTAAGGACTGTCCTTCCCCATCCCCTTTGAGGAGATGTGGAGAATGTGCTCACAAGAAAGTTTGCCTGTAAAGCAGCTTTTGCCTCCAGAGAGATGAAGGCCTGCTGGGGAATGGCCTTGCTTACCTAGTTCATTCTCCAGGCCTGCTCTGATCATCTGAAGGTCACGCTGTGTGGACCCCTCCATGTTCTGGATTGCTCCCTGCAGAGTTTGCATTTGTTGGGAGAGCTGCAGAAGGTCCTTCTTCCACATAGATTCCACGGTCCTTGTATTTGCCTCCACTGTCCTTTCTGTGAAGAAAGAACTCTCTCTCGAGGCGGAGACCAGCAACCTGCAATCTCAATGCCTAAAAGCTCTGAACTAAATTCACTGCCACAGCATCTTTCCTTAGGGCTCTCCCACTCCCTGTGGACTTCCCTAAAGGCGTGACCAAGGCCTGCTGGGCAGCACTGAGCCCACTCCATCTCTCCAGACACCACTGGTGGGCCCTGGGAAACAATGCTCTTTGTCATGAGGAAGGTGTGGTGGGGCATTTCCCACCTGCCCCAGGACTCCATTGTGGTCTCAGGAATGTTCACTGAGCCTCAGCCTTGGTCAGTAGCCCCTGGGATTGCACATGGGCCCTGTGCCTGGCCAGGGGAAGCTCCCTGGACATTGGGCCAAGGTGCTGGGTGCTGCCAGTGGCCTCCCCTCCCCATTTCATGCACTGCCCACACAGATGCCCCTAAGCTGAGTAGTGGAGTACAGGACGGGGCACATCATGGGCACAGACATGCAGGGTGTGCACAGCCCAGCCTCGCCCAGCGTGGCACCAGGAGTGGGGCAGGAGGAGAAGGGCAATGGGAAGTGGGAGAGAGACAGGGACAGGGGTTCAAGGGGAAACCTTAAAGAATATCACACAGTGAGACAACTAAGAGTTCAAACTCTCTTCAAGGACAAGGGAGAGAAGAGAGACCTTGAGCCCCTACAGAAAACACTTTAGCCTGGAGGTGTTCCAGTGGCATGGATGACTGTGGCAGGGCATATCTCCTCTCTCCCCACCACAGGTGGCCAGTGCAGATAGGAGAGATAACCCAGGCGGGCAAGGCCCAGCAGGAGTCATCTCCTGGTGCCAAAGGGTCTGCCAGCCTAACCAAGAATCAACATCTTGGTATTGAGTGCAGATGTGGGAGGAGACAAAGGAAAACAAACACTGGTGACCTGAAGGCCTGCTTTCCACTATAAAAGTAATACAGATTATCACAGAGGCAGAAGCCTTCTACACACACACCCTGAAAGCGTGCAAGACTTCTTCCTGGAGTCTGGATGCAGTTTCCATGGTTACTTCCCTGGGAATTGAGGGAAAGGATTTTGATGTGTGCTCCATCACAACTGGATGGTAAGAAACATTGGATCCTAAGTTACATTATTTCATCCCCAGCTGTAACATTAATGGTACCTTTAACCTCGCGTGTAATACTAGCTGTCTTTTTTTGTCCTTATTCCTGTGTAGCAATAGTCTGTTTTAACTCTGTCAGTTTTGTGTCTATTAAATAAATAATTCATTCTATGATAGACCACACCAGCTGTTATTAAAGGACTTGCAAACAAGAGTGGGTTTTGGGGTGCTGGCCATCCCTATGGAGCTACTGCCTCCTGCCGGAGGCCTGGGCAAAAGGCAGGGGTTTATTTAAACCCCTCACACCTATTCATAGCAATGACAAATCTATTACCCATGCAAGGACTGTCCTTCCCCATCCCCTTTGAGGAGATGTGGAGAATGTGCTCACAGAAGAGTTTGCCTGTAAAGCAGCTTTTGCCTCCAGAGAGATGAAGGCCTGCTGGGGAATGGCCTTGCTTACCTAGTTCATTCTCCAGGCCTGCTCTGATCATCTGAAGGTCACGCTGTGTGGACCCTTCCATGTTCTGGATTGCTCCCTGCAGAGTTTGCATTTGTTGGGAGAGCTGCAGAAGGTCCTTCTTCCACATAGATTCCACGGTCCTTGTATTTGCCTCCACTGTCCTTTCTGTGAAGAAAGAACTCTCTCGAGGGGGAGACCAGCAACCTGCAATCTCAATGCCTAAAAGCTCTGAACTAAATTCACTGCCACAGCATCTTTCCTTAGGGCTCTCCCACTCCCTGTGGACTTCCCTAAAGGCTTGACCGAGGCCTGCTGGGCAGCACTGAGCCCACTCCATCTCTCCGGACACCATCGGTGGGCCTTGGGAAACAATGCTCTTTGTCATGAGGAAGGTGTGGTGGGGCATCCCCCACCTGCCCCTCGGACCCCATTGCGGTCTCAGGAATGTTCACTGGGCCTCAGCCTTGGTCAGTAGCCCCTGGGATTGCACATGGGCCCTGTGCCTGGCCAGGGGCAGCTCCCTGGACATTGGGCCAAGAGTGCCGGGTGCTGCCAGTGGCCTCCCCTCCCCATTTCATGCACTGCCCACAGAGATGCTCAAGAGCTGCGCAGGGGAGCATGGGGTGGGCCTCGTCATGGACACTTCAACATGGAGGTCTTTCAAGTGTCACGGAGTACAAAAGCTGTTTCCCAATGCAAGGACTGTCCTTTTCCACCCATTGTGAGGTGGTCTGGAGAATGAGCTCATAGGACAGTTTGCCTGTAGAGCAGCTTTTTTCTTCAGAGAGATGAAGGCCCTCTGGGGAATGGCCTTGCTTACCTAGGTCATGCTCCAGATCTGCTCTGATCATCTGAAGGTTACGCTGTGTGGACCCCTCCATGTTCTGGAAAGCTTCCTGCAGAGTTAGAACTTGTTGGGAGGCTTCATGGAGGTCCTTCTCCAGCCTGGATTCTAAGGCACTTGTATTTGCCTCCACTGTCCTTCCTGTGAAGAAAGAACAGTTTCACTAGGAAAAAGTCATGGTTTTCTTGAGGGAAAGACCATTGATCCGTAATGACGATGCCCAAAAGCTGTGACATAAAATCCCTGTCGAGGCTTTTCTTAGAGCTTTCCCAGTCCCTGGGGGTCTTGCTAATGGCTTGACTAAGGCCTCCTGGGCAGCATGGAGGGCAGGAATGATCTCTGTCTCTCCAGAGAGCACATGTGGGCCCTGGGAGATAACACTCTGTCATGAGGATGGTGTGGTGCCACAGAGCACAAAAACTGTTCCCCATGTAAGGGCTGTCTTTCCCCATCCCCCCTGAGAATCTGTGGAGGACAAGCTCACAGGACAATTTGCCTGTAGAGCAGCCTTTGCCTACAGAGCTATGAAGGCCTGTTGAGGAAATGGTTCTGCTCACCTAGTCTGTTCTCCAGGTCTCTTCTGATCATTTGAAGGTCACACTGTGTTGAGACCTTCATGTTCTGGAAAGTTTTTATCAGAGTTTGAATTTGTTGGGAGAGCTGCAGGAGGTCCTTCTGCCACATGTATGCTATAGTCCCTGTGACATTTGCCTCCACCGTCTTTCCTGTGAAAAAAGACTGGTGTCACTGGGACAATGATTTTTTCTCCCTTGGGGTGAGGTCTTGCCCCAATAATGACACAGAGCCTTCCTCTCAAAAAGGATCAAAAAGATGCCGTTCTTTCACTCCCTTCTAAGACAAGGGAGAGAAGAGGGACCTTGACCATCTCCAGTTGCCACCTCAGCATCAAAGGTGTTCTACATGACTGGGACATAAGAGATGCTCCCAAGGAAGTTTTGCCCATTCTGACAAAAGGCGAAGGATTAACTCAGAGGACAGGTTGCCTGTAGGGCTGGATTGACCTTCAAAGAGATGAAAGCCTGTTGGGGAATGGCCCTGCTCACCTAGTTCCTCCTTCAGGTCTGTTCTGATCATCTGAAGGTCACGCTGTGCGTACACCTGGGTGTTTTGAAAAGCTTTCTGCAGAGTTTGAACTTGTTGGGACACTTCATGGAGGTCCTTCTTCCACATGGATTCCAGGGCCTTTGTAGTATTTGCCTGTATTGTCAATCCTATAAAGAAAGAACAGTGTCATTGGGACATTCTCATTACCTTCTTGAGGGGGAGACCAGTGATCTGATTTAAATTCACTGCCAGAGAGTCTCTTCTTAGGGTTTTCCCTTTGAGTATTCTTGATCAAAAAAGCTATTCCCCACATAAGGATTGTCCTTCTCCATCCTCTTTGAGGAGATGTGGAGGATGTGCTCACAGAAGAGTTTGCCTGTAAAGCAGCTTTTGCCTCCAGAGAGATGAAGGCCTGCTGGGGAATGGCCCTGCTCACCTAGTTCATTCTCCAGGTCTGTTCTGAGGAGCTGAAGACCATGCTGTGTGGACTCCTGCTCATTCTGGAAAGCTTCCTGAAGAGTCTGAATTTTTTGGTAGAGGTGCTGGTAGTCCTTCAGCCGAATAGATTCCAGGGTGTCCACTGCCCTTCCTGTGAAAAAAGACATGGGAGGAAAAGCCATTATCTCAGTGACACCAGAGGTGAGGTCTTGTTCCACTAATGACACAAGCTTTTCCTCTTAGAAATGACCATGAAGACGCTGTTCTTTCACTGCCTTCAAAGACAAGGGAGAGAAGAGGGACCTTGACCACCTCCAGTTGCCATCTCAGCATCAAAGGTGTTCCACTGGCACGGGACATAAGAGCTGCTCCCAAGGAAGCTCTGCACAAGGCATCCACTCCAAGGACTAACTCACAAGTCAGTTTGATTGTGGAGCAGCATTTGCTTCCAAAAAGATAAAGGCCTGCTGGGGAATGGCCCTGCTTATCTGTTTTTTTCCTTTTGCTTTCTTTCCTTATGCAGGGAGGGCACAAGAAATTCAGTTCAGTTCCCTCATGTCCTGCCTGTTTCTAATTTATACTCTCCAGCCTTCTCTTTCCTCAGACAATCCTTTCTAATTCAGAGGCCTTGGAAAAGAACTCAGCCCTGAAAAACAGAGATGGGGAGTTCACATTCTGATGGACCTGTGGGCACAATTACTGATCTCTTCCTTGGCTTTCAAATCCTTTTCCACCACAAGTTTGCTCTGGGAAGGAGCCTTGGCCTCTCTTCTGGAGCTCCAGTCTTCCTTGTGACATGGAGACGTTTTCTTTTACAGTTTTTACCTGTTGAAAGGAGTCTCAGCACCACTGTGAGCCCTTCTAAACACGGGCTTGTAGCTCCTGTGCTGGTGATCAGGAATATTGAAAGGAACCCCATGGCCTCCTCACTGCCCAACAGCCTGGCCATGGGCGAGAGCCCAGACCATGCTAATTGCCAGGTGTTCCCGGAGGGAAGAATATTGCCTGCCAGCATCCCAGCTGGAAAGAGCAGGGCCAGGAGAACATCTGGCCTTAGATCCCAGGGGGGATGGGATGGGATCCAGCAGAGTCCAGGCTGTCCTGGTCTGTGCTGAGAAAAGCCCACTTCCAGGGCAGCTCTGCACCCTGGGAGCCTGGGGTCCTGGGCGTCTGCACGGGGATGGGAAATATAACAAAGGACTTGCTGGAGCCCTTTGGAAGTGTGAATTTCTGGAGGGGTGATTGTTTGATCTCACTGCCCTAGACCCTCCTGCATCTTCTTCTTGCTTGGCAGGGGTTTTGTTTCCAAGTATTGTGGGTATGTCCTGGCACTGATCTGCATGCAAAGGCTTCTCTTTGTGTGAGGGGAGGTCACACAGAACCTCCCCTTGGTCATCTGTTGATAGTCTGACAAGAGGATGAGTTTCATGTAAATGCAGAATCACACCATCAAACAATGGCTTGGGTTTTACGAGACCTTATAGATCCTCTCTTTCCAACCCCCCTGCCATTTCTTTCCAGCCTTCCACTAGACCACATTACTCCAAGCCCTATCCAACCTGGCCTTGAACCCTTCCAGGGATGAGGCATCCACAGCTTCTACAGCAACCTGTGCCAGGGCCTCACCACCCTCGCAGGGAAGACTTTCTTCCTATTGTCTAATTTAAATCTATCCTCCTACAGCTTAAAATCCACCTTGTCCTAGTAATCTGTGCCCTTGTAAAATGTCCCTCTCCAGCCTTATTGTAAGCCACCTTTAGCTACTGGAAGGGTATCAGAGACCGGGTACGTTTAGCGAGTCGAGCCAATGCCTTTGTGTGTGTCTGTATGTGTCTCTGTGTCTGTGTGCGTGTGTGTGTGTGTGTTTGTCTCCGTCTGTGTGTGTCTGTGTGTGTGTCTGTGTGTGTGTCTGTCTGTGTCTATGTATCTGTTTCTGTCTGTGTCTGTTTGTGTTTAGTGGGTTGATCCTAAACTGACAGACAGCCCTTTAAACCAATAACGCTTCTCTCAATTTACGTATTTAAATCGCGTGGATAGGCGGGTTTTGGGTTTTTCCGTTTCAGCTGGTCTGCCAGGACAAGAGAGGGGGACCTTGGAGCCGCGGGCCCCACCGGGCCGGGCCAGGCACCCCTGCCCTCTGCCCGCCCTTTTCCCAATGCCGCAGCACAGACCCTGGGTCGCTGGGAAGGGGAACTATTCCTGAGCCACAAGCAGCTAGGGCCAGCCACAGAGCTGAGGCCGTCCGACCCGGCTCCCTGGGACTGGTGGATCCCTCTCTTTTCCACACGGTGCCAGCGGGAGCCGGCGGAGCCTCCTGTCTGCAGCCAGCACACTTTGCACTGAACTGAAGAGGACACCGTGCAGCCAGCAGCACAGGGGAGTGGGGTTCTCTCCACTGTAGAGCCTGAACGGTAACAGTCTTCAACATGGCGACTTCAAAGTCAGAGAGAAACAGAAAGTGAGTCACGTGAGATGAAGCTAGAAATCGCTTCAGAAGAGAAAAGAGGGCGGTGCTGCATTTCTCACGTGCAACTTAAAAAACTTCTTGCTTGCCATGGTATAAAACTGTAATATCACAAACTTTGAAGTACATGGGGGGATGGACAATTCAGGCGTGGCCTGTAAAGGTTGTGAAGAATGCCCATGCCAGACTACACATCAAAGCAGTGAGAGGCTTTTAAAACCTGGTGGCGAAGAAAAGCCTTGGTGTTCAGGCCAAAATGACTCATCCTTCAAAAGATTAATAACTCCATGTGATGGCCCATGTTTTACAGTGTGAAGGAACTGTGAAAGGGTTCATGGAAGAGATGTTTTACACCACAGCAGAATGTTTTCTTCCAGGCGAGTCTGCAGAGGGTGGCAGTTTGAAAACCACGTAAAGCAGAAGAAAACCCTTTTTTTTCCTTTCCAAGAATTGCAACACTGATTAAAAGAAGGGAGAAAAGTGGGAGAAGAAAAGGGTTCTAAAAGTTTATTCTGATTCTTTTTTTCTCTCGTTCTTTTAGGTCTGTTAATAAACTTCTTTATATTCTTTAAGTTTTGTGCCTGCTTTGCTTTCTCCTAATTCTTATCTCACAGACAGAAGATCAGTGAGTAATGCATAATTTGACCTAAAACCACTACACTTTATTGGTGTTTCTGCCCGGTTTATGAACTGAACCTGCAACAGTGTGTTTGTGTGTCCATGCGCCTGTGCGTCTATCTTTGTCTGTGTCTGTGTGTGTGTGTCTGTGTCTGCATCTATGTGTCTGTCTGTGTCTCTGTGTCCGTGAGTGCATTTGTGTCTGCGCGTCTGTTTCTGTCTGTGTGTCCGTGTGTGTCTCTGTGTCTGTCGGTGCCTGTGTCTGTGTGTGTGTGTGTGTCTGTGTGTGTCTCCCTGTGTGTCCCTCCGCCCATGTCTGTGGGTCTGTGTCCATGTGTGCATTTGTGTCTGCGCGTCTGTTTCTGTCTGGGTGTCCGTGTGTGTCTCTGTGTCTGTCCGTGCCTGTGTGTGTGTGTCTGTGTGTCTGTGTGTCTGTGTGTCCCTCCGCCCGTGTCTGCGGGTCTGTGTCCATGTGTGCATTTGTGTCTGCGCGTCTGTTTCTGTCTGGGTGTCCGTGTATGTCTCTGTGTCTGTCGGCGCCTGTGTGTGTGTGTGTGTGTCTGTGTGTGTCTGTGTGTGTGTCTGTGTGTCTGTGTGTCTGTGTGTCCCTCCACCCGTGTCTGTGGGTCTGTGTCCATGAGTGCATTTGTGTCTGCGCATTTGTTTCTGTGTGTCCGTGTGTGTCTCTGTGTCTGTCGGTGCCTGTGTGTGTGTCTGTGTGTCTGTGTGTCTGTGGGTCTGTGTGCAGTTGGGGGCGGGTCAGGCCTTGCTTTCTGGTGAGACAGTGCCCCTCCCCCTCGGATTGGCTGAGCTGTCAATCAATCACACAAGGGGGGGGGGCTATCCTGACCAGCCTCTGATTGGCTGAGGCTCCAGAAGTCCCGCCTAGGAGGTGGGGCCCACAGGGCACCAAGAGTTTAAAAGGGGTGACCGTGCTGTGCCCAACTGCCACGCCCTGTTCGCTGCTTCAGAGTTGTGGTTCTACTCGTGCCGAAACCCTCTGATAGCTGGATCTGTGTTTTTCTATGTATTTTCTGTCTTTCTCTTTCTCTCTTCTCCTAATTCTTTTTTCATGGAACTTTGTGGGTAGCTTAACATCTTAAGGATTTAAAAGTTTCACGGTTAAATGGGCTAAGTAAATGCTAAGTTAATGAAGTTAACACCAAATTAATTCTAAGTGAGGCTATTATAAGTGCTTTCATGTTGAATTTGGTGTTGTATTAAATCCTTTTGCCAAAGTTTCCTTAATCTTCTATATTTTTGCAGTAAACTTTTCTGTGATACTCACCTCTTGAGAGTATCTGGTGGGGATTCCTCCTTTGTGCTAGCTAGAATAAAGGAACCTTGAGTTTAGCTCCTGGATGTAAGTATCCAGGGTGTAGCAAAGGGTCTCTAAAGTCTGCCTGGAGCCTTATCTGCTTCTATTGTTTGTCATAATTACCATGGACAATGAGCATGGACCATTCTAGAGACACCAGGTGGGTGATCCTGATGTGGCAAAACAGTTGACAACACACCAGCCCTCCAGCCCTGGAAGATACCTAGGACAGACAGAACCCGCAGTCATGGACTAAATGGACTCAGCAGGTATCTTGGTGTGATGGCTATTGACTATGAAAATGATAACCTGTGTTTGTATACTTACATACATATACATATATATATATATATAGAGTAGATGGTATATCCTAACTGGTGGAAAATATCCTGGTTCAGGCCAGGCCAGGGTTAATTTTTGCAGTGAAGGGGCATGACCAGGACCCAAATGTGATTTGTTACAAACTCAAATCATTGCCAGGGAGTGGGGGAAGTGGAAAGGGACACTGTCTCTCCTGGGGAAAAAGGGTTCCTTCTGGTCAAGAAAAAAGGGCAGGGGGGAAGTCATCCTGTATTTGTTTATTGTCATGGGGTCCTTGATGTGCATTTTGCATATGAAGCACTCTCTCTTTTGTACACTTGTGTTACTAATATTGTTCTTGTTACTGTTTTTCTTTCTTCTCTCATTGCTTTCCAGTAAATTGTTCTTATCTAAAACTATCTTCCAGTAAATTGTTCTTATCTAAAACCATGATCTTCACCTTTTGTGCCTCCAATTCTCAACTCCATCCCACAGCAGCAGGAAGGAAGGAATAGGGGAGTGAAAGAACAGTGTGTGGTTAGGGAGAGTCTCAGTGGGAGCAGTGAACTGGGGAGTTCCATTCCTAAACCACAACACAGACACAAGCAGAGATGAGGCTGAAGGCACAGAGCTTGAGAGAGGCAAGTGGTCTGAGGTCAGTACAGCTTTTGAGGAAGGGTCAGTCCTGCCTTGCAAGCAGCAGTGAAGTGCTGGTTTGGGCCCTTGGTCATGACTCTCTACCACAGGTTCTCCAGGCTTGGCAGGGCCCTGCTCCAGCTCCCACCCAGGAAGGAAAACCACATCCACAAAGGCCCTCCAGCAAGGGCTGAGCATGGCTGTGCCCTCTGATACCACAGAGCTGGAAACAGGACCTGTCCCCAGCCCCGGCTGCAGAGGCAGAGATCTCTGGAGAGGCCCTTGCCAAGGTGGGAGGCACCAGTGACACTTCTGGAAAAAAGGTCCAGCTCTGATGAATGAGCTCTCCTGGAGGCTTGGGAGAGGATGAGAGCAATGGAGGCAGAGGAAGGGACCCTTCTAATTCACACCAGGAAAAGTCCCCCAATTCCATCCTCCTTCCTCCTCTTGTTTGTAGATACCATGGGCCACCCAAGCTCTCACCTGCCTGTGGAGGCATCTCCCTTTTGCCTCTGGGTGACAGACAGTAAACTTCTACCTGCAAGAGAGCTCAGCATTTCAGCTGAGTGGAAGCTAATGCATCTGTGAGCCAGAAGCAGACTCTACATGGTATTTCATCCTATTTGTCAGAGAGTAGTCTTACAAGAGGCTAAGAAATTACATCCTGCAGCCTCACTTCTGAAAACATGAGGTCCTGTGAACCAAGAGCCCTTACCTCGAAATACCAGAACAGCACCAGCAGCCAATGTGAGAAGGAATAAAGGGAGTTGTATCCAGGAGGCAGGGACCCACTGAGATGCACCTGGAAAAACAGAACCTTTGAAAAAAATTATTTGAGTGTCATCTGGCAATGTTCAATCTTACCCCCAAACTTAAGCGCCTGCCTAAAGAGATTTTGTGGAGATAAATGCAGCAATAGTCCCAGTCCTACACAGGTGGCCAGAGCCTGCCTTCCCTTGGGTGTGCACAGGGGCAAGAGGGCCCTTGCTCATTTCTCACTGCAGCCTGTCCTGCCTGCAGTGCCCCGTGGTGCTCTGGGATGGGTCTGGCTGGACTGGAGAGCTCTCACCTTCCCTGGCACTGGGAAGGGCCTCACGGGGCTCCTGAGACCATGAGCCTCCAGCAAAGACTTCTGAGGACAATGGGACTCACCTGAGATGCGCACAGTAGTTTTCTTCTCCACCTGCAGCAGGGGGTTCAGGATTTGACAGGTGACTTTTCCCACTTGCTCTCCTGTAACTGTGACTCGACTCTGCACACTGAAGAGTTTCCTGCTGTCCTGGTGTATTTCAGTGTCCGCTGACAGCCCCTGCCCGTCCTCAGTAACCCACTGGACAGTAGGTTTGGGGAACCATCCCTGTGACCTGCAGCCAAGCTCGAGTCCTTGCCCTCGGGGGCCCTGAATTTCAATGAACACTTCGCCAGTACCTTAAAAGCAAGAGATTTTGTTAGTGGGAGAAGTTTGTTTTCATGAAAGCAGCTCTTCCTTGGATTCACAGCTCTTGCTTAACTCACAGCTTCCTGCCAGTTTCTGTCAGTCTTTCACACAACCTTTCCAATGGTCTTTCTGTCATCCCACACTCCATCTGCCATAAATGCCAAATTTCCTTTGGCTGAGAAAGAGCTACAGTGTGGGATGGGTTTGCCTCTCAGCTCACCACTATTTCATGGAGCAGGCAGGGAGAAGGTGTGTGGTTTGCATTCCTCTTTTGGAATGACTCTGTAGGAGCCCCATCCAAGTCTGAGGATTGGTAAAGCAGGACACAGTGCACTAAAGCCCGGTCGTCTTTTTCCTGGGCACCTCCCCAGTCCATGCCAGCACTACAGGTGGGCACAGATGGTCACTGACAGGGACTGTGCCAAAGCTTCATCAGTGTGATGAGGTGGGAGGCACCACACACATTGCTGAGTCACGCTCCTGGTCAAAGCCAGATTTTACAGGAATTTGTCCTGTGCAATAGTAGGAAAATGGGCACTGTCTTGAAGCTTTTTCTCTCCCAAAAGTGTCTCTAATCCCCTTTGGATGAGGGGATTTAGATTCGATGTTAGGAAGAAATTATTGACTAAGAGTGAGGCACTGGCACAGTTTGCCCAGAGAAGCTGTGGATGTCCCATCCCTGAAAGTGTTCAAGGCCAGGTTGGACAGCACTTGGAACAACCTGCTCTAGTGGAAGGTGGTGTTGCGCACGGCTGGGAAGTTCAAATGAGAAATTCTTTTAGGTCCCTTCCAACTCACACCATTGTGTGATTCTAAGAGTCCCTGATTCTGTCGTTCTATGCTCTTTTTGATCAGTGAATCCAGGCTGACCAGCTCCACCTGGCTTTATCAATACCTGCACACAAATGGTGCTGACTGTCTAGCTGGGGGGAATTGGCCGCCCAGAATATCTCCTTAGCCCAGCTAAGAAGTCCCAAGGGGGAGGGCCCCATTCCCCTCAGTCTCACAGCCAGGGATGCTGAGCACTTAGATGTCTCTCAGGTGGGCTCACCCCTCCCCAGCAGGGATTATTGCAACTTGCCAGCCCCACACGGGTCAGAACAGGGCTCAGGCTGGGCATAGGGCTTGCAGAGCATCTTGACAGGTGGCCCAGGGGCTGCTGGAGTGGGGAGATGATGTGTTGGGTCATATGAAGGGGCATCAGCTGGGGGACAGTGACCTTTCAGAGAGCTCTTTTCCCTATGTAAGAGCTTCCCCACCCAGCCCAGGAAGTCTCCAACCTGCAATGCTGAGCTTGGTGGCCGTATCAGCACTCCAGTCCCTGGATGTCACAATGCATCTGTACATTCCTTCATCTGCTGGCTGGACATTCTTCAGTGTCAGGGACACGTTCCCAGTGGCAAATCCATCTCCTGGCACTGATGTCCACTCACGGTATTTCTGCATTGGTTCACCCCCAAACTGCCCATGTGTGTAGATGTCCTCTGTGTGCCCATCTGTGATTTTTATCCAGTGCACTTGAGGGTTGTCCAGTGGCTTTGTGGAAGAGATGGTACAAGGAAGCATTGCATCCTGGCCAACAATTCCAACTACATTCTCAGGAGAGGAGAGCTCAAAATTGTCTGTGAGTGAGCATCTGGCTGAAATCAATCAGAAAATGTACTGGTGTGAAGGAAACTGGTCTAGGAGTAACAGTGGGGAACAACTGAAAGTAACAGATTAGAGGTAGAAAACAGGATGATGTAAGTTGTACAGGGTGGGATTATTTTGGGGAAACGGAAAAAATAAATGCATAAAAGCATGTGCAGAGCCATTTCATGCAGCTCCCCAGCCTGCCTTGCCCCTTTGCAGTCCTGTGCCACCAGCAGCGGAGCAGCTGTGCCAATGCCAACTGCCTGTGCGGGCAGGGAAGTGCTCCTGGCACTGGGCAGGGCTGGACAGGGCAGAGCTTCCTTGGTTTAGGGCTTCCCTGGCTCCACCAAGGGAGAGAAACTCTGGCTGCAATGGGCTGGATTCTTCAAGAGCAGAGAGGGCAGGGCAGCTCTGGCTCTTGTGCAGTTCAGATCAGGGCTGCTCAGGAGACCATGGCCCTCAGCTCCAGCAGTTCTGATCATCTGCAGACTGGAATGCCCCAGAAAGGAGCAGAACAGCTCCTGGAAGCGTTACCTGAGACAAGGATGGCCAGAAGCAGTGCCAGAGCCAACAGGAGCCATCTCCTCTGCTCCATCCCTGCAGTCCCTGGGGTGGGACGATCCCGCAGCTGGCCTGGAACAGGCACAGAAGGGAAGTGAGCAAAGGGAGATCCTGTCCCAAACCCCTCTGAGCTCTCTCACCTGGCATTTGTCACTAGCTGCGACTTCTGAAGGTGCCAAATGCTCGAACAGTTGAGTTCAGAAATCAAGAAAACTTGTGCCTTTCCAGAGATCTCAATTACCCTTGCAGCTTCTGGGAATTTCAATCTAATATGCTGTCTTGGTTTGAGACAAATTGGAGGAAATGTCAGAAATGAACGTATCCTTTGATAGAAGGCAGATTTCAGCAGCCCCTTCCCCACCTGGTTTAGAAAGAAATTCCTTGGAGGAAAGTGAAATAACCTATTTATTTAACAAGCAAAGTGCATGCAGGCATGCAAAAAAGAATTGATAATGCTAAATAATAAAACTTCTCACTGTAGAGAAGACCTGGGAAGATTTCAAAGTCCTTTCTTTGGGTGTGGCTCTGCCCTCTCCAGAGCTGGGGTTTTGTGTGGGCCACTCTGGGCCGCAGTGTAGGACCTCCCGGTGATGTTCTGGTATTGCTGAACAGTCCAGAAGAGAAGAAGAAGAAGCCAAAGTCCCAGGAAAACCTTTTTCCTCAGCTAATGAATGAGAAGCTAGCTAAAAAGCAACGCAATGTAACTCTCTTCCCTGCTGCAGAAGCTGGGAGCTGATGAGAAGAGCCAGCGAGCTATCTGTGGTTTTGAACACAGCTGCTGAAGTAATTCCACTGCCTCCCCCCCACCCTCTCTGGTCTGCCTTAAAGACACAGAAAGGCACAGGATTCACGTCTGGGCATAGAGCAGGCAACAGGGGATACAGCATCATACAGTCACCTCAAGACATGCTCCCAGGAAGCTAGGACAGGGGATGCAAGAGAAAATTCAACCCAGTTCCCACTTCCTGCTGTGAAATTTAAGTGACACCTTAGCACAACAGCTTAAATCCTTGGTTTGGAATCAAAGAATCACAGAATCTTTAGGTTGGAAAAGACCTCTGAGACCATCGAGTCCAATCTTTGATTAAAGACCACTTTGACAACTAGACCATGGTACTTAGTGCCATATTCAGTCTTTTCTTGAACACTTCAAGGATGTTGACTCCACCACCTCCTTGGGTAGCCTGTTCCAATGCCTGACCAGCCTTTCAGTGAAGAAATTCTTCCTGACATCCAACCTGAACCTCCCCAGCACAACTTAAGGCTTGAATTTCCTCTTGCCCTTTTGCTACTTTTCTGGCAGAAGAGACCAACCCCCAGCTTGCTACAGTTTCCTTTCAGGTAGTTTTAGAGAGTGACAAGGTCACCCCTTCTCCAGCTGCATTGATTTTGTGTGGGTGGATTTTGGTAGCAGAGGGGTTACAGGGGTGCCTTCTGTGAGAAGCTTCCAGAAGCTTCCCCCATGTCCAACAGAACCAACACCAGCCGGCTCCAGGAGAGACCCACTGCTGCCTAAGGCCAAGCTCAGCATAGATTGTGGTGATGCGTCTGTGATAACATATTTAAGAAGGAAAAGAAAGTTTTGTGCAGATGTAATTGAGGTCAGAGAAGAGTGGGCTGAGAATATGTGAGAAGAACAGCTCTGCAGACAGCCAAGTAGTGCAAAAAGATGGGCAGGAGGTGCTCCAGGCACCAGAGCAGAGATTCCCCTGAGATTCCATGGGGAAGCCCATGGTGAGGCAGCTGTGCCCCTGCAGCCCATGGAGGGCATAGGGTGCAGAGATCCACCTTCAACCCTTGGAGGAGCCCCACACTGGAGCAGGCGGATGCCCGAGAGGCTGTGACCCCATGGGAAGCCCATGCTGGAGCAGGGTCCTGGTAGGCCTTGTGACCCTGTGGGTGACCCATGCTGGAGCAGACTGTACCTGAAGAACTGACCCTATGAAAGAGTGGCCCACATTGCAACAGTTCACGGAGAACTGTTGCCTGTGGGAAGGACACACACTGGAGAAGTCTGTTGAAAAGTGTCTGCCATGGGAGGGACCCCACACTGGAGCAGAGGAAAGATTCTGACTCCCCTCCCTAAGCAGAGTCAAGAACAAGGTGTGATGAATTGGCCATAACTTCTATTCCCCATCTCCCTGTGCCACTGTGGGGAGGAGGCAGAGCTGGGAAGGAGGGAAGGTTGGGGAGAAGGTGTTTTTAAGATTTATTTTACTTCTCATTGCCCTGCCCTGCTTTTTTTAGTAATAAATTCTATTAATATCCCCTAGTCTGTTTTGTCTTGACAGTATTTGGTGAAGGATCTCTCCTGGTCAGCAACTCATTAATCTTTCACTATATTTTCTTTCCCCTGTGCAGCTGAGAAGGACAGTGATAGAGCAGCTTTGGTGGGTATATGGCATCCAGCCAAGGACAGTGATAGAGCAGCTTTGGTGGGTATATGGCATCCAGCCAAGGTCAACACACTACACTAGGCTAAAGAACCACAACTCTTTCAGCCACTCCTCATTGGACACATGCACCAGACCCCTCACTAGATTCACTGCCCTTCTCTCTGGACTTGCTCCAGCACCTCAATGTCCTGCTGAATTGATGGGCCTAGAATTTGATGGGCCAGCACTTGAGGTGCGGCCTCACTAGTGCCAAGTACAGTGGGAAAATCTCTACCCTAGTCCTGCTACCACGCTATTCCTTATACAAACCGGGATGACATTGGTCTTCTTGCCTACCTGGGCCATGTTCAGACACTGTTGACCAGTACCCTGAGGTCCTTATCTGCTTGGCCACTTTACACTCTGCTCCCAGCCAGGGCTGCAGGGAGTTGTTGTGGCCAAAATGTAGGACCCAGCTCTTGGTCTTGTTGAACCCCATGCTATTGGTCTTGGTCCATTGAGCCAGCCTGTCTAAATCCCTCTGCAGAGCCTTCCAACCCTCCAGCAGATCAATGCTCCCACCCAACTTGGTGCCACGTGGTGGCCAATTGATCAGTGGTACAAGAGACAGAGAGAGCTCTTGGTAAGACAGTCTCTGGTGCCAAAGGCCTCGGTTATAGTGAGGGAAAGGGGCCTCTCCCAGGATGCCTGTTTGGTTGTGGTAATGTACGCCAGTTCTGATTCCCTGGTTGGCTCCTGGAGTTAGCCACACCCCTGTACTTAAGATCGACCTGTTACATGTTCGGGGTATTTGCCCCTGCTACCTTCAACAGTGTAGAAGCAATAAATGCTGCTGCCAGAACACATGCAAGTACCCTTTCTGACTCTTTGCTACCGACCATAATACTGAAACTGCCCGTGCATCTGTGGGGGCACACGTGATCCCACGGAGCCAGGCAGGGATGGTATTAGTGTCATCTACAAATTACTGAGGGTACATTCAATCTCCTCATCCAGATCATCAATAAGGATAAACATGACTGATCCCTGGGGGAAACCACTGGTGACCAGACAACAACTGGATGCAGCACTATTCCCACCACTCTCTGGGCCCAGCCTGAAGTCAGCTCTTAACCCAGTGAAGATGCACCTGTCCAAGCTGTGGGTTGCATCTTCTCCAGGAAATGCTGTGGAATACTGTGTCGAAGGCTTTAATGAAGTCCAGGTAGACACATCCACAGCCTTTCCTCCTGCACCAGCTGAGTCACTTGGTCATAAAAGGAGATCAGGCTGGTCAAGCAGGACCTGTTTTTCCTAAGCCCAGGCTGGCTGGGCCTGATTCCCTGGTTGCTTTGTATGTGCTGTGTCATCACTGTTAGTATTATCTGCTCAATAACCTTGCCAGGCACTGAGGTCAGGCTGACAGGCCTGGAGTTTCCTGGAACCTCCTTTCAGCCCTCTTGAGGATGGGCATCACACTGGCACCTCCAGTCATCTGGGACCTCCCCCGTGAGCCAGAACTGATGATAAATGATGCAGAATAACTTGGTCAGCTCTTCCACCAGCTCCCTCACCACCCTTGGGTGAATCCCATATGATCACACAGATTTGTGGGAGTCTAAGTGGCTTAACAGGTCACTAACTATTTCCCCCTGGGTTACAGGGGGTCCATTCTGCTCCCCATTCTTGTCTACCAGTTCAGGTTTGTGCTGAGGATAAGAGGTTTTATTGTTAAAGAATGAGGCAAAAAAGGCATTGGGAATCTCAGCCTTTTCTTCATTGTTGGTGATACTATTTCCCCCACATCCAATAAAGAATGGAGATTCTCCTTGGTCCTCCTTTTGTTGTTGATATATATTTATAAAAAGACTTTTTTTTTATCTTTTACAAGCAGTGGCCACTTTGAGTTCTGACTGAACTTTTGCCTTTCTAATTTTCTTTCTACATGACCTAATAACATCCATGTATTCTTCCTGAGGTGCCTGCCTCTTTTTCTAAAGGTCATACACCATCTTTATTATCTTGACTTCTTGCAAAAGCTCCCCATTCAGCCAGATCTGTCTTCTTCAGCACAAAGGGACAGGTTGCTCCTACACCTTCAAGATTTCTTCCTTAAAATATGTCCAGTCTTTCTGGAAGGCTGGGTTGCAAGAGTCTTTCTGTCCATGCACTGAAATGAGAGGAAAAGGAGGAAGAAACAGTTTATCCCCTCCCATGCCTACATTTGGAGGAAGGGGAATCCATGACACTTGCTATCCCAAAGTTACCACTCTGGAAAAAATTAGGCTGCAGAGTGACAGTGCATTAGCTCCAGAACAAACCTGAAACCATTTAGGGAGCTGCACCAGGGTCAGTTTTGCTGCACTACACTACAGATCCTGTGCTTCTCTGGCTCTGGCTCTCTCAGTGCATTTTCACGTTTCCAGGATGTTCCTGACCTGAGTCCCCATAGCAACACTTTTGGTGTGATACCTTTATTAGTTTAGTCATGTTCAACATTCCATGTTTAATGAGCAGTAAAGGAGGTGGGGCATCCTGATGACTTCCAAGCAGGAGTCAGTCACCTTTCACTGCAGTGTCTGGAAGAGAAGATGACTACCGGCCTCACAGCTTCATCTGATGTGACTGAATTGGATGCTGTTAGAACAGGCATGGTGGTAGATGAAGGCAGACAGATTAAGAGCAGTGACAGGACAAGTGTTGAATTCAAATAGTTTTCGTAACAAATTCTCCCTCTTCACTTCCTAAGGAGAGACAGGGACTCCCGGACATGTTTCTTCAAATTCATCACAGACCACTAAGATGGGGGTTCATGTCTACTCCGATCTCCATAGCACAGGCTCTTAGCTGGTTTCTCTGAGCTCTATTTATGTATGGTACATGGAGGTAAATGAGCATTGTGAGTTCTCTGTTCTGTTTTCAGCTGGGATAGAGGTGTTTTTTTCCCAAGTAGCTGGTCCAGGGCTGTGTTTTGGATTCAGGATGAGAACAATGTTTATAAGGTTGTTGCTCCATTGTGCAGGTCCCAGGTCAAGGATTTTTCAATGTCTTTTGCTCTGCCAGCAAGCAGGTGCATGAGAAGTGAGGAGGAAGTACAGACAAGGCAGCTGACCCAAACTGACCAGAGGAATATTCCAGACTATAGAACACCATGCCCTTTATGTAAACTGTGGGAAGTTGGCTGGAAGGGGGCTGATCAGTGCTCAAGTATATGCTGGGCATCAGTCAGTGATTGGCAAGCAATTACATCACTTGGACATCACTTGGGTTTTGTTCCTCTCTTTTTCTCTCTTTTTTCTATTTCTCTCTCTCTCTTTCTCTCTCTCCCTCTCTCCTTTTCAACACAATTAATTTTTTGTTATTGCCATTGTTTTATTTTGTTTCAAGCTCTTCTTATCTCACCCACCAAGGTTTCGTTTTCCAAGGGGCTCTAGGGCACCAGGGAGTGAGTGAGCAGCTGTGTGGTAATTCGTGGCCATCTGGTGTTAAATCACCATCAAGTCTCACATCATTCATGAAGCCAAAGGTCTTGGGATGAGATGGCCACAACCACCAACCACGTCCATAAACCACACAGCTCAGGGCACTGAATATGAAACTGGGACAAAATTTTAGAAACTGACATGTCAGATTCTGCTCTTTCTACTGCACAGGGGTTTTCATGGGCTTGGACATGCACTGAGTTCATGATTTGCAGACAATTATCATATGAGGCCATATGGAATTTTGCTGGAGGCATTAGTTTGGAGATCTAATATTGGAAAGTTTTATCTTGATTAGAGATATGGGGGCCGCTCTTCAGTCACTTAAAAAGAAGTCTATGGGGCTGTTTTGGATATTATTAGAGTTGTGATACTATACCAGGTATTTGGCGAGGGGCAGATGTGACATAGGACTTGTAGAAACCTATTCCACTTTGGATCAGCAGCTGGAGGCTTAGAAATGTAAAATGTCACAAGACAGGAATGTGTGACTCGGGAACTCCAGCCAGAATATGCTGAGATCTTACACACCTTGTTTAGCAACACTGAAACAGCTTCTTACAAATGTCATGGTCTTTTTACATCCAGCTTTTACAAAATTTTCCTGTCATCCAAGGAAGGCCCAAAAGAGACCTCACTGTTTAACAAGTCATCAGTTCCTTTGGACGACAAAACCACATTCCCAAACAAGTTGAATGCTTTTCCAAAGAAGATACAGAACCACAGAATCAACTACATTGGAGAAGACCTTTGAGATCGACTCCAACCTTTGACCCAACACCACATTGTCAACTAGACCATGGCACCAAGTGCCACATCCAGTCTTTTCTTAAACACCTCCAGGGACAGTGACTTCACCACCTCCCTGGGCAGCCCATTCCAATGCCCAATCACCCCTTCTGTGAAAAACTTTTTTCTAATGTCCAACCTAAACCTCCCGTGGTGCAGCTTAAGACTGCGTCTTCTTGCCCTACTGCTGGTTGCCTGGGAGAAGAGACTGACCCTCACCTGACTACAGGTAGTTGTAGAGTGTCATGAGGTCTCCCCCGAGCCTCCTCTTCTCCAGGCTAAGCAACCCCAGCTCCCTCAGCCGCTTCTCACAGGACTTGTGTTTCAGACCCTTCACCAGCCTTGTTGACATGGCTCTTCTGGACATGCTGGAACATCTAAACATTCTTCCCAAATTGAGGGGCCCAGAACTGGACACAGCACTCAAGGTGTGGCCTCACCAGTGCCAAGTACGGGGGAGGAATCACCTCCCTGTTCCTGCTGGCCACTGTGTTCCCGATCCAAGTCAGGATGCCATTGGCCTTTTTGGCCACCTGGGCATACTGCTGGCTCGTGTTCATTTGGCTGTCAACCAGTACCCCCAGGTCCCCTTCTGCCTGGCTGCTGTCCAGCCACTCTGTCCCCAGCCTGTAGTTGCATGGGGTTGTTGTGGCCAAAGTGCAGGACCTGGCACTTGGTCTTGTTGAACCTCGTATATTTTGATTTGGCCCATCTATCCAGCCTGTCCACATCCCTATGTAGAGCCCTCCTACCCTCCAACAGATCAATGCTCCCACCCAGTTTGGTGTCATTTGCAAATTTGCTAATGGTAGACTCGATCCCCTTATCCAGATCATCAGTGAAGATATTAAACAGGACTGGCCCCAACACTGATTGCCGGGGGACACCACAGTGCCTGGCCACCAACTGGGTGCAGCACCATCCCCATCACTCTCTGGGCCCAGCCACGAGACAGTTCTTAACCCTGCAAAGATGCACCTGTCCAAGCCATGGGTTACAGCTTTTCCAGGAGAATGCTATGGGAGATGATGTCAAACGCTTTGCTGACATCCAGGTAGACACATTCACAACCTTCCCCACACCCATCAGGCAGGCCACCTGTTAAGAAAAGGAGATCGGGTTGGTCAGGCAAGACCTGCCCCTCCTAAACCCATGCTGGCTGGGTGTGATCCCCCAGTCACCCTACAGGTGCTGTGTGATGGCAGTCAGGGCGATCTGTTCTATAACCTTCCTGCCACTCAGGTCAGGCTGACAGGCCTGGAGTTTCCCAGATCCTCCTTCCAGCCCTTCTAGCACCACATTGCCACCTCCAGTCTTCTGCGACCTCCCCAGTGAGCCAGAACTGATGGTAAATGATGTAGAGCAACTTCATGAGCTCTTCTGCCAAGTCCCTCATCACCCTAGGATGGATCCCATCTGCTCCCATAGACTTGTGAGCATCTAAGTTGGCTCAGGAGGTCTCAAACTAATTCCTCCTAGATTACAGAGGAGCTATTCAGCTCCCCATCCCAATCTACTAGCTCAGGGGGCCAGTTGTCCTGAGGACAATCTGTCTTACTGTTGAAAATTGAGGCAAAGAAGGTGTTAAGTACATCAACCTTTTCATCCTCTCTGGTAACTATATTCCCACCCAAGTCCAATAAAGAATGGCGGTTTTCCTTGCTCCTACTTTTGCTAGAGAAGTATTTATGGAAATGCTTTTTATTGTCCTTTACTGAAGTGGCCAGATTAAATTCTAATTGAGCTTTAGCCTCTCTAATTTTCTTTCTGCATGACCTAACAACATCCTTAAACACTAGCTGAGTTACCTGCCCCTCTTTTCAAAGATGATAAGCCCACTTAGTTCCTTCAAAATCTCCCTGCCCATCCAGGTTGGTCGTCTTCCACACTGGCTCATCTTTCAGCACATAGGGACAGGATGCTCCTGTGCCTTCAAGATTTCTTTCTTGAAGTATATTCATCTTTTCTGGATGCCTGTCTTGGGGTGACTCTATGATGTGTATCCCCTATCACGGCTCTACGCTCAAAAAATTAATTTTGTGCCTTTTCTGTGCCTTTAAACTGAGCTTGAGAGGGGAGGAAAAAAAAAACAAGTGAACTTTTCAAAGCGGTTTCCCAAGGACACAGATACACACTCCTCTGTCTTCTCCGGCTGCAGTAGCACAGAGGAAGCACCCTACTTGCTTCTTCAGCCAGCTTTTCGGGTTTTTTTTCTTTTTCTCCGGTGTGAGATGGAGAGCTGAACTTTGTTTCCTGGGACTTCGGTTTTTCCTTTTTTTCTCTTCTGGACTGTTTCAACAACATCAGAACACATCAGGAGAACTTTCCACGGAGCGGGAGGGAGGGGCGGGGGGGCCACCCCTATGCCAGCTCTGAGAAGGAGGAACCACACCTACAGAAGGACTCTAAATTCTTCCCAGGTTTTCTCTCTATAGTGAGGGGTCTTACTATTTAGCATTAGTATCCTTTTCCTGTGTGTTTGTTAATAAATAGGTTTTATCTCTTTCACTTTCTTTTGAGGAAAAAAGGTTTTTTTCCCAAACCTCATGGCGGGTGGGGTGATTGTAACCTGCTTCCTATCAGAGGATATTTTCCTCCAAATTTGTCCAAACTGGGACAATGCCCTTTTTAAGGGCTGTTTCCCAAGGTGTTCTACAAATCAGTCTCTTGAATAAGCTGAAGTCCACCCTCTGGAAGTCCAGAGTAGAAGTTTTGTTGATGGCCCTCCTTGTTTCACTGAATGTTGAGAAATCTATTTCATGGTCACTGTACCCCAGACAGCCTCTGACCACCACATCTCCCACCAGCCCTTCTCTGTTTGCAAACAGCAGGTCTGGGAGGGCTCCACCCCTGGTGGGCTTGCTCACCAGCCTGGGACAAGTTCTCCTCCATACACTCTAAGAACTTCCTGGACTGCCCCTTCTCTGCTGTGTTGAGTTCCCAGCAGATGTCTGGCAGGTTAAAGTCTCCCACAAGAACAAGTGCTGGAGGTCTTGAAACATCCTCCAGCTGCTTATAGAATAATTAATCCACCTCTACATCCTGGTTGGATCTACAACCAGGATGTTGGCCTTGTTGGCCTTTCCCCTGATTCTTACCCATAGGCACTCGACCTTATCATCATTGACCACAAGTTCTGTAATGTCAAGGACCTCTCTCCTATACAGAGCCACCCCTCCACCTCTTCTCGCTTTTCTGTCTCTTCTGAAGAGCTTGTAGCTGTCCATTGCAGCACTCCAGTCATGTGAGTTATCCCACCACATTTCCATGATAGCACCTAACTCATAGCTTTCCTGTTGTACCATGGCTTTCAGCTCCTCTTGTTTGCTACCCATGCTGTGTGCATTAGTGTACATGCACTTCAACTGGACTGCTGACTTCACCCAACTCTGGCTTACCACGCTTAGGCTCATCTCTGGACAGCCTGGTTTCATCCCCTTACCCCTTTAAACCTAGTTTAAAGCCCTCTCAATCAGCCCTGCCATGAACATAGCCCTGCCATGGGAACATAGGTCTAAAAAACTCAACAAAAAACAAACACACAAAGGCAGAGTTTCTCCATGCCTCAAAGCTTCATGTTCAGCACTGCTAAACAGACACATGGGGACACAGTTTAACTGAGGGCAGGAATCAGTGTTAAACCAGAAGGGGAGAAAATGGAGTGAGGATGACATTGACTCTGCAACACCTGTGAGATCTGCAAAGATCCCTGAACACTGTGGAATTATGAGATGAATTATTTAATGGGTAAACAAAGACAATGCCATGAAGACCTGAGGTTTGCTGCTGATGAACTGGCAACCTCAATCACTCAAGATACTAACTGGGAAATTTTAAGCATGCTAATATTTCTATATGACCAACTGATCCCTGGTTATTCTGTGAGTTATCATCATCCTGAGTTACCATAAAATCAAGGCAGTTTCACAGTGTTTAATCTTCCAAACAGGAAAGAGTTCCAAGTGGTCATACTTGGAACCAGCCTCACTTACTGAGAATAAAGTTCAAGCATTAACATCAGCCCTACTTGCCCTCAAGGCCCTGCCCCAAGGGGGTACCCTGGGCCCAAGAGCCCTTTCCAGAGGGGGAATCCCACCCTTCTCTCCTGCTCTGCCACCTCCCCCTGGACAGCAGCAGAACTATCCTTGGGAAACAAACACCAGACCCAGATGGCCAGTCCATCTCTCAGCTTTTCCCCAAATGACCATTCCCTGTAACTTTCAGTTCCTCTCTGAGCCCTCTTGGGAACAGCTGTGCTGCTGATGCCCCCTTTTCTTGCCACCTTTGCCTGAGGAGACACGGGGAATGGGAAGAGCTTGCTGGGCCATGTGTGCACAGCTGGGGTGAAGGGAAGAGAGTGGTTCCTTTCCACCCCATCAGCAGCACCACATTCATCACTTGTTCAGGAGAGAAAGAAATAACAGAGAGCTGCTTACCTGCCTTGGTCAGCAAAGGTGAGCACTGTTAAGGGACAGGTATTATTCCTCTTGCCAGAAAAATTTCCAGCTGCAGAAAGGAAGGAAAATGAACAGAAGAATCAGATCCTGAAGTTCAAATGTGGCATTTCTTTGCCTAAAAGTCACTTTGCTTCCTGAAGGTCACATCTCATCTGCTATATGAGGGCTCTGTAGGTGATGTAGCTAATTAGGTGCAAATGGAGCTTCAATGTCAATTTAAGGTTTAAGATAAGCAGAGATCCTGCTCAACACCTACAAAATGTGCCCTGTTTTAGAATAAGAGCTAGATTTTACCTGTTGTCAGGTAAGAATGATCTCCACGTCTTCAATCCACAGATGAAATGTGAACTTTGATCAGCTCTTTAAGGAAATAATTTTGAAGAATGAAACTGAAATGAAACTGAAACATCAGAGGATTAACTCGGGGTGTGGCTCTGTTTGAAGATCAAGGATCATTGTTCTGTAAGACTGATATTTTTGTTGACAGGTTACCTAGGGAATGAAGGTTGGGTTTTTCTGGGACTTACAGTCACCCTTTAGAGAAATCAACTTGAAATAGGAGAAATTCTGTTTTTCTAGAGGATGACATCTAAAGTACTCTTGGATTCCCACTCAACTTGCCCCTTAGTGTCACTTTTCACAGCTGTTTCTTCCTTCAAAGACTGTGTCAGAAATATTTCTCATTGCCCTAGAAATTATTTGATACTGGGAAAGTCCTCTCTAACTAATTTGATATCCTATGATGAGCCACCTGCCTCATGACAGAAAGATGCTGGATGAACCTTTCCTGGGTTATAGTGATAGTGACCCTGACATCAGCCTTCTGGACAAGGTGCCCAGCTGTGAGACAAACTGGTATATCATACCCTAAATGAAGAACTGCCTGATTGCCAGGGCTACAAGGGTTGTAGAAAATACAGCTATATCTGTCTGGTGGACAGTCACCAGATGAGTTACTGCGGGCTCAGTCCTAGAGTATGTCCTGTTCCTTGTGCTTATCAGTGATTTGGGTGCAGGAATTGAAAGCACCATGAGCAAGTTTGCTGATGATACCAAATGCTGCTGAGTTTCCTGAGGGACAGGAGGCTTTGCAGAGGGGTCTGGATGGATTTGAGTGTTTGGCAATTGTCAAAGGCTTAAGATTCAACAAGAACAAGTGTTGACATCTGCGCTTAGGGCAGAGTAATGCCAGAGACAAATACAGACTGGGAAAGGGGTGGCTACAGAACAGCCCTGCAGAAATTTTATCAAAGACATCAGAACCAGTAGTATAGAGAGATGATGATCCCGCTGCACTGAGCATTGCTGCAGCCTCACCTCATGTGCAACTCTGGGCCCCACTATTTAAAAAGAATGTGGAGGTACTTGAAGGGTGGCAACAAAGCTGATTCAAGCATTGGAGGACAAGTCCTGTGAGAAGCTGCTATGGAAAATTGAAATCCCTTCTCCTTAGATGGCCTTTGCCAAGAATCCACAGAGCCTCTGGGACAGTAACAGCGGGGCACTTTGAGCCACTCATTCCCAGTCAGGCTGATACCAGCCTCCATTACAGTTGCTGGGATCCCACATCACTCCAGACATACAGACAGGTTCTGCCCCACTGTAGCCTGATGATGTTGGGGTACCCTGTGCCCCAGTGTCTGCTGGAACTTTGTACTCTGGTGAGGCTGCTGTGCCAGGCCATCAGATGCACACACTCCAGTAAACCTGTTTATCCCTCTCCTTCTCCTGGCTGGATGCAGGGTCTCCCTGCTTCTGATTATAGGATTCTCTGCTTACTTCATGTAAAAACAGCTTATAATGCTGACACAGTTTGTGCCTTAATTAGACCTCCCCGGATGGGGGAGATTTGTTAGAGTCCTTGCCAGGAGTCTTAAGAGACGAACTGGACCTTCAGCTTTCTTTGCTCTTAGATAGTTGTTTATTAAGTTCTTATCAGCTACAAGGTTACAAGGAACATAGCGAGAGCAGAGAAAAGCTGCCAAGTGTCCCAGTATCAAGATTTTGCAGCTCTTTTAAAGGCATTTTCCCCAATAGAAGTTTGAAATGACAGATATTTTTACTTTTCCACCAATGTCCAGTAAATCACCTTGTGACAAAGACAGGAACTGCAGCATATTCTACGCAATCATACTAAGCTACTTCTACTGCAGAAAATGCAGGTCTGGAAGAAAGAGCACGAAGTCTAAAATGATGTAAACATCCACCATTTTGGAAACCTCACTATTTATCTATTTACTACATAAACAAACCTAAAACCTCTAAATTCTTCACCCTGTGACATTCTTACATAATATTCTGTCACCTAGTTGACACCAATGTAGATTCTAGTTCTTCCCAGAGTGTAGGCAGTTTTGTCCATGGATAAAAGTCAAAAACAGTATTGTCCAGGGGGGTTGAATCCTTCAAAACAGGCAGAGAAACACTCTCTGCACTTTGGATTCCCACGAATGCCTTTCCATAGGATCAGGAGTAAGATCAGCACTTTCATTCTGTCTGGAAAATTGACAGCTGGAGATTGGAGAAGCTGAGTGGAGGAAATGGGAGAGAGCATCTCTTGTGCCAGCTCCCAGAAGCTTGTGGGCTACGTCACCTGCCTTTTGTTTAATGTGATATTTTATTTCTGAGTCACCGAGAGACCTGTAAGGAGCCAAGAAAATTCAACCCATGTGCTACCACCCAAGAGGGAACCCACAAACTGGTGATCTCACCAGCCCCATGATGGTCATGGCTGCCCTCATAGTTTTAGGCAAGGAAGCCTAAAACTTTCAAGCTTAGGCAACTTTTCAAGTTTAGTCAAGCTCTAAACCTGAATGTTCCAGGAGACTCAGAGCCTGCACTGCACTGGATCCAAAGGCAGTTGCATTTTGTGGTGAAATGGAGCAGGCAGGAACAGCATGGTAAAGCTGCAAAGAGCCTGGGGGAGTTCCTGTGCCAAGAGATGCTCTGCAAGATCCATGCCCAGCCTGAGCCCTGTCCTGACCCGCGTGGGGCTGGCAAGCTGCAGTAATCCCTGCTGGGGAGGGGTGAGCCCACCTGAGAGACATCTAAGTGCTCAGCATCCCTGGCTGTGGGACTGAGGGGAATGGGGCCCTCCCCCTTGGGACTTCTTAGCTGGGCTACGGAGATATTCTGGGCTGCCAGTTCCCCCCAGATGGACAGTGGGCACCATTTGTATGCGAGTATTGATAACATCAGGAGGAGCTGGTCAGCTTGGATTCACAGATACAAAATAGCAAAGAATCATAGAATCATAAAATTATTTCATTTGGAAAGGACAGTGAGAAACTCTTCAATGTGCAGAGTCGAGTCACAGTTACAGGAGAGCAAGTGGGAAAAGTCACTTGTCAAATCCTGAACCCCCTGCTGCAGGTGGAGAAGAAAACTACTGTGCGCATCTCAGGTGAGTCCCATTGTCCTCAGAAGTCTTTGCTGGAGGCTCATGGTCTCAGGAGCCCTGTGAGGCCCTTCCCAGTGCCAGGGAAGGCAACAGCTCTCCAGTCCAGCCAGACCCATCCCAGAGGGCACTGCAGGCAGGACAGGCTGCAGTGAGAAATGAGCAAGGGCCCTCTTGCCCCTGTGCACACCCAAGGGAAGGCAGGCTCTGGCCACCTGTGTGGTGGGTGATTAACCTGTGGTATAAGAGACAGAGAGTGTTCTTGGTAAGACAGTCTCTGGTGCCAAATATCTGTTGGTCATGATGAAGGAAGGAAGCCTCTCCCAGGATGCCTGTTTGGGGGTGGTGATATACCCCAGTTCTGATTCCCTGGTTGGCTCTTGCTGTTAGCCACTCCCCTGTACTTAAGATCGATTTATCACGTGTTCAGGGTCATTTGCCTCTGGAACTCTTCAAGAGTTGTAACAATAAACTGCTCTCTGTGGAACTCTATGCAAGGACCCTTCTCAGCTCCTTGCCGTCGGATTCATATTACTGAAGTAATCTCTGTGTCTGTGTGTTCATGCATCTGAGCCCACAAAACCGTAACGGACTTGGTAATACATGGCACCCAAACGTGGACTCCCTCGGACCTCCATGACAGCATCTCCAGAGTGTCTGGATTCAAGCCGCATTTGGATCTGCCAATTCCCTCGAAAAAGCCTCTGAGTTCTATCAGAAGTTTTAGAGAGGGAGATGGATAATTTCCTTAGAAGAGGAGACCGGTCTGCAGCTGACTGGACCATCCCGAGAACATTATTTGACCCTCTGGTGAGATGCGGGTCACCTCTTATCCTTTTATTTTTCTCTTTTGCCTCAGGGCTGGGAGGAGAGGGAGATGGATGGTGAAATACTCCAGCTCCTATGGCAAGACTTTCCCCAAGTTCTAAAAACCCTTATTTGTGGGAATTTTCGTTTTTCAAGGGACGATTTAATATGTTTTCTTACTTTGTTGCTTAACAACTTTAAAGGGAATTTAAAATGGCTTGTCCCTTGCCTGTTTCTGTTGGGAAAAATTTATTTGTTCTACCAGCTAGTTAAAAAGCTCTTAAAAATGTTAGAAACAGTTCGGAAAAAACCCCCCATCTGCTCCCATCTCCCTGCATCCCTGTTTCCTCTACCCTGATTCAAGGGGGATCGAGAGAAGGACTCTGCCCCACTGTACAGGTTTGCCACCGTCTACCTGCCTTTTCTCTGTCTCCTTTGTCCCCTGCCAGGGGTGGGGAAGGCCAAGGCGTCCCTGGTCCTACCCAAAACCTCTTTCCCGAACCAAATTCCCCAGTTTTTCCCACTTTAAATTTGCTCCAAGACGACGGCAGCGTGGCCGATCTTACAAAGCCAGCTGCTGCTCTCACTTTCAATTCTGCCACTTCTCCCCCCCACCCCCAACAGGACAAAAGCCACATACTGGCACTGGTGGGCTTTTTGCCTGGGCCCAGCTCCCCTGCTCTCCCGCCTGATCGCGTTACAGCACCCAGCCCCCACTACCCCCCTTTCCCTCCGGCGCCGGCTCCTGCTCGTGTGTTTGCGTCAGGTCCGCCTCTCTCCCCCGGGACACCCCTGCTAGCCCCTGCTCCTGCAGCTCCCTCCTGTGTCCCTGTACCCTCCATCGCTGGCCCTGCCTGTGAAACCCAACCTACCCCAGACTCCCACGCTGCTAAAACCGAGCTTGGGTGGGAGGGAAGCCAGAGAAACGCCGTCCCGGCTGCAATGCACCGGGTCACCCCGGCTCGCCGCAAGCCGTGCACCCCTGCCAGGCTCTCTGCCTCCAGTTCAGAAGAGGAGAGCAGCGATTCCTCAGATTCAGTCGCTGAATCTAGGGATTATTGGGCTAAAGTGATAAAACGGGCTGCCAGAGATGGCAATTGGGACATAGCAAATAAGATTATGCCATTCGCTGCCCCAGTCACTTATACAAGAGGAGGCAGGAATGCCAACTGGGAACCCATACCTTACCAGCTGTTAAAGGAGTTGTGCAAAGCCAGCAAGGACTATGGGCAAGGGTCACCCTCCTTTAAAAACCTGCTCCAGGTTTCTCTCTCCACTCTCACCCTAGTGCCTCACGATATCAAAAATATTGTATCATGCCTGCTCTCTCCCACGGAGAATATGCTGTGGGAAAGAACATGGAAAAAACAGTTAAAAGGGCTCCTACAAAAATCTCAAGGAGACCGCACTAAGGCTCATTTAACTATTGAACATCTATGTTGAGAGGGTGACTTTGAGCGGCCCCAAGACCAAGCCCAAGACATACCTGAGGCTGTCCTCGGAGATGTTAAAAAGGCAGCAGAGGCAGCCCTGCTTCAAACCCCAGATGATGCCACCCCCACTTTGAACTTTTTGGATGTTAGACAAGGTATAGAGGAGTCTTTTATTAAATTTATAGACCATTTAAAGAGCTCTGTTGAAAGGCACGTCGAGAATGCAGAAGCCCGCAAAGAGATTTTACGAAATTTGGAAATAGCCAATTCAAATCCAGACTGTAAAAAAATTCTAAGGGCCTTGCCTCTCGATCCTGAGCCCACAATAGATCAGATGATTGAAGCCTGTACCAAACTAACATCCACAGAACACATGATAGCAGTAGCAGTTTCAAAAGGGGTGGCTGAAGCCTTGGTGGCATCATCCAAAGAACAGCAAAGATGCTTTAATTGTGGGGAGTTTGAACATTTTCTTAAAGACTGCCAGGAATATCGGGTAGCCAAGGACTTTCATCGACCGGTGGGATGCACACAATCGAACTGTCCAATCTGTCAATTCCATCACCAACGCCACTCAAAAACTGGGGAGCCAAGCGCTGTGCTTCAGGGCGCTACGATATCAAATGTTAAGTCGCCTTGCCCTGCCTTGCCTGCTATTCCGAGAAATAATTCCTATTCAGAAATAATTCCTGACTACGCCTATGCAGACCACGAGCTTCATGTCTCCGAGGCATCCCAACAGGTCCAGGTGGGCACCCAACAGCAGCTGGTGAGTGCCCTTTCTATTCAGTTTGATAATGAGGGCATGTATAATATCCCCACAGGAATATTTGGGCCCCCGGACGGCCCAAGAGACATTTTAATTACAGGAAATGGACTTTATGGGCCAGACGAACTTTATGTTACCCCAGAAGTCCAAACCGTTGGCCCTCAAGACGAAGTTTTTGTGACTGTTTCATGCAATAAGCCCCTTTGGTTTTTATACAAAGGAGTGGCTATTGCAGAGTTCTTTCTGCTACCACATCATAGAGACTGGATCCCAGAGAACCTGGTGGCATGTTGGGTTGAAGTTGTGGGCCCAGATAAACCTATGATAGAGTGTGGTCTGCTTAATGTTTAATAGAGGTTCTAAGTTCTATCTTCCAGGTATGGCAGACACAGGAGCTGATGTCACCATTATAGCCCGCTCCGAGTGGCCATGAGACTGGAAGTTGACTCCAGCCAACGGAGTCATTTCGGGAGTTGGAGGTGCTGCAGTCTCCATGCACAGCAAAGATAATATCATCGTGGAGGGACCCGAAGGTCAGGTTGCCACCATCAGGCACTTTGTGGTCAGGTCAGGTATTACCCTGTGGGGCAGGGACCTGTTGTCTCAGTGGGAAGCTAGACTAGAAATCCCTAAGCCACCTCAGGATTTTTAGTTGGGACCACTGAAGAGCGCGCCACCCCACCGTTGACGTGGAAAACCAATAGCCACGTGTGGATCAATCAGTGTTCCTTATCAGCTGAAAAGCTGCGCACTTTAGAAGTCCCTGTGGAAGAGCAACTTTCCAAAGGCAATATAATACCAACCAACAGCCCTTGGAACTCTCTTGTCTTTGTTATTAAAAAACCTGGCAAAGACAGATGGAGATTGCTCCATGATCTTCGGAAACTAAATGAAGTTATCAAAGATATAGGCCCCTTGCAGCCTGGCCTGCCTTCACCCTCCATGCTGCCACGTGAATGGAGACTCGCAGTCATCGATATCAAAGACTGCTTTTTTAACATCCTCCTCCATCCTCGAGATGCACCCCGGTTTGCCTTCTCAGTCCCATCTCTAAATAGGCAGGCCCCTCTGAAAAGGTACCACTGGTGAGTCCTCCCTCAGGGAATGAAAAACTTGCCTTCAATCTGCCAGTGGTACGTGGCCCACATGCTCTCCCCATCAGAAAGACTTTTCCAGATGCCATCATCCTGCATTACACGGACAATGTACTGGTTTGTTCCTGAGATCAGTCCTATTTGGACACTGTTCTAGCTAGGACAATAAAGGCGATTGAAGATGCCGGATTTGAAATCCGCGAAGGCAAGATCCAGCGAACCTGTCCTTGGACCTACCTGGGACTCCGGATCGGTGAGCGGACCGTTGTACCCCAGCATCTCTCCATCAAAGATAACCCAAAGGCCCTCTGCGACCTCCATCAGCTCTGCGGGTCCATCAATTGGGTGCGTCCATGGCTGGGGATCACGACAGAGGACCTCGCACCGCTCTTCAATCTCCTCCGAGGCAGCGACGACCTCGACTCACCCCGTGCCATCACTCCCGAAGCCCAGGAATCCATCATGAAAGTCCAGGAAGCACTATCTTCCTGGCAGGCGCATAGGACTGACCCCACTCTCACATTCCAGCCCATCATCCTGGGTAAGTCACCCGGGTTCAATGCGTTAATTTTTCAGTGGGACACTGCACAAAAAGATCCACTCCTCATCATCGAGTGGGTCTTCTTACACCATCAGCCTATTAAGACCATTACAACACCTCAAGAGCTGATGGCTCAGCTCATTTTAAAAGCTAGGGCATGCCTCTGCACCCTTGCGGGGTGTGATTTCGCATGCATTTACCTCCCACCAACCACTGGGGTTCTGGACCATTTGCTCCAGCACAATGAGCACCTCCAGTTTGCCCTTGACAGCTACACAGGCCAAGTTTCCATTCATCAACCCAGTCATAAACTGTTCAATTCAGCTTTCCATTTGGCCCCAAAATCACTCCAAAGTCAAACACCTCTAAAGGCCCTAACCATTTTCACAGATGGTTCGGGGGGATCACATAAGTCAGTGATGACATGGAAAGATTCAAAAACGCAAAAGTGGGAATCTGATGTCCAAATCGTTGAAGGATCCTCTCAGATCGCAGAATTATCAGCTATTGTTAGGGCTTTTGAGAGATTCAAAGAGCCAATTAATCTGGTCACTGATTCAGCATACGTGGCAGGCATAGTTGCTAGAGCAGAACATTCCTTGCTAAAAGAGGTGTCAAACTCAAATTTACACAAGTTGCTTTCAAAGTTAATCTACCTCCTCTCTCATCGAAAGCAACCATTTCATATAATGCATGTGAGGTCACACACTGACCTCCCAGGGCCCATTGCAGAGGGCAACAGAAAAGCAGATGCCCTGGTCATGCCTGTGCAAGCTGCTAACATACCTGACATCTTTGCACAGGCTAAAATGAGCCACAGCTTTTACCATCAGAATGTGCCAGCCCTCATGCGCATGTTCCACCTACCGCGGGATCAGGCGAGGGCGATAGTGGCCACATGCCCCAACTGCCAGCAGCACCAAGTTCCATCGTTGGGCTCCGGGGTTTACCCCTGAGGACTCAACAGCTGCCAGTTGTGGCAGACAGATGTGACCCACTATCCGGCATTTGGCAGGCAAAAATACATACACTTGTCCATTGACACATTTTCAGGAGCAATGTTTGCTTCGGCTCACGCAGGAGAAAAGGCCAAAGATGTCACAAGGCATTTCCTCCTGGCATTTGCCACCTTGGGCATCCCAGAACAAATTAAAACGGACAATGGCCCTGCCTATACTTCCCACAAACTCAGGGATTTCTTCAATCGGTGGGGGGTGAAGCACAGCACAGGCATACCACACTCCCCTACAGGACAGTCAATTGTTGAAAGAGCCCATAGCACCATTAAGCAGGTCCTCGATCAGCAGAGAGGAGGAACAGAGACCCGTTCTCCTATTGAGAGGCTCTGTAAAGCCCTTTTCACGATAAATTTTCTAAACTGCTCGTCCACAGAGCCAAACCCCCCTGTGTTCCGGCATTTCTCCAATTCGGCCCGAGCTAAGCTCGATGAAAAGCCACCGGTGCTGATCAAAGACCCTGAGAGCCAACAAATACTGGGCCCTTTTCCCTTAATAACCTGGGGGAGGGGGTATGCCTGTGTGTCAACACCTTCTGGCCCAAGATGGCTTCCAGGCAAGAACATAAAGCCCTACATCGGCCCAGCTAACAATGCTCCTGAAGACACAGCCGTGCCTGGAGGTGATGCAGAACAACCCAAGGACCAAAGAAGCGCAGCCTGGAGACAAAGACGATGTAAATCTTCACCGCAGACACTGGCCTGCCATCCCACAACCAGAGCTGCGACTGGATAAGTTTACACCACTGTTGTGTTCCCATACCCCTGTCACCATTCCCCCTTTTTCCAGCTTCCTAGTTAATAAAGAAAAGGAAATATAAAGAGGGAGAGAATGGAAGGTTCCTTGGAAATTGCAAATTTTTAACTCTGTTTTAAACTCTAGCAGAAACACCTGCCAGCTTACACTCCATTAAGAAACCCAGCATTTTTCCACCGCCACCCTCTGAATGTTCCTGATACCACTGACAGTGGAGGCTTGAATTGTACTGCAGCCAAAAAGAGATCCTGACAAAGATTACCCCCTCTGCGAGAGTATCCATACCAGCGTCCAGAGAAAAAAAAATCCCCTGAAGGATTTGAGAACTTGTTGGGACGATGGGTTGTGGGTGTTTCTGATTGTTGTTCTATGGATGTTTGTTTAGTTTGGGGCATTTGGTTCAGGGATCTCTGGGAGAGGCCTCTTTAATTAATACAGAAAAGAGGAGTTGTGGTGGGTGATTAACCTGTGGTATAAGGGACAGAGCGTTCTTGATAAGATAGTCTCTGGTGCCAAAGAATTATTGGTTATGATAGAGAGAAGCCTCTCCCAGGATGCCTGTTCGGTGGTGGTGATGTACGCCAGTTCTGATTCCCTGGTTGGCTCTTGCTGTTAGCCACTCCCCTATACTTAGGATCGACCCATCACGTGGTTGGCGCCATTTGCCACTGGAACCCATCAGGAGTTGTAGCAATAAACTGCTCTCTTGGAACTCTATGCAAGTGCCCTTCTCAGCTCCTTGCCGTCGGATTCATATTACTGAAGTCACCTCTGGATCTGTGTGTACATGCATCTGAGCCCACAGAATCGCAAGGGACTTTGTAATACTGTCTGTGCAGAGACCCCTCAGCTCCCCTGAGCCCTGGCTCCCCACTCACCCCAGAGGATCTCAGCCACGGTGTCCTCACTCTGCTGTGGCAGGTGCCGTGCAGCCAGCCCTGGGCACAGAGCTCCGTCAGTCCCTGCTCCCCAGCGTGCTCCCAGCAGCGTGGCCGCCGGCCCTGCCTGACCCCCGTCAGCAGCCTGGGGCTGGCACTGGGCAAGGCGGCCACTAAAGCCACCTGTGTTGGCAGGGGGCCACAGGGAGGTCGAGGCCCTGCCCGTGGTAGCCCCAGGGCTGGAGAGGATAGGGCCAGGCTGCCCAAAGAGGGACCCTGGGGGCTGGGACTCACCAATGAACCTGAGGGCCGCCTCTCGCATGGGGGCCTGAGGGCTCTGCAGGTAGGGCTGGCTCTCCAACACAAACTTTCAGCCCTACTTCTGTCCTTGGCTAGCTGGAGGGATCAAAATGGTGTCGGCATTACTCAGATGCCCCCAGCTGGCCAGAGCAGCCCCTCCTGCCAGCACCTCCGTGGCTCAGAGCCCTCCCTCACGCTGGGGGCATGGAGGGCACATGGGCCTGGAGGAGGCTCCTGTTCTCTAGACAGGAGCAAGGGTGCAGCGCCAGGCTGGGTGCTCTGGGCCGCAGCAGCCCAGGGGAGGCCCGGCTGCAGAGCTCACAGCACTGGCACGATGTGGTGCGCAGCCCTGGCCCAGCCTGGGGCTCGTCCTCACCAAGCACTCGCCCATCCTCCACGTCTGCTTTGTCTGCGCCAGCTGCTTGAGCTCCTCCCATTTGAGGACCTCTGCTGTATCCAAGACGGCTTCTGCAGAGGCCTGTAGGACAGAAGCTGCGAGGTGGCACCAGGGCACCAGGGAAGGAGACCTGGGCTTTGTTCCTGGGGTGACCGTGCCCTTAGGAAGCAGGGATATGCCCTCGCCAAAGCGTCCGGGGGTCTCTTGGGGACAGCCCTGGGCAGCAGGGATTGAGGTGCAAAGCCCTGCAGGGACAGCTGGGGGACAGCTGAGAAGCCTTTGGAGACACACGTGTCCAGGCCTCGGTGGTGGCAGGCTGCTGCTGAGCCCTGCTGGAGCAGGCAGAGCAGGGCTTGCAAATGGCTGTGCCAGCTTGTCCGGCCCTGCTGGCGCTGGCTCCCAGGGGCTGCACTGGGGGAATGCTGCCCTCTGCCAGCAGCCCTTGCCCTAATGACCAGGTCCCTCAGGGGCGTCTGTCGCAGCCGCCAGCCGGAGAGTAAAGAAAGACTCAGAGACAGGAATGCAGTCCAGCGAATAGATCGAATTATTTAATTAATAAAGAATGGGTTTTTATGTGTTTAGTTCTCGAAGTGTCTACTTAGATGGCACGAGGTTATTGGACCTCTCGCTACTAACTACCAGAGTGATTGGTCAGTTAACACATCGTTCATGGTCCTAGTCGAGATCATAACAATTCTAATTATATCTGCAGGTGCAAGATAGCAAACTCGGTTGACAAAAACCTTATCATGTTTTGCATAGTTCAGCGTGAGAAGGACAGAGCTTTCATGAACTACTGCAGAAAGCTGGAGAAATCAATCCTCTGCTGAGGCTTCCTCAGCATCCATAGGCATCAGCCACCCTTCTCTGGGTCGGTGCTCAGCCTGGACATCGGTACCTTGGCCACGCTGGGGGCTTGGTCACTCACATGAAGCAGGAGCTGGACCAGGGCTTTCCAGGAGTTTTCCTTCATGAGCCACTTGTCCTTCCACAGCGTTTTGCCCAGCAGGTCTCTGAAGAGGTGGATGGAGTGCTCCCGCACGCCGTCTTCCTCCTGGTAGGAAGGAGGAGAGGTGAGCTTTGCACACTGCCTGCGGCTCCCTGCATGCGGCCAGGAGGGGCTGAGCTGAGGTGGCTGAGGCGAGGGGTGATGCTCTGGGGTCACAGCCCAGAGCGGGCAGGATCAGCACTGGGCTGCAAGGCCCGGAATCCATTCCAGGAGAGCCCAGGGGAGTGGGGCCTGCTCCCAGTGCTGCTCGCAGGACTTGGCTGCAGGGCAGCTGTCATTGCCCAGGGCCATGCTACGGGGCTGAGGCTCCCACATCAGCCTTACCGCATCAAAGAGGTGATTTTAGGGAGAAACCCGAAGTTTTTTGGGCTTTTAAGTGAAAAAGGTGCCGGGATCAGGGCAAGGAGGAAGCAGAGCTGGGCAGTGCTGTCCCCAACCGGGCGTACTCGAGTGAGAACGGCCGATTCTGGAACATGGAATTGGCACTTATTTGGCTCCATTTAATCCCAAGAGTCCTCAAAATTTTCTCCACAAACCCATTTCTGTGTAGCGAAAGAGACAGAAATGACGTGATTTGGGTTTTTCCATGGCTACTGATTTCCCCCTGGCTGTCCTGAGAGCTGCTTATTGCCTTCCTGCCCCCCGTTTGAGGGATTTCTGGGGTTTACTCCAAGATAATTTTTTCACTACTACTAGTACTACTACTACTACTACTATGACTACTACTGCTACTACTACTGTTATTATTATTTTTAACATCATCATTATTGTTGTATTGTTGTATTGTTGTATTGTTGTATTGTTGTATTGTTGTATTGTTGTATTGTTGTAGTGTTGTAGTGTTGTAGTGTTGTAGTGTTGTAGTGTTGTATTGTATTGTATTAGTAATATGATAATATGGATATAATATAAATAAAGTACAATTTGTAATAATGTAGCCATATAATCCAATATAAATATACTGGAATAAAATATAATAGTAAATAAAATAGCAATTGTCTTTGTTACAACAGTGATTTTATTTCTCTTTTATTATTGTAAATTATAGGTGACATTAATATAAATAATATTATGAATGTCAGACTTGAAGAATAAATCAGACTTGTCTGACTCTCTGTCTTGGGGTGACTCTATGGTGTGTATCCCCTATCACGGCTCTACGCCAGAAAATTAGTTTTGTGCCTTTAAACTGAGCTTAAGAGGGGAGGAAAAAAATGAACTTTTCAAAGCAAGTTCCCAAGGACACAGAGATAGGGACGTCTCTGCAGTCTCCAGCGGCGGCAGCACGGGGAGAGCACCCTGCCTGTCTCTCCAGCCAGTTTTTTGGTTTTTTTTTCCTTTTTTTTCCTCCAGCGTGTTTCCTAGGACTTTGGTGGGGTTTTTTTCTTTTTTTTTCCCTCTTCTGGACTGTTTCAACAGCATCAGAACACATCGGGAGAACTTCTCTTCAGGCCCAGAGGGGGCCTAAGGCCACCCCCCACGGCAGCTCCGAGAAGGAGAGACCACACCTACAAGAGGACTCTAATTTCTTCCCAGGTTTTCTCATTATAGTGGGGGGTTTTACCATTTAGTATTATTACCCCTTTCCTGTGTGTTTGTTAATAAATAGGTTTTATCTCCTTCACTTTCCTTCGAGGAATTTCTTTCCCGAACCTGGTGGGGGGAAGGGCGGTTGTAACCTGATTTTCTCCCAGAGGATATATATAGCTAGATTTTGGCCAAAACCGGCACACTCTCCCTGTCCTGGAAGAAGGAGAAATCCTGCCAGGTTATCCCTGCAGCAGATATTGGAGCTGTTGAAATCCCCCACAAGGCCCAGGCCCTGTGAATGTGGAGCTGATCCTGTGTCTGTAGAGGCTCCCTTGGATCCTCAGCCATCCCCAGGGAGCTCCATGGACTCCAGCTGCTCTCTCACACAATGGGAAAATCCCCCTCCTTGTCTTCCCAGCCTGTCCTTCCTAAAAACCCCGTGTGGCTCCTCCAGTCATGGGAGCCATTCCACAACATCTCCACAACATCAACAACAGCCCAGCCCTGAAACTATGGCCTGGTCTCTGCTTCATCTTTATTTCCCACAGAGGCTGCATTAGTGGATAGGCCCTTGCCAGAGGCCCCTCAGCACGGACTGCTCATGTTTCCTGCCATTTCCCCCCTCACGTTTCCTGCCATTTCCCCCGTCACGTTTCCCACCATTCCCCACCTCACGTTTCCCACCATTTCCCCCCTCACATTTCCCATCATTTCCGCCCTTACATTTCCCACCATTTCCCCCCTCACGTTTCCCACCATTTCCCCCCACGTTTCCTACCATTTCCCCCCTCACATTTCCCACCATTCCCCCCTCATGTTTCCCACCATTCCTCACCTCACATTTCCTGCCATTTCCTCCCTCATGTTTCCCACCATTCCCCCATCACGTTTCCCACCATTTCCCCCCACGTTTCCTACCATTTCCCCCCTCATGTTTCCCACCATTTCTCACCTCACGTTTCCCACCATTCCCCACCTCATGTTTCCTGCCCATTTCCCCCATCACGTTTCCCACCATTTCCCCCCACGTTTCCTACCATTTCCCCCCTCATGTTTCCGGCCCATTCCCCCTCACATTTCCCACCATTCCCCCTCACGTTTCCTACCATTTCTCACCTCACGTTTCCCACCATTCCCCACCTCACGTTTCCTGCCCATTTCCCCCCTCACATTTCCCACCATTTCCCCCCTCACGTTTCCTGCCTATTCCCCCCTCACGTTTCCCACCATTTCCCCCCTCACGTTTCCCACCATTTCCCCCCTCACGTTTCCCATTTTTACCTCACATTTTCCACCCTTTTCCCCCTTCATGTTTCCCACCTTTTTCCCCTCACATTTCCAACCATTTGTCCTCTCCTGTTTCCTGCCATTGTCCCCTCACGTTTCTCTCTGACAAGTCTCACTTTTCCTCCCGAGCCTTCCGCTCCTGCTGAATGTCTCCATGCCCATCCATCTTGCTGGCATCACAAGCCTTGGTGTCCTTTGTTATCCATCAGGTTTGGCAGTTCAAAGCTCTTGCTTTGTCTCTCAGTGTCCATCCACCTCACTGCGGTCACTGGGTTTCTGTCCTTTGTTACACAAAGGTTGGCAGTTCATGGCTTCTGGTCTCTCTGGGCTCCCAGAGCTCAACCTGCATCTCAACCTTCATCTCCATCTGCCTCTGGAACTGCAGCTGCAAACCCAGCTCCTGCACCAGATGTGTTCCTCAGCAGCAGAGCTCTGGGAATGTAGGAGTGTGGGCACTTGTCTACAGATATCTTTGAAATTTTCAGCCTCAGGAGTCTGATGTTTTTCACTGTCCAGTGTTTTTCATTGAGTTGAGAGCTTTCTTAATTCTGGTGCAATGAATCCAGGAAAGAAGTCTTTTCACTTTTATTGCCGTTCTTGTAGTCACCAGAACTAGATAAGGAAATAAGTCTTTTCACTTTTATTGCCATTCTTGTAGTCACCAGAACTAGATAAGGTCCTCTGTTTCTGATGTGTACTTGACCTCTGGGCTGAAATTAATGAACTGGGGTCTAGAGTAAAAACTTCTGAGAGAAAGATAGACCTTCTAATTAATTTTAGGATTTCCCCAGTGAAATTGCTCGTGAAGTTGCTATAGCATTTTAAATACTAAATGAGGTCCTCTATCAGATGGCATCCCTACAGGCACTCCAAACCTGGGTATGATCTCTTTGAGAAGTATCTTGCTGGTGCAGCAGGGGAAAGCTTCTGGGCACCCAGAAAAGGTATCCACTAATACTAGCAGATACCGGTATCATTGTTGGCATGCTAACTCAGAAAAATCAATTTGCCAGTAATCTGCAGGAGTGTTTTCTCTTTTAGTGATCCCTGGATGCAGTTTTTTTGAATTAAAAGGATTATTTTAAGACATACCGGATATTTTTCCGTAACAGACTTGACAATATTTGTCATATGGACACTGAGTATCTGAGTCCATAGATTTGTCCCCATAGCATTGAAATCCCAGTAGGTTTGCTGGTGTTTCTCCTTAACAATTTCTAACATTAGCTGTGGTGGGACTATGACCTGGTTCTTGGGAGTTACTAGCCATCCACCCTCTTTATTCTGGGCTTTTAGATGAGTAGCTAATTTTAAATCTGCCTGGCTATAACCAGGCCTAACTTCTCAGGTATTAACACAGGATGCCTTGTTGTGCAGCCTCTTGTGCACCTTTAGCTGCAAATCTGTTCCCTGCATGAATTTGGGAATCCCCTTGTTGGTGTGCTTTGCAGTGTAGGACGGCCACTTCTCTGGGCAGTTGGATAGCAACAAGGAGGGACAATATTTCTGGTTTATGTTTAATTGGAAATCCCTGTGCTGTTAATAAACCTCTCTCTAACCATGTGGCTCGATGCTAAAAGCACATTTCGAGTCAGTCTATATGTTTTTACTCATTTTCCTGCTGCTAATCGTCTCTTTGTAACGCTAGGAGTTTTACCCTTTGCGCTGTGTCCACAGGCAGCGGTGCAGCTTCTCTTACCTCGGTTGATGTGACATTGGCGTAGCCGGCTCTTTGCTTTCCACCTTACGCAAAGCTACTTCTGTCTCTGGGTCTTCAGTGGGTGCATCTTGCAGGTGTGGTCAGCTTGAATAAACTTGCTCAATTTAGGTGCTGTCCTCCTTGCATCGGGCTGTTCAGGAATTGGGCTGGGCTTACTGCTGTGGTTACTTTCAACTCCACATCTTCTTGCTCCATTAGAACGGTCAGATATTTCAGCATATGGCTCAGGGAAAGCCAGTGCCCCCCTTTTTGGCCTAATACAGTGCTTAAAGGATGTGGAGTGTACACTATTATCTTTTGTCCCTGTAGGAAACCGAGAAGTAAAAACTTCTGCAGTTAGCGGTGGATTTGATTTACAACCCTGGAAGAAACTTGGTCTGGCATAATTGACAGAGATTTATGGTCTTTAAGCAGGAGAATTACAATCCTATGTTTCTATAGTTATAAGTTAAAGTATGTATTGGGTGTTACGGTGAAGGGGTTTTAAGTATAATAATGCAATTTATAGTTCAAGTTAAGAATCTAGATGTTGTAATAGAAGTACGTGGGGGTACGTGACATGACAGGTCATTGGTTAAGAGACCACTGCATTGCAGTGAGAAAGATTTACAGATGACAGGTCATCAAGTCAAAACAAAGTTTCGTTTCAAGTGCCTATTGGATTAGAAAGCTATAAATTGCCATGTAACCCTGAATCTTGTGACTATTCAGCCATTGTTGGGGTGTGTTACTTACAATCTCAAGCCTTGGGACTGATGTCTTGCTTGTTATTTTGAGTAATAAACCAGCTATGATTGCTTAGTCCCATCTTTTTAATTAAAAAATCCAACGAGTGAAGGAGTGCCAGGGAAAGGCATTCCTGAGACGAGATTTATTGAGCCTACGAGTGTAAGCCCCTGTAAGTGGGAATTTACAGTCCCAAAGTCAATTTCCTGGCCTCTCGCATGAGGAGAATAGTTGCTGCTGCAGCTCGCAGGCATCCAGGCCGTCCCTGGCTGACATTGTCAGTTGGCTGATGAACTAGATAAGGAGGCCACCATGGAAAAAGAAACCAGAATGCTTGCTTTAATACCTAGCAATGAAGTAAAAGATATAAAAATCCTGCTGTTTACAAAGGAGGAAGAAAAGCCACCAGGTGTTGAGCGGTGGAAATACGTCATAGCAGACCTTGATGGAAAACGAGGTGTAGAGAGGCTGCTTGTGGCCCAAGAAGAAAAAAAAGGAGAAGGAAGAAAAAAAAAGTTTCTATTCCACTGCTTGGATTATAATTTTGGTCCTAGTAAATGTGCTTTTGCTGAACTATTGCTTATACCTTGTCTTATTCCCTGTTTTATCAGGTTGATTGGGAGCAGAGAGAATGCAGGTGAGCAGCCTGCCAGTGAACCCAAACCTGGCAGCTGCTAGTCAAAAAACAGGAGCCCAGAAGATCATGATTAAGCAGGTGAGATTGGAAAAGAAAGAAACAAGAAGACAACTTACAATTTATCTTACACAAGCTAGAGCAATGCTATGGGCTTTAGCAGGAAACCTGGACTTAGAACTTAGGAGTAAGCCTAAGCTTATTCCTGTAAGCTCAGCACAGACAGGAGTTCGCAAAAATAACAGGACTAGAATGTAACGTTTGTTTATATGTGTTGAATGGTTGTTATTGATAGGAAAGATGTGTGCTAATGTCTTAACAAACAGCTCCATGGGTGAAGGTATGGGTGTCAATGTCTTTTAAATGAGCCTTAATGTCTCTACCAACTTCAAGCTGCAGGTTTGTTACAGAACCCAGACAGTCTGACTCCTGAAACAGAAAAATGGGTCTGCACAAGCCTGAGTTTCTGAACTTTGGGAGAAAATGACAGGTTCAAGAGGCGGTTGAGGAAGGTTGTACCTTTCTAGTACCTCAGCCAGTGGGGAAGAGAAGAGGGCAACATGCGGCCTGGAGTTTAGGATAAAAGGAGGCTGCATTCTCCAAACCCTATGGGCATGTGCTCCAGTGGATTCTCTCCCTTTTTTTGAATAAAGTTGCAGGACTCTTCTGTCTCCTTTATGGACACTGGCTTTTCATAGTGTGATTTTCTCTACAAATGGGGGACTCATCCAAGATCCTTCCACCATCTGGTCGTCTGCAGCACCGGGGCAGCTTCTCCCAGCAGCCCAGCCCCGCGCAGCAGCACTAGGGGTTGGGGAGGGAACCCAGGCCTGCCCCGGGATGGGGCTCAGGGCCTCCCGTCTCACCACCCCTCAGTGGAGAAGCAGAAACAAAAGGGAACTTCTCACGCTTCCTCTTGCTTTAAATATGTACATCACAAAGGCGTTACCAGCTTATTAAACTGGGTTAGTAACATGTCTATCAACCACAGGCTCTGTGCCGGTCACAGAAATCAAGCAGCTGTTTTCCTTTCCTCTTTTTCTTTCCTCTCCCACACAAACCATGGCCCTAAGTTTTGCTAAACCACCATACTCAAGTTTCCCACCACTTTTTCTCTCACACTTCCCGCCCTTCTGCCCCCTCTCGTTTCCCATCATTTTTGGCCTCGTGTTTCCTGCCTTTTCTCCCCTTATGTTTCACCCGCATTTTTCCACCCCTTTCCCATTTTTTCTTCCTCATGTTTCCTGTCTTTTCCCTCTCACATATCCTGCACTTTTCTCCCCTCACTGTTTCCACCCTTTTCCCCCCTCATGTTTCCCACCATTTTTTCCCTCTCACACTTCCTGCCCTTCTGTCCCCTCACATTTGCCATAATTTTTCCCTCATGTTTCCCACCTTATCTCCCCTCTGTTTCACACCCTTTCTTCCTCTCATTTCCCATCCTTTTTGCTCAAGTTTACTCTCCTTTTCTCCCCTGACATTTCCCGCCCTTTTGTCCCCTCACATTTCCCACACTTTCCTACCCGCTATTCTCACTTTTTCTCCCTAGGTCCCCCTGCTAGCTTTAACATCCTTGCTTCCATATTGCTTCCAAAATGGTGCACTATACTCATAGATCTGTGTGGTGCAGTCATTATCACTCCTGTAATCAATTTCAGTAGATTGTTTATTTTATTTATAAAGCATATATACATACAGCTAATATATATAATATATATTCATAAGATATATAATTCATATACATGAGATAATAGATATAATCATATATATTATTTACTCATATAATTTTCATATATTATATATATTTATAATATATATAATTTATAGATATGGTTGACTTAAATTATATATAGAAGGTAATTAACTTTCTAGAACAACATAGGATTTGGAATGGTCTGTGGCTGGGCTTGGATCCAGCCACACCGAGTCCCCTCTGAAGATTTTAGACAGGCAGGTCTGAGCGCCCAGGATCCTTCTCTCTGGCCCGCAGTATTTCAAGTCCTGTGACAGAGGCAGAGCCCACATAAGCCCCCGTGTCTGCACACAAGGGGCCATCGCAAGGCCCGGGAAGACGAGCAGATGCATGGGGGGGCTGTGGCCGTGCGCAGGGATGCAGCCCACCACAGCTTCTCTTACCTTTCTGCTGACAGATGAACTTGAAGTGGGCGCAGAGAACATCCAGAGCCATAAAGCAGCCCTTTCGGTTTTGAGTGGCTTGCATGAATGTGCCAGCAGCTTCCCCAGGACTGGGATCTGGATCTCTCCACAGGCAGCACTCCTGTCCTCATTTTGACCAGCCTGGGGGAGAAGGGCGTAAAAACAGAGGGGCTGAGGGCCGGCGGCTGAGCCATTTGGCAGGAGCCAGGAGGGGACTGGCCATGACCCCGGGGTTATTCTAGACCATCTCACGCCATTTTCAGGGGCTGGGGGGGAACGGGTCCCTGCTGGTCAGGGCAATGGCAGAGTCAGCAGTCACGGAAATGGCCAGCTTGCGCTTTGAGAAGGACCTTAGAAAGCCAGGGCATCCTTTCCACACCTCATCATTCCGCAGGTTTGTGTCCCTGACAAGCCTTATGTGAAGGCCCCTCTCTGCTCAGTGGCACCAGCAGCACAGCGAGCGCAGGGAGAATCCTGATCTTTGCTGCTTCCTTGGAGACTTCAGGATGAAGCTGGTCTGAGCTGCCAGGTAATGGATGGTGGGATCCTTGTGTTCTGCTTGCAGTCTGTCAAGGTCTACGACAGAAAGAGAGCCCAGATGAGCCCTGTGTGTGCAGAGACCCCTCAGCTCCCCTGAGCCCTGGCTCCCCACTCACCCCAGAGGATCTCAGCCACGGTGTCCTCACTCTGCTCTGGCAGGTGCCGTGCAGCCAGCCCTGGGCACAGAGCTCCGTCAGTCCCTGCTCCCCAGCGTGCTCCCAGCAGCGTGGCCTCTGGCCCTGCCTGACCCCCCTCAGCAGCCTGGGGCTGGCACTGGGCAAGGCGACCACCTGTGTTGGCAGGGGGGCACAGGGAGGTCGAGGCCCTGCCCGTGGCAGCCCCAGGGCTGGAGAGGACGGGGCCAGGCTGCCCAAAGAGGGACCCTGGGGGCTGGGACTCACCAATGAACCTGAGGGCCGCCTCTCGCATGGGGGCCTGAGGGCTCTGCAGGTAGGGCTGGCTCTCCAACACAAACTGTTCAGCCCTACTTCTGTCCTTGGCTAGCTGGAGGGATCAAAATGGTGTCGGCATTACTCAGATGCCCCCAGTTGGCCAGAGCAGCCCCTCCTGCCAGCACCTCCGTGGCTCAGAGCCCTCCCTCATGCTGGGGGCATGGAAGGCACATGGGCCTGGAGGAGGCTCCTGTTCTCTAGACAGGAGCAAGGGCCGCAGCAGCCCAGGGGAGGCCTGGCTGCAGAGCTCACAGCACTGGCACGATGTGGTGGGCAGCCCTGGCCCAGCCTGGGGCTCGTCCTCACCAAGCACTCGCCCATCCTCCACGTCTGCTTTGTCTGCGCCAGCTGCTTGAGCTCTTCCCATTTGAGGAGCTCTGCTATAGCCAAGACGGCTTCTGCAGAGGCCTGTAGGACAGAAGCTGCGAGGTGGCACCAGGGCACCAGGGAAGGAGACCTGGGCTTTGTTCCTGAGGTGACCGTGCCCTTAGGAAGCAGGGATATGCCCTCGCCAAAGCGTCCGGGGGTCTCTTGGGGGCAGGCCTGGGCAGCAGGGATTGAGGTGCAAAGCCCTGCAGGGACAGCTGGGGGGACAGCTGAGAAGCCTTTGGGGACACACGTGTCCAGGCCTCGGTGGTGGCAGGCTGCTGCTGCGCCCTGCTGGAGCAGGCAGAGCAGGGCTTGGAAATGGCTGTGCCAGCTTGTCCGGCCCTGCTGGCGCTGGTTCCCAGGGGCTGCACTGGGGGAATGCTGCCCTCTGCCAGCAGCCCTTGCCCTAATGACCAGGTCCCTCAGGGGCGTCTGTCGCAGCCGCCGGCCGGAGAGTAAAGAAAGACTCAGAGACAGGAATGCAGTCCAGCGAATAGATCGAATTATTTAATTAATAAAGAACGAGTTTTTATGTGTTTAGTTCTCTAAGTGTCTACTTAGATGGCACGAGGTTATTGGACCTCTCGCTACTAACTACCAGAGTGATTGGTCAGTTAACACATCGTTCATGGTCCTAGTCGAGATCATAACAATTCTAATTATATCTGCAGGTGCAAGATAGCAAACTCGGTTTACAAAAACCTTATCATGTTTTGCATAGTTCAGCGTGAGAAGGACAGAGCTTTCATGAACTACTGCAGAAAGCTGGAGAAATCAATCCTCTGCTGAGGCTTCCTCAGCATCCATAGGCATCAGCCACCCTTCTCTGGGTCGGTGCTCAGCCTGGACATCGGTACCTTGGCCATGCTGGGGGCTTGGTCACTCACATGAAGCAGGAGCCGGACCAGGGCTTTCCAGGAGTTTTCCTTCATGAGCCACTTGTCCTTCCACAGCGTTTTGCCCAGCAGGTCTCTGAAGAGGTGGATGGAGTGCTCCCGCACGCCGTCTTCCTCCTGGTAGGAAGGAGGAGAGGTGAGCTTTGCACACTGCCTGCGGCTTCCTGCCTGCGGCCAGGAGGGGCTGAGCTGAGGTGGCTGAGGCGAGGGGTGATGCTCTGGGGTCACAGCCCAGAGCGGGCAGGATCAGCGCTGGGCTGCAAGGCCCGGAATCCATTCCAGGAGAGCCCAGGGGAGTGGGGCCTGCTCCCAGTGCTGCTCGCAGGACTTGGCTGCAGGGCAGCTGTCATTGCCCAGGGCCATGCTACGGGGCTGAGGCTCCCACATCAGCCTTACCGCGTCAAAGAGGTGCCAGAGCCTCTGCACCACTTTTGCTGCCATGGCGCTGGCCTCTCTCTTCTTCAGGTGCCCCAGCACATTTTGAAAGATGTTCATGACCATCACTGAAATGTCCCCAGACTGATGCCACAGGAATTTCAGCAACTCAGGCACGAGACCCTTCATTTTTCTTGCCTGTATAAAGGACAATTTCCATTCCGTGAGAACTTCTGTGCCTGGTCAGCTCCCCAGGAAACCACCAGGCCACACCATGGTAGACAGGGTGTTTGGAGCAGTCACCCCAGCACCTGACTCCCAGCCCAGGCCAAGTCACCACCTTCCCCGAGGCCCCAGAGTCCAGGTGCCACATATCTGCCCCTGATAGCAGCCTGCTCACCGTCTCGGCTCTCTCTGACACAGTTACGAGGGCCCTGAGCACCAGAGAGACCATTTCTATTTTCGGACAGCTCAGAAGATTCAGGTCTTGGTACAGTGGAGCCAGTTCCTCTTCTTGCACATCATCAGAGGCCAGCATCTGGAAGAAAGCAGCAGAGAGCCCGGGCAGAGCTGGCAGGGCTCCCCTGGCGCAGCTCCTGCTCTCCACCGGCAGCTGAGGGCAAGGACACGTGGGCTTTTCCCGATGACTCACAGCCAAAAAAGTGAGGCAGGACTTCTGATGCGTGAAGATGTCCTTATGCCGGTCCTGCAGCTTGATGTGCAGCTCCTTCAAAACCTTCTCCAGAGTCTGGCGCACAGAGAACATCGTCTTCCACAGACAGGCTTGGTCTCTGCAAGGCAGAGTGCTGTCAGCAGGGCTGTCTTGGCCACTGCAGTATGGCCTTGGGCAGCCCTGCAGGACTTGGGGCGCCCAGGGGCCCAGCCCAGGCAGGTGGACACGGATGACGGGGTGTTCCCGGTGGGGCTGGGAGCAGTGTTCTGGCTCTGGGCTGGCCCAGCCGGCTTTGGCTGCTGTGGGCCTGGGCTGGGAAGCATGGTGTAATGGAGGGCACCACTCGCTTTGGGGGGTGCTGCAGTGTTCCTTGTGTCCGGCAGCCAGAGAGTCTCGGGGTCCCTCTCCCCACAGGGAACAAGGCCTCTGGGCAGTAAGGGCCCGTACCTGAATATTGGAGCGACCTTCAGAGCTGCTGTGACAACCCGCCGAGGCCATTTACTGGCCATCAGGACAAGCAGTGTGGGAAAGATGTGAGCGGTTGCTGCATTTGTTTCGTCATAGTACGCAAATAGGTGTCTCACAACTTTTGACACCTGGAGGTGTGATAAATGAGAATTAGTTTGTTCACTGACTCATCACGTAAGAGATATACGAGGGTATGTGCACTGCAGAGGAGTACAAGAATGTGTGCATTACAAGAAAGGCTGGAGCCCTTTTGTGGGTCAGCCCACTTTATATTATATGCTTACCTGAATCCATATTATATGTTTGCCTAAGTTTATGCTGTGTGCTTGCCTAAACCTATCTTATATATGCTTGCTTAAATGTATGAAATGATTGTAACCCTGACTTACAAGTTTTAAGGGAGCCAGGCTGTAACTGAGTGAGGACAAGCCCAAACAGATCTGCTGTCTGCTATAACCAAGTGAAGACAAGTCCAAACAAATCTGCTATCTGCTGGAGGAAGATAAGCAAGTTCCTGTCTGCTGGAGGAAGTTAAGCCCGGACTAGTTCCTGTCTGCTGGAGGAAGTTAAGCCCGGACTAGTTCCTGCCTGCTGGAGAAAGATAAGCCCGGACAAGTTTTCAACCACTGGAGTATGCGCAGAGGACTATGGAAAACAGGAACTGGGACTGTATAAATGGGAGCTTGAAAAACGGAGGTGTGTGCCGTTGGTGGAGCAGAGACTCCCCGGTACCGCCCAGCGCTGGCTTTTGCTTGCTTCCTTGCTTGCTAATTGAATAAATTTCACATTGGCTCAGACACTTAATTGGGGCGCATGTCTCAATTCATAACAGAGGGAACACAGGTGAGGGTGGTGCTGCCGTGTCCTGGCCTGCCCTTCCCATCCCTCTGTCAGGACATAAAGAACGCAGTTAACTCGTCTCAAAGCACTGCCAAGGAAGGAAGATTGCGGAAGATGAGCCATCTGAGCAGGCACAGATGGCAGACAGGAAGGCATTACTGCCAGGCCTGGATGGAGGTTTGGAATTAGCACACTGGACAAAATGCCACTGTGCCAACCGTGGCATAAGCACAGACAGCAACAACAGCAAGATGCCATGCCTGGTGAGGCAGACAGGAGCTGATAACTGGCACAGGATTGAGCTCTGAGGGGAGTGGGCCAAGACGGGGAACCACACAAAGCAATGGTGCAAGGACTTGCTGTGGCCATGGCAGCGTTAAAGAAACAATCCTGTGTGACCATTGCCGAGTCCCCCTGAGAGAACTCCCATGGCCACAGATTTTAACTGCTGGGACTGGAGCCCCTTCACAGCAGCGGCTCCAGTGACTCCACGCATCTCCACATGAGTCCCCACAGTCCCCACTCACACAGTCACACCAGGTTTCCTCACTGCTTCAACCCCAGGTTTGCCATGGCAGAGTGTCAGATGACTTGTTCCACTAAGCCATTTATACACCGTGCAATAACACAGAAACAGCTCGAGCTGCTGCGTCTGAGCAGGACCCCAAACAAAGCACCCCTGGGCTCATGTAATTTCTCCTGCCGTTTTCCCTTTTTTATTCACGTTCCCCACCCTTTTCCCCTCAAGTTTCCCACCACTCTTCCTCTTATGCTTCCCACCACTCTTCCTTTCACGCTTTCCACCCTTCTGCCCCTCGCATTTCCCATCAGTTTTGGCCTCATGTTTCCTGCCTTTTTTCCCCTTACGTTTCACAACCATGTTTCCTCCCATTTCCCATCTTTTTCTCCTCACATTTCCTGCTCTTTTACCCCTCACATTTCCTGCTCTTTTCTCCCCTCACGTTTTCCACCCTGTTCCCCCTCATGTTTCCCACCATTTTATTCCCCCTCGCATTTTCTGCTTTTTTCTCCCTCACATTTGCCATCATTTTTTCCCTCACGTTTGTCACCTTTTCTCCTCTGTTTCCCACCCATTCTTCCTCTCATTTCCCATCCTTTTTGCTCAAGTGTCCTATCCTTTCCTCTCCTCACGTTTCCCGCCCTTTTCTGCCCTCACGTTTCCCGCCCATTTGTGCCCTCACATTTCCCCCCCTTTCCTCCTAACACTTCCCACGCACAATTTTCTACCCGCAAGCCTCACTTTTCCTCCCAAGTCCCTCTGCTAGATTTAACATAATTACTTCCATATTGCTTCAAAAGTGGTGCACTGTACTCGTAGGTAAAGCTATCCGTGTGGTGCAGTCCTTATCATTTCTGTAATCAATTTGAACAGATTGTTTATATTTTTTATAAAGCTAATATTTACCTACCTAATATATATAGCATATATTGACACTATATATAATTTAGATACGTTAAATAATGTATATAACTTCTATATTATTTACTCATATAATTATTAAATATTATATATATTCATAATACATGTAACACATATACTGTTTACTTACATAAATTTAAAATACATATTTTTATATATATATGTATATGTATATATATGGTAGTTTACTTTCTAGAACTTAACTTGGTTGCCAGCCTTAACCCGTTCTAACAAAGTTCTACACAGTCTCAATGACATGTCAGCCTTCAAACATAAACTGCCGGAAAGATCTGTGGCCGGGCTTGGATCCGGCCACACCGACTCCTCTCTGAGGATTTTAGAGAGCCAGGTCTGAGCGGATCCTTCTCTCTGGCCCGCAGTATTTCAAGTCCTGTGACAGAGGCAGAGCCCACATAAGCCCCTGTGTCTGCACACAAGGGGCCATCGCAAGGCCCGGGAAGACGAGCAGATGCATGGGGGGGCTGTGGCCGTGCGCAGGGATGCAGCCCACCACAGCTTCTCTTACCTTTCTGCTGACAGATGAACTTGAAGTGGGCGCAGAGAACATCCAGAGCCATAAAGCAGCCCTTTCGGTCTTGAGTGGCTTGCATGGATGTGCCAGCAGCTTCCCCAGGACTGGGATCTGGATCTCTCCACAGGCAGCACTTCTGTCCTCATTTTGACCAGCCTGGGGGAAGCGGGAAGAAAAACAGAGGGGCTGAGGGCCGGTGGCTGAGCCATTTGGCAGGAGCCAGGAGGGGACTGGCCATGACCCCGGGGTTATTCTAGACCATCTCACGCCATTTTCAGGGGCTGGGGGGAACGGGTCCCTGCTGGTCAGGGCAATGGCAGAGTCAGCGGTCACGGAAATGGCCAGCTTGCGCTTTGAGGACCTTAGGAAGCCAGGGCATCCTTTCCACACCTCATCATTCAGCAGGTGTTTGTGTCCCTGACAAGCCTTATGTGAAGGTCCCTGTCTGCTCAGCGGCACCAGCAGCACAGCGAGCGCAGGGAGAATCCTGATCTTTGCTGCTCCCTTGGAGACGTCAGGACGAAGCTGGTCTGAGCTGCCAGGTAATGGATGGCTGGATCCTTATCTCCTGCTTGCAGTCTGTCAAGGTCTACAACAAAAAGAGATCCCAGATGAGCCCTGTGTGTGCAGAGACCCCTCAGCTCCCCTGAGCCCTGGCTCCCCACTCACCCCAGAGGATCTCAGCCATGGTGTCCTCACTCTGCTGTGGCAGGTGCCGTGCAGCCAGCCCTGGGCACAGAGCTCTGTCAGTCCCTGCTCCCCAGCGTGCTCCCAGCAGCGTGGCCTCTGGCCCTGCCTGACCCCCCCTCAGCAGCCTGGGGCTGGCACTGGGCAAGGCGGCCACTAAAGCCACCTGTGTTGGCAGGGGGGCACAGGGAGGTCGAGGCCCTGCCCGTGGCAGCCCCAGGGCTGGAGAGGACGGGGCCAGGCTGCCCAAAGAGGGACCCTGGGGGCTGGGACTCACCAATGAACCTGAGGGCCGCCTCTCGCATGGGGGCCTGAGGGCTCCACAGGTAGGCCTGGCTCTCCAACACAAACTCTTCAGCCCTGCTGCTGTCCTTGGCCAGCTGGAGGGATCAAAATGGTGTCAGCATTACTCAGATGCCCCCAGTTGGCCAGAGCAGCCCCTCCTGCCAGCACCTCTGTGGCTCAGAGCCCTCCCTCCTGCTGGGGGCATGGAGGGCACATGGGCCTGGAGGAGGCTCCTGTTCTCTAAACAGGAGCAAGGGTGCAGCTCCAGGCTGGGTGCTCTGGGCCGCAGCAGCCCAGGGGAGGCCTGGCTGCAGAGCTCACAGCACTGGCACGATGTGGTGGGCAGCCCTGGCCCAGCCTGGGGCTCGTCCTCACCAAGCACTCGCCCATCCTTCACGTCTGCTTTGTCTGCGCCAGCTGCTTGAGCTCTTCCCATTTGAGGAGCTCTGCTATAGCCAGGACTGCTTCTGCGGCAGCCTGCAGGAGAGAAGCTGTGAGGTGGCACCAGGGCACCAGGGAAGGAGACCTGGGCTTTGTTCCCTTGGGAACATCCCCTTAGGAAGCAGGGACATGCCCTATCCAAAGCATCCGGGGGTCTCTTGGGGACCGCCCTGGGCAGCAGGGATTGAGGTGCAAAGCCCTGCAGGGAAAGCTGGGGAGACAGCTGAGAAGCCTCTGGGGACACACATGTCCAGACCTCGGTGGTGGCAGGCTGCTGCTGAGCCCTGCTGGAGGAGGCAGAGCAGGGCTTGCAAATGGCTGTGCCAGCTTGTCCGGCCCTGCTGGCGCTGGTTCCCAGGGGCTGCACTGGGGGAATGCTGCCCTCTGCCAGCAGCCCTTGCCGCAATGACCGGGTCCCCCAGGGGTGTCAGCCACCCCTCTCTGGGTCCATGCTCAGCCTGGACATCGGTACCTTGGCTAGCTGGGGGCTTGGTCACTCATGCGAAGCAGGAGCCGGACCAGGGCCTTCCATGTATATTTCTTCATGAGCCCCTTGTCCTTCCACAGCGTTTTGGCCAGCAGGTCTCTGAAGAAGCGGATGGAGTGCTCCCGCACACAGTCTTCCTTCTGGTAGGGAGGAGGAAAGGTGAGCTTTGCACACTGCGGCTCCCTGCCTGCGGCCAGGAGGGGCTGAGCTGAGGTGGCTGAGGCGAGGGGCGGCGCTCCAGGATCACAGCCCAGAGCAGGCCGAAGCAGCGCTGGGCAGCAAGGCCCAGAATCCATCCCAGGAGGGCCCAGGGGAATGCCCCCACATCAGCCTTACCGCATCAAAGAGGCACCAGAGCTTTGGCACCACCATCACAGCCACGGTGCTGGCCTCTCTCTTCTTCAGGTGCCCCAGCACATTTTGAAAGATGTCCATGACCATCACTGAAATGTCCCTAGACTGATGCCACAGGAATTTCAGCAACTCAGGCAGGAGACCCTTCATTTTTCTTGCCTGTAAAAAAGACAATTTCCATTCTGTGAGAACTTCTGTGCCTGGTCAGCTCCCCAGGAAGCCACCAGGCCACGCCATGGTAGACAGGGTGTTTGGAGCAGTCACCCCAGCACCTGACTCCCAGCCCAGGCCAAGTCACCACCTTCCCCGAGGCCTCAGAGTCCAGGTGCCACATATCTGCCCCTGATAGCAGCCTGCTCACCGTCTCGGCTCTCTCCGACAGAGTCACGAGGGCCCTGAGCACCAGAGAGACCATTTCTACTTTCGGACAGCTCAGAAGATTCAGGTCTTGGTACAGTGGAGCCAGTTCCTCTTCTTGCACATCATCAGAGGCCAGCATCTGGAAGAAAGCAGCAGAGAGCCCGGGCAGAGCTGGCAGGGCTCCCCTGACGCAGCTCCTGCTCTTCACCGGCAGCTGAGGGCAAGGGCACATGGGCTTTTCCTGATGACTCACAGCCAAAAAAGTGAGGCAGGACTTCTCCTGCTGCGTGAAGATGTCCTTGTGCCGGTCCTGCAGCTTGATGTGCAGCTCCTTCAAAACCTTCTCCAGAGTCTGGCGCACAGAGAACAATGCCTTCCACAGATAGACTTCGTCTCTGCAAGGCAGAGTTCTGTCAGCAGGGCTGTCTCAGCCACTGCAGTATGGCCTTGGGCAGCCCTGCAGGACTTGGGGCACCCAGGGGCCCAGCCCAGGCAGGTGGACACGGATGACGGGGTGCTCCCGGTGGGGCTGGGAGCAGTGTTCTGGCTCTGGGCTGGCCCAGCCGGCTTTGGCTGCTGTGGGCCTGGGCTGGGAAGCGTGGTGCGATGGAGGGCACCACTCGCTTTGGGGGGTGCTGCAGTGTTCCTTGTGTCAGGCAGCCCGAGAGTCTCGGCGTCCCTCTCCCCACAGGGAACAAGCCCTCTGGGCAGTCAGGGCCAGTACCTGAATATTGGAGCGACCTTCAGAGCTGCTGTGACAACCCGCCGAGGCCACTTATTGGCCATCAGGACAAGCAGTGTGGGAAAGATGTGAGCGGTTGCTGCATTTGTTTCATCATAGAATGCAAAGATGTGTCTCACAACTTTTGGCACCTGGAAGGAACACAGGTGAGGGTGGTGCTGCCGTGTCCTGGCCTGCCCTTCCCATCCCTCTGTCAGGACATAAAGAACGCAGTTAACTCGTCTCAAAGCACTGCCAAGGAAGGAAGTTTGTGGAAGATGAGCCACCCCAGCAGGCGCAGATGGCAAACAGGAAGGCAATGCCAGGCCTGGACGGAGGTTTGGAATTAGCACACTGGACAAAATGCCACAGTGCAGACTGTGGGAAAAGCACAGACAGCAACAACAGCAGGATGCCCCGCCTGGTGAGACGCATCTGGGAAACCTGTCTGGACAAAAATTCCCACCGCAGCAAACTGTAGGAAAAGGAAGCAACTGCTTACACGCAGGCCAACCCAAGGTGTGCCAACAGCACAGGCGTCTTGTGGATACGCGAGCCTTGGACAGGTAAAAGAGGTACCTCGAGGACACTTGGGGATCCCCAAGAAGAAGATCAGAAGAAGGGCCACGGAGACGCCGCAGGGACCCATGTGTGGGTGACAATCTTCCTATGTAATGTGTGCGTGTGTGTGTCTTTCTCATTGCCCCTCTCTCTCTATCTCCCATTTACTCTTAAATTAAATTCGTACTATTGATGTTTGCATATGGTCTTGTTTGCAGCTTAATTTTGGCCAAGGCATCTTTTAATGGTCAGATCCTACCATCATTTGGGTGACAGAAGTGGGATCCTAGCCCCCTCACTGCTGCCTCAAGGTGGTTTCAGGCACCCCCCAACCCTGGCTTTCGGAGGGAGGGAGGCAGGAACCTGACAGGGCTCAAGGGCAAGGCAATCCAGCCACAGGCCACTTACATCCATCAGCCACAGCTGAGGGGATTCCATGGCCACCTCCAGAAACTTCTTGGGCGCTTTCTTGTCCAGGAGGCTGGAGCGTCCCAAGATCTCGATGGCCACAAGGATGATGCCTGTCCTCTCAGCTGGCTTGAGGTATCTCCCAAAAGCCTGTGGCAGTGAGGAAGGGAATGGAGGCCAGTGCCAGCCAGTGCCTAAAGGGTTCTGCTCGGCTGGGCAGCGCAAGCAGCCCTGGCCAGAGGTACCAGGCAATGCTGGCAGCAGTGGCCGCAGGAAAGCTGGCAGCAGTGCCCACAGTCCCTATGCAGGGGAGGATGAGGAGGGCTGGGCTCTCAGGCATGGGGTGCGGGCCCTACGGAGACCCAGGGCTCCCTGGTGGCCAGCAGGGCTGGAGCTGCTGCTGCTGCTGCTGGGACACCGCAGTGTTCCCAGCTCAGGGACAGCAGGAAGCCTCTCGCCAGGGCCAGCCCCGCTGATTCCGTGCCCCTTTGCACACACCAATCCCCTGCTGATGCCACGGATGAGAGGCCTAGCAAGGGGGAGGGCTGGTTACCTGAACTCTCCAGGTGCTGCGTGTACGCAGCAGGGAGGTGATCTCAGATTCCCAGTGTGCTGGGAGCTGGGCATGAACCGATGGCGGTGTGGCACCTAAAGAGAGGGGAAAGACGTACGTGTCTCCGAGACACAGCTGCTGTGCCAGCAGCCGACCCAACCCTGACAAGCGTTGGGATGCAGGAATGGCTGGGGAGCAGTCGGTCACGGGAGGAGGTGGTGGGCACTGGTGGAAAGGGGGACCTGCCTCCAGTGTCTGTTCCCAGTGGGGCTGGCCCGGGACGCTCCGGGCCCCTGGAGCTCTGCATGCAGCTCCCAGTTACACTGTGGCTGCAGTGCTGCTCAGGGGGAAGGGCTCGCAGGGCTGGAGTGTGGCAGGGCAGGACACAAGCTCTGCAGGGGACATGGGGAAGGAGTGCAGAGGGGCTGAGTCCTGCGGGGAGGAGCAGCTCAGCTACACGGGAGCATCAAGAGCCGGGCAGAGAGTGTGGGGCAGGAGCGGAGGTGACAGCAGCGCTGGGGTCATGGTGGCGCCTGCACCAAGCACAACAAGGGGCCTTTGCAAAGCCCAGGAAGACAAGCAGGAGTATCTGGGCGTGTGGCCGTGCAGGGGGGATGCAGCCCACCACAGCTTCCCTTACATTTCTGCTCAGAGAGGAATGTGAAGAGGGAGCAGAGAATATCCAGTGCCATCACTCTGGTTTCTTCTTTCCTGAATAACTTGAAAAACAGATGGCCCAGCAGCTTCCCCAGCACTGGGATCTGAATCTGTCCACTGGCAGGACTGCAGTCCTCATTTTGGCCAGCCTGGGGGAGGCAGGCAGAAGAGCAGAAGGGCTCAGGGTGGGCAGCTGAGGCCTTGCAGACACCTCGGAGCTGTGGCTGTGCCAGGGCACAGGGATGGGAAGATGGCCTGGCTGGAGGGTGCCAGTCCTTACCTGCACAGTGGGAGAGTCAGCCAACAAATGGCTCAGCAGCCTGACCCTGCCCATGACCCTCTCCTGTACAGCCCCTGTGTCATAAAACCAGTAGTCCAGCAGAACCTGGGAAGAGAGAAGCTGCTGGTGAGTCCTGTGAGCAGACACCCACTCCAGCAGCAGCAGCAGCAGCAGCGGCAGGGCCGCGCTCCAGAGACCAACTTGCACCGTCCCTCCAGGCTTCCTGTGTCCTCAGGCAAAGCCTGCAGGGGGGCTCCTGCCCCTGGGGGCCTTGGCAGGCCTGGCACAAAGGCCAAAAGCTGGTGGGCAGCAAGGAAGGCAGGGGCTGCCCTCTGCTCCCTGTGCTCCAGCAGCACCTGGGCCCAGCCCCTGCTTCCCCAGGCCTGCTGGGAACCCTCCCCGCAGTGCGCTCTGCCTGTACGGCACTGGGGGAGTGTCCTGGTTCTGGCTGGGACAGGGTTCATTTGGCAGGAGCCAGGGCAAGACTGGACACAACCCCGGGCTCCTTCCCCTCCAGAGTGGGGAATAGCCCTGAGACTCCCCACTCTGTGTACAGGCCAGACCTCCAAGATGTCCTGCAGCATCTTGCTGGTTTTGGAGGCAGGAGAGCTGAACACCATCACCTCCAGCATGGTGTCCATGGCATGCAAGGTCTGCAAGGATGACAGAGAGCAGTGGCTGTGATTCTGCTGTCTCTACCGCCGCCAGGAAACTGATCTGAATTGCCAGTGTGAGGGGAGGGACACAGGAGCCGGCCGTGTGCTGGGGGCAGAGCAGCCGGCATTGCTGGATGTGACTGGAGCCCGGCAAGGGAGGAAGGGATGAGGGTAGGAAAGCGAAGCTAAGACCGTGGCCTGCCTTGGATCTTTGGTCCTTAGGCAGCATGGGGTGGCAGGAGCGGCCCAGAAGGACTGGGGGCCCCTCCAGTTCACCCAGCACTTACCTGAGCATAGAGGGAAGCTTCCGGGCTCTGCATTTCCCCGCTTGGACGAAGAAAAAAGATGCTGTCGAAGCAGAGTCTTAAGAGTTTTCTGTTCTCCAGCACCGTCCCCAGCGTGCTGCAAAGAGAGAGGGGCCCAGCTGGACACTGGTGCTGGGAGCAGCGCCTCAAGGTCTCCTGCAGCACTGGGGCAGGGCTTCCAGGAGGGACGGGCAGGTGGGCACAGAGCGCTGGGCAGGGCTCTGCAGGCATGACGGGCCGGTACCTCAGTCCGGCGAGGGCGAGCATGGCCAGCCGCCGCACCTCCGTACAAATCTCGTTCTTGGGCTCCAATTGCAGCAGCACCTGCAGAGCACAGCTGGGCCTGAACCTGGCAGCTGCTGGCACCCAGTGCCACCAGAGTCTCGCCCTGCCCAAGCTCTGCCCTCACAGGCTGCTGCCTTCCCCAGAGCGTGTGGGGTGCCCCCTCACCTGGATCATCTCTCCCAGCTTGTATCTGTGGCAGAAATCACCCAGGTCCTTGGAGAAGCCAGAGTCCTTGGCAGCTCTGCACAGGGTGCAGATGCTGTCAAGGAACTTCAGCTTCAGATCCTTGTCCTGGAGCTGGAGTACAGAGACAACAGGTCAGTGTGAAGCGAGGACACCCAGCCAGCAGGACCAGAACTCTTGGGTGCAGTGCCCTGTGGGAGCAGCTGCTCTGCAGAACCAGCACCCCTGGCTGGGCACTGCTGCCATCCAGCGGGCCGTGGGTACCTGTTTGGGGCTGCGGGCAAAGGCCCGGATGAAGTCCATGGCTTTCTGTGCATACAGATTTTAGGGAGAAACCCGAAGTTTTTGGGGATTTTAAGTGAAAAAGCTGCCGGGATCAGGGCAAGGAGGAAGCAGAGCGGGGCAGGGCTGCCCCAGACAGGGCAGACCCAAGTGAGAACGGCCAATTCCGGAACATGGAATTGGCACTTATTTGGCTCAATTTAATCCCAAAAGTCCTCAAAAGTTTTCTCCACAAACCCATTTCTGTGTAGCAAAAGAGACAGAAATGACTTGATTTGGGTTTTTCCATGGCTACTGATTTCCCCCGGCTGTCCTGAGAGCTGCTTATTGCCTTCCTGCCCCCCGAGTGAGGGATTTCTGAGGTTTACTCCAAAATAATTTTTTCACTACTACTACTACTACTACTACTACTACTACTACTACTACCACCACCACCACCACCACCACCACTACTACTACTACTACTGTTATTATAATTATTAACATCATTATTTTTCTTGTATTCTTGTATCCTTGTATCCTTGTATCCTTGTCTTCTTGTATTATTTTATTGTATTAGTAATATGATAATATGGATATAATATAAATAAAGTTCAACTTGTACTAATGTAGCCATATAATCCAATATAAATATACTGGAATAAATAAAATAAAATAGTAAATAAAATAGTAATTATCTTTGTTACAACAGTGATTTTATTTCTCTTTTATTATTACTATAAATTATAGGTGACATTAATATAAATAATATCATTAATGTCAGACTTGAAGAATAAGTCAGACTTGTCTGACTCCCCCTGTCCTGGAAGAAGGAAATCCTGCCAGGTTATCCCTGCAGCAAATATTGGAGCTGTTGAAATCCCCCACAAGGCCCAGGCCCTGTGAATGTGGAGCTGATCCTGTGTCTGTAGAGGCTCCCTTGGATCCTCAGCCATCCCCAGGGAGCTCCATGGACTCCAGCTGCTCTCTCACACAATGGGAAAATCCCCCTCCTTGTCTTCCCAGCCTGTCCTTCCTAAAAACCCCGTGTGGCTCCTTCAGTCATGGGAGCCATTCCACAGCATCTCCACGACTTCAACAACAGCCCAGCCCTGAAACTACGGCCTGGTCTCTTGTCTTGGGGTGACTCTATGATGTGCATCTCCTATCACGGCTCTATGCCAGAAAATTCGTTTTGTGCCTTTAAACTGAGCTTAAGAGGGGAGGAAAAAGAAATAATGAACTTTTCAAAGCAAGTTCCCAAGGACACGGAGATAGGGACGGCTCTGCGTTCTCCAGTGGCGGTTGCACGGGGAGAACTCCCTGCCTGTCTCTTCAGCCAGTTTTTTTTTAGGTTTTTTTTCTTCCCTTTCTCTCTGGCGTGTTTCCTAGGACTTTGGTGGGGTTTTTTTCCCTTTTTTTTTTTTTTTCCCTCTTCTGGACTGTTTCAACAACATCAGAACACATCAGGAGAACTTCTCTTCAGGCCCGGAGGGGGCCTAAAGCCACCCCCCACGCCAGCTCCGAGAAGGAGGGACCACACCCACAAGAAGACTCTAATCTCTTCCCAGGTTTTCTCGTTATAGTGAGAAGTTTTACTATTTAGTATTATTATTCTTTTTCCAGTGTGTTTGTTAATAAATAAGTTTTTATCTCCTTCACTTTCCTTTGAGGATTTTTTTTTCCCCCAAACCTAGTGGGGGGGAAGAGTAGTTGTGATCTGACTTTCTCCCAGAGGATCTATTGATAGATTTTTAGCCAAAACCAGCACATCTCTGCTTCATCTTTATTCCCCACAGGAGCTGCATTAGTGGATAGGCCCTTGCCAGAGGCCCCTCAGCACAGACTGCTCATGTTTCCCGCCATTTCCCCCCTCACGTTTCCCACCATTCCTCACCTCACGTTTCCCACCATTCCCCCCCTCATGTTTCCCACCATTCCCCACCTCACGTTTCCCACCATTCCCCACCTCACGTTTCCCACAATTTCCCCTGTCACGTTTCCCACCATTCCCCACCTCACATTTCCCACCATTCCCCCACCTCATGTTTCCCACCATTTTCCCCCGTCAGGTTTCCCACCATTCCCCACCTCACGTTTCCTGCCCATTTCCCCCTCACGTTTCCCATTTTTACCTCACATTTTCCACCCTTTCCCCCCTTCATGTTTCCCACCTTTTTCCCCTCACATTTCCAACCATTTGTCCTCTCCTGTTTCCTGCCATTGTCCCCTCACGTTTCCCTCTGGCAAGTCTCACTTTTTCTCCCAAGCTTTCCGCTCCTGCTCAATGTCTCCATGCCCATCCATCTTGCTGGCATCACAAGCCTTGGTGTCCTTTGTTATCCATCAGGTTTGGCAGTTCAAAGCTCTTGCTTTATCTCTCAGTGTCCATCCACCTCACTGCGGTCACTGGGTTTCTGTCCTTTGTTACACAAAGGTTGGCAGTTCATGGCTTCTGGTCTCTCTGGGCTCCCAGAGCTCAACCTGCATCTCAACCTCCATCTGCCTCTGGAACTGCAGCTGCAAACCCAGCTCCTGCACCAGATGTGTTCCTCAGCAGCAGAGCTCTGGGAATGCAGGAGTGTGGGCACTTGTCTACAGATATCTTTGAAATTTTCAGCCTCAGGAGTCTGATGTTTTTCACTGTCCAGTGTTTTTCATTGAGTTGAGAGCTTTCTTAATTCTGGTGCAATGAATCCAGGAAAGAAGTCTTTTCACTTTTATTGCCGTTCTTGTAGTCACCAGAACTAGATAAGGTCCTCTGTTTCTGATGTGTACTTGACCTCTGGGCCTGGTTCTTAGGAGTTACTAGCCATCCACCCTCTTTATTCGGGGCTTTTAGATAAGTAGCTAATTTTAACTCTGCCTGGCTATAACCAGGCCTAACCTCTCAGGTATTAACACAGGATGCCTTGTTGTGCAGCCTCATGTGCACCTTTAGCTGCAAATCTGTTCCCTGCATGAATTTGGGAATCCCCTTGTTGGTGTGCTTTGCAGTGTAGGACGGCCACTTCTCTGGGCAGTTGGACAGCAACAAGGAGGGACAATATTTCTGGTTTATGTTTAATTGGAAATCCCTGTGCTGTTAATAGACCTCTCTCTAACCATGTGGCTGGATGCTAAAAGCACATTTCGAGTCAGTCTATATGTTTTTACTCATTTTCCTGCTGCTAATCGTCTCTTTGTAACGCTAGGAGTTTTACCCTTTGCGCTGTGTCCACAGGCAGCGGTGCAGCTTCTCTTACCTCGGTTGACGTGACATTGGCGTAGCCGGCTCTTTGCTTTCCATCTTAAGCAAAGCTACTTCTGTCTCTGGATCTTTGGTGGGTGCATCTTGCAGGTGTGGTCAGCTTGAATAATCTTGCTCAATTTAGGTGCTGTCCTCCTTGCATCGGGCTGTTCAGGAATTGGGCTGGGTTTACTGCTGTGGTTACTTTCAACTCCACGTCTTCTTGCTCCATTAGAACGGTCAGATATTTCAGCATATGGCTCAGGGAAAGCCAGTGCCCCCCCTTTTTGGCCTAATACAATGCTTAAAGGATGTGGAGTATACACTATTATCTTTCGTCCCTGTAGGAAACCGAGAAGTAAAAACTTCTGCAGTTAGCGGTGGATTTGATTTACAACCCTGGAAGAAACTTGGTCTGGCATAATTGACAGAGATTTATGGTCTTTAAGCAGGAGAATTACAATCCTATGTTTCTATAGTTATAAGTTAAAGTATGTATTGGGTGTTATGGTGAAGGGTTTTTAAGTATAATAATGCAATTTATAGTTCAAGTTAAGAATCTAGATGTTGTAATAGAAGTACGTGGGGGTACGTGACATGACAGGTCATTGGTTAAGAGACCACTGCATTGCAGTGAGAAAGATTTACAGATGATAGGTCATCAAGTCAAAACAAAGTTTTGTTTCAAGTGCCTATTGGATTAGAAAGCTATAAATTGCCATGTAACCCTGAATCTTGTGACTATCAGCCATTGTTGGGGTGTGTTACTTACAATCTCAAGCCTTGGGACTGATGTCTTGTTTGTTATTTTGAGTAATAAACCAGCTATGATTGCTTAGTCCCATCTTTTTAATTAAAACATCCAACGAGTGAAGGAGTGCCAGGGAAAGGCATTCCTGAGACGAGATTTATTGAGCCTACGAGTGTAAGCCCCTGTAAGTGGGAATTTACAGTCCCAAAGTCAATTTCCTGGCCTCTCGCATGAGGAGAATAGTTGCTGCTGCAGCTCGCAGGCATCCAGGCCGTCCCTGGCTGACATTGTCAGTTGGCTGATGAACTAGATAAGGAGGCCACCATGGAAAAAGAAACCAGAATGCTTGCTTTAATACCTAGCAATGAAGTAAAAGATATAAAAATCCTGCTGTTTACAAAGGAGGAAGAAAAGCCATCAGGTGTTGAGCGGTGGAAATACGTCATAGCAGACCTTGATGGAAAAGGAGGTGTAGAGAGGCTGCTTGTGGCCCAAGAAGAAAAAAATGGAGAAGGAAGAAAAAAAAAGTTTATATTCCACTGCTTGGATTATAATTTTAGTCCTAGTAAATGTGCTTTTGCTGAACTATTGCTTATACCTTGTCTTATTCCCTGTTTTATCAGGTTGATTGGGAGCAGAGAGAATGCAGGTGAGCAGCCTGCCAGTGAACCCAAACCTGGCAGCTGCTAGTCAAAAAACAGGAGCCCAGAAGATCATGATTAAGCAGGTGAGATTGGAAAAGAAAGAAACAAGAAGACAACTTACAATTTATCTTACACAAGCTAGAGCAATGCTATGGGCTTTAGCAGGAAACATGGACTTAGAACTTTGGAATAAGCCTAAGCTTATTCCTGTAAGCTCAGCACAGACAGGAGTTCGCAAAAATAACAGGACTAGAATGTAACGTTTGTTTATATGTGTTGAATGGTTGGTATTGATAGGAAAGATGTGTGCTAATGTCTTAACAAACAACTCCATAGGTGAAGGTATGGGTGTCAATGTCTTTTAAATGAGCCTTAATGTCTCTACCAACTTCAAGCTGCAGGTTTGTTACAGAACCCAGACAGTTTGACTCCTGAAACAGAAAAATGGGTCTGCACAAGCCTGAGTTTCTGAACTTTGGGAGAAAACGACAGGTTCAAAAGGCAGTTGAGGAAGGTTGTACCTTCCTAGTACCTCAGCCAGTGGGGAAGAGAAGAGAAGAGGGCAACATGCGGCCTGGAGCTTAGGATAAAAGGAGGCTGCATTCTCCAAAACCTCGAGAGAGAAAACCCTATGGGCATGTGCTCCAGTGGATTCTCTCCCTTTTTTTGAATAAAGTTGCAGGACTCTTCTGTCTCCTTTATGGACACTGGCTTTTCATAGTGTGATTTTCTCTACAAATGGGGGACTCATCCAAGATCCTTCCACCATCTGGTCGTCTGCAGCACCGGGGCAGCTTCTCCCAGCAGCCCAGCCCCGCGCAGCAGCACTAGGGGTTGGGGAGGGAACCCAGGCCTGCTCCGGGATGGGGCTCAGGGCCTCCCGTCTCACCACCCCTCAGTGGGGAAGCAGGAACAAAAGGGAACTTCTCACGCTTCCTCTTGCTTTAAATATGTACATCACAAAGGCGTTACCAGCTTATTAAACTGGGTTAGTAACATGTCTATCAACCACGGGCTCTGTGCCGGTCACAGAAATCAAGCAGCTGTTTTCCTTTCCTCTTTTTCTTTCCTCTCCCACACAAACCATGGCCCTAAGTTTTGCTAAACCACCATACTCAAGTTTCCCACCACTTTTTCTCTCACACTTCCCGCCCTTCTGCCCCCTCTCGTTTCCCATCATTTTTGGCCTCATGTTTCCTGCCTTTTCTCCCCTTATGTTTCACCCGCATTTTTCCACCCCTTTCCCATTTCTTCTTCCTCATGTTTCCTGTCTTTTCCCTCTCACATATCCTGCACTTTTCTCCCCTCACTGTTGCCACCCTTTTCCCCCCTCATGTTTCCCACCATTTTTTCCCTCTCACACTTCCTGCCCTTCTGTCCCCTCACATTTGCCATAATTTTTCCCTCATGTTTCCCACCTTATCTCCCCTCTGTTTCACACCCTTTCTTCCTCTCATTTCCCATCCTTTTTGCTCAAGTTTACTCTCCTTTTCTCCCCTCATGTTTCCCGCCATTATCTCCCCTCATGTTTCCCGCCCTTTTCTCCCCTCATGTTTCCCGCCCTTTTCTCCCCTCATGTTTCCCGCCCTTTTCTCCCCTCATGTTTCCCGCCCTTTTCTCTCCTCGTGTTTCCCGCCCTTTTGTCCCCTCACATTTCCCACACTTTCCTACCCACAATTCTCACTTTTCCTCCCTAGGTGCCTCTGCTAGCTTTAACATACTTGCTTCCATATTGCTTCCAAAACGGTGCACTATACTCATAGAAAGAGCTGTGTGGTGCAGTCATTATCACTCCTGTAATCAATTTCAGTAGATTGTTTATTTTATTTATAAAGCTTATATACATACAGATAATATATATAATATATATTCATAATATATATAATTCATATACATGAGATAATAGATATAATTATATATATTATTTACTCATATAATTTTCATATATTATATATATTTATAATATCTGTAATTTATAGATATGGTTGACTTAAATTATATATAGAAGGTAATTAACTTTCTAGAACAACATAGGATTTGGAATGGTCTGTGGCTGGGCTTGGATCCAGCCACACCGAGTCCTCTCTGAAGATTTTAGGCAGGCAGGTCTGAGTGCCCAGGATCCTTCTCTCTGGCCCGCAGTATTTCAAATCCTGTGACAGAGGCAGAGCCCACATAAGCCCCTGTGTCTGCACACAAGGGGCCATCGCAAGGCCCGGGAAGACGAGGAGATGCATGGGGGGGCTGTGGCCGTGCGCAGGGATGCAGCCCACCACAGCTTCTCTTACCTTTCTGCTGACAGATGAACTTGAAGTGGGTACAGAGAACATCCAGCGCCATAAAGCAGCCCCTTCTGTCTTGAGTGGCTTGCCTGGATGTGCCAGCAGCTTCCCCAGGACTGGGATCTGGATCTCTCCACAGGCAGCACTTCTGTCCTCATTTTGACCAGCCTGGGGGAGAAGGGCAGAAAAACAGAGGGGCTGAGGGCCGGTGGCTGAGCCATTTGGCAGGAGCCAGGAGGGGACTGGCCTCAACCCCAGGGCCGTTCTAGACCACCTCACACAATGCCCAGGGGCTGAGGGGAATGGGTCCCTACTGGTCAGAGCAGTGGCGGAGTCAGCGGTCATGGAAATGGCCAGCTTGCGCTTTGAGAAGGACCTTAGAAAGCCAGGGCATCCTGTCCACACCTCATCATTCAGCAGGTTTGTGTCCCTGACAAGCCTTATGTGAAGGCCCCTCTCTGCTCAGCGGCACCAGCAGCACAGCGCACGCAGGGAGAATCCTGATCTTTGCTGCTTCCTTGGAGACTTCAGGATGAAGCTGGTCTGAGCTGCCAGGGAACGGATGGTGGGATCCTTGTCTCCTGCTTGCAGTCTGTCAAGGTCTACGACAGAAAGAGAGCCCAGATGAGCCCTGTGTGTGCAGAGACCCCTCAGCTCCCCTGAGCCCTGGCTCCCCACTCACCCCAGAGGATCTCAGCCATGGTGTCCTCACTCTGCTGTGGCAGGTGCCGTGCAGCCAGCCCTGGGCACAGAGCTCTGTCAGTCCCTGCTCCCCAGCGTGCTCCCAGCAGCGTGGCCTCTGGCCCTGCCTGACCCCCCCTCAGCAGCCTGGGGCTGGCACTGGGCAAGGCGGCCACTAAAGCCACCTGTGTTGGCAGGGGGGCACAGGGAGGTCGAGGCCCTGCCCGTGGCAGCCCCAGGGCTGGGGGAACAGGGCCAGGCTGCCCAAAAAGGGACCCTGGGGGCTGGGACTCACCAATGAACCTGAGGGCCGCCTCTCGCATGGGGGCCTGAGGGCTCCACAGGTAGGCCTGGCTCTCCAACACAAACTCTTCAGCCCTGCTGCTGTCCTTGGCCAGCTGGAGGGATCAAAATGGTGTCAGCATTACTCAGATGCCCCCAGTTGGCCAGAGCAGCCCCTCCTGCCAGCACCTCCGTGGCTCAGAGCCCTCCCTCACGCTGGGGGCATGGAGGGCACATGGGCCTGGAGGAGGCTCCTGTTCTCTAGACAGGAGCAAGGGTGCAGCTCCAGGCTGGGTGCTCTGGGCCGCAGCAGCCCAGGGGAGGCCCGGCTGCAGAGCTCACAGCACTGGCACGATGTGGTGGGCAGCCCTGGCCCAGCCTGGGGCTCGTCCTCACCAAGCACTCGCCCATCATCCACGTCTGCTTTGTCTGCGCCAGCTGCTTGAGCTCTTCCCATTTGAGGAGCTCTGCTATAGCCAGGACTGCTTCTGCGGCAGCCTGCAGGAGAGAAGCTGTGAGGTGGCACCAGGGCACCAGGGAAGGAGACCTGGGCTTTGTTCCCTCGGGAACATCCCCCTAGGAAGCAGGGACATGCCCTATCCAAAGCATCCGGGGGTCTCTTGGGGACCGCCCTGGGCAGCAGGGATTGAGGTGCAAAGCCCTGCAGGGACAGCTGGGGGGACAGCTGAGAAGCCTTTGGGGACACACATGTCCAGACCTCGGTGGTGGCAGGCTGCTGCTGAGCCCCGCTGGAGCAGGCAGAGCAGGGCTTGGAAATGGCTGTTCCAGCTTGTCCGGCCCTGCTGGCGCTGGTTCCCAGGGGTTGCACTGGGGGAATGCTGCCCTCTGCCAGCAGCCCTTGCCGCAATGACCGGGTCCCTCAGGGGTGTCAGCCACCCCTCTCTGGGTCCATGCTCAGCCTGGACATCGGTACCTTGGCTACGCTGGGGGCTTGGTCACTCATGCGAAGCAGGAGCCGGACCAGGGCCTTCCATGTATATTTCTTCATGAGCCCCTTGTCCTTCCACAGCGTTTTGGCCAGCAGGTCTCTGAAGAAGCAGATGGAGTGCTCCCGCACACAGTCTTCCCTCTGGTAGGGAGGAGGAAAGGTGAGTTTTGCACACTGCGGCTCCCTGCCTGCGGCCAGGAGGGGCTGAGCTGAGGTGGCTGAGGCGAGGGGCGGCGCTCCAGGATCACAGCCCAGAGCAGGCCGAAGCAGCGCTGGGCAGCAAGGCCCAGAATCCATCCCAGGAGGGCCCAGGGGAATGCCCCCACATCAGCCTTACCGCATCAAAGAGGCACCAGAGCTTTGGCACCACCATCACAGCCACGGTGCTGGCCTCTCTCTTCTTCAGGTGCCCCAGCACATTTTGAAAGATGTCCATGACCATCACTGAAATGTCCCTAGACTGATGCCACAGGAATTTCAGCAACTCAGGCAGGAGACCCTTCATTTTTCTTGCCTGTAAAAAAGACAATTTCCATTCTGTGAGAACTTCTGTGCTGGTCAGCTCCCCAGGAAGCCACCAGGCCACGCCATGGTAGACAGGGTGTTTGGAGCAGTCACCCCAGCACCTGACTCCCAGCCAGGCCAAGTCACCACCTTCCCCGAGGCCTCAGAGTCCAGGTGCCACATATCTGCCCCTGATAGCAGCCTGCTCACCGTCTCGGCTCTCTCCGACAGAGTCACGAGGGCCCTGAGCACCAGAGAGACCATTTCTACTTTCGGACAGCTCAGAAGATTCAGGTCTTGGTACAGTGGAGCCAGTTCCTCTTCTTGCACATCATCAGAGGCCAGCATCTGGAAGAAAGCAGCAGAGAGCCCGGGCAGAGCTGGCAGGGCTCCCCTGACGCAGCTCCTGCTCTTCACCGGCAGCTGAGGGCAAGGGCACGTGGGCTTTTCCTGATGACTCACAGCCAAAAAAGTGAGGCAGGACTTCTCCTGCTGCGTGAAGATGTCCTTGTGCCGGTCCTGCAGCTTGATGTGCAGCTCCTTCAAAACCTTCTCCAGAGTCTGGCGCACAGAGAACAATGCCTTCCACAGATAGGCTTCGTCTCTGCAAGGCAGAGTGCTGTCAGCAGGGCTGCCACAGCCACTGCAGTATGGCCTTGGGCAGCCCTGCAGGACTTGGGGTGCCCAGGGGCCCAGCCCAGGCAGATGGACACGGATGACGGGGTGTTCCCGGTGGGGCTGGGAGCAGTGTTCTGGCTCTGGGCTGGCCCAGCCGGCTTTGGCTGCTGTGGGCCTGGGCTGGGAAGCGTTGTGCGATGGAGGGCACCACTCGCTTTGGGGGGTGCTGCAGTGTTCCTTGTGTCAGGCAGCCCGAGAGTCTTGGGGTCCCTCTCCCCACAGGGAACAAGCCCTCTGGGCAGTCAGGGCCAGTACCTGAATATTGGAGCGACCTTCAGAGCTGCTGTGACAACCCGCCGAGGCCACTTATTGGCCATCAGGACAAGCAGTGTGGGAAAGATGTGAGCGGTTGCTGCATTTGTTTCATCATAGAATGCAAAGATGTGTCTCACAACTTTTGGCACCTGGAAGGAACACAGGTGAGGGTGGTGCTGCCGTGTCCTGGCCTGCCCTTCCCATCCCTCTGTCAGGACATAAAGAACGCAGTTAACTCGTCTCAAAGCACTGCCAAGGAAGGAAGTTTGTGGAAGATGAGCCACCCCAGCAGGCGCAGATGGCAAACAGGAAGGCGTTAATGCCAGGCCTGGACGGAGGTTTGGAATTAGCACACTGGACAAAATGCCACAGTGCAGACTGTGGGAAAAGCACAGACAGCAACAACAGCAGGACGCCACGCCTGGTGAGACGCATCTGGGAAACCTGTCTGGACAAAAATTCCCAGCGTGGCAAACTGTGGGCAAAGGAAGCAACTGCTTACACACAAGCCAACCCAAGGTGTGCCAACAGCACAGGCATCTTGTGGATACGCGAGCCTTGGACAGGTAAAAGAGGTACCTCGAGGACACTTGGGGATCCCCAAGAAGAAGATCAGAAGAAGGGCCAGGGGGACGCCGCAGGGACCCATGTGCGGGTGACAATCTTTCTATGTAATGTGTGTGTATGTCTTTCTCATTGCCCCTCTCTCTCTATCTCCCATTTACTCTTAAATTAAATTCGTACTATTGATGTTTGCATATGGTCTTGTTTGCAGCTTAATTTTGGCTGAGGCATCTTTTAATGGTCAGATCCTACCATCATTTGGGTGACAGAAGTGGGATCCTAGCCCCCTCACTGCTGCCTCAAGGTGGTTTCAGGCACCCCCCAACCCTGGCTTTCGGAGGGAGGGAGGCAGGAACCTGACAGGGCTCAAGGGCAAGGCAATCCAGCCACAGGCCACTTACATCCATCAGCCACAGCTGAGGGGATTCCATGGCCACCTCCAGAAACTTCTTGGGCGCTTTCTTGTCCAGGAGGCTGGAGCGTCCCAAGATCTCGATGGCCACAAGGATGATGCCTGTCCTCTCAGCTGGCTTGAGGTATCTCCCAAAAGCCTGTGGCACGAAGGAAGGGAATGGAGGCCAGTGCCAGCCAGTGCCCAAAGGGTTCTGCTCGGCTGGGCAGCGCAAGCAGCCCTGGCCAGAGGTACCAGGCAATGCTGGCAGCAGTGGCCGCAGGAAAGCTGGCAGCAGTGCCCACAGTCCCTATGCAGGGGAGGATGAGGAGGGCTGGGCTCTCAGGCATGGGGTGCGGGCCCTACGGAGACCCAGGGCTCCCTGGTGGCCAGCAGGGCTGGAGCTGCTGCTGCTGCTGCTGGGACACCGCAGTGTTCCCAGCTCAGGGACAGCAGGAAGCCTCTCGCCAGGGCCAGCCCCGCTGATTCCGTGCCCCTTTGCACACACCAATCCCCTGCTGATGCCACGGATGAGAGGCCTAGCAAGGGGGAGGGCTGGTTACCTGAACTCTCCAGGTGCTGCGTGTACGCAGCAGGGAGGTGATCTCAGATTCCCAGTATGCTGGGAGCTGGGCATGAACCGATGGCGGTGTGGCACCTAAAGAGAGGGGAAAGACGGACGTGTCTCCGAGACACAGCTGCTGTGCCAGCAGCCGACCCAACCCTGACAAGCGTTGGGATGCAGGAATGGCTGGGGAGCAGTCGGTCACGGGAGGAGGTGGTGGGCACTGGTGGAAAGGGGGACCTGCCTCCAGTGTCTGTTCCCAGTGGGGCTGGCCCGGGACGCTCCGGGCCCCTGGAGCTCTGCATACAGCTCCCAGTTACACTGTGGCTGCAGTGCTGCTCAGGGGGAAGGGTTCGCAGGGCTGGAGTGTGGCAGGGCAGGACATAAGCTCTGCAGGGGACATGGGGAAGGAGTGCAGAGGGGCTGAGTCCTGCGGGGAGGAGCAGCTCAGCTACATGGGAGCATCAAGAGCCTGGCAGAGAGTGTGGGGCAGGAGCGGAGGTGACAGCAGCGCTGGGGTCATGGTGGCACCTGCACCAAGCACAACAAGGGGCCTTTGCAAAGCCCAGGAAGACAAGCAGGAGTATCTGGGCGTGTGGCCGTGCACGGGGGATGCAGCCCACCACAGCTTCCCTTACATTTCTGCTCAGAGAGGAATGTGAAGAGGGAGCAGAGAATATCCAGTGCCATCACGCTGGTTTCTTCTTTCCTGAATAACTTGAAAAACAGATGGCCCAGCAGCTTCCCCAGCACTGGGATCTGAATCTGTCCACTGGCAGGACTGCAGTCCTCATTTTGGCCAGCCTGGGGGAGGCAGGCAGAAGAGCAGAAGGGCTCAGGGTGGGCAGCTGAGGCCTTGCAGACACCTCGGAGCTGTGGCTGTGCCAGGGCACAGGGATGGGAAGATGGCCTGGCTCAAGGGTGCCAGTCCTTACCTGCACAGTGGGAGAGTCAGCCAACAAATGGCTCAGCAGCCTGACCCTGCCCATGACCCTCTCCTGTACAGCCCCTGTGTCATAAAACCAGTAGTCCAGCAGAACCTGGGAAGAGAGAAGCTGCTGGTGAGTCCTGTGAGCAGACGCCCACTCCAGCAGCAGCAGCAGCAGCGGCAGGGCCGCGCTCCAGAGACCAACTTGCACCGTCCCTCCAGGCTTCCTGTGCCCTCAGGCAAAGCCTGCAGGGGGGCTCCTGCCCCTGGGGGCCTTGGCAGGCCTGGCACAAAGGCCAAAAGCTGGTGGGCAGCAAGGAAGGCAGGGGCTGCCCTCTGCTCCCTGTGCTCCAGCAGCACCTGGGCCCAGCCCCTGCTTCCCCAGGCCAGCTGGGAACCCTCCCCGCAGTGCGCTCTGCCTGTACGGCGCTGGGGGAGTGTCCTGGTTCTGGCTGGGACAGGGTTCATTTGGCAGGAGCCAGGGCAAGACTGGACACAACCCCGG